>PUQB01000202.1:127559-410268 GCA_003024785.1 Selaginella tamariscina | reverse complement strand
ATTGTCTCCAGCGTCGTAGTAGCCCCCTACTAGATCAACCTGAGTAGTCAAACATGTGTGAGCATGTGTTTGTTCTTAAAAGCATGCATGTGTGTGTGAAATGCATGGACAATATATGTAAAGTCTCTCTATATATACATAATATAGATACATACATGTCCATCACTGCCATCCTCTAGAGCAGAGTCCCCACGCCATCTGACCCGCTGGTTGGGTGGCAAACTACCGGATCGTTGGGCTTCATAATATAGAATCGATTTTGAGAGTGCTTCTCTATAGTGGGATGCTTGGAAACAATTGTTGAGGTAACATGTGAGTATATTAACAGCCATAGGATCTCTGTAATAAGATATGGACCATTGATTTGGTACTCACGTGTGTATATATACAGACAATACATACACAGAGTAATTCAATAAGTCTTACTATGTTCAGCTGACATGTACGCGTGTACATATGAAAGATAGATACCCAAGATTAAACTAATGTTCACACATAAAAGTCTTAAACAAACTAAATCAACACATAAACAAATAAGAAATAAAAACTACATTTTTCTCAATGACTCTTCTAATAATTAAATATTTTAGAATTCGATTCAAAAATAAATTTAAAATTTTCTATCTAGATAAAAAAATACTGATTGGTATTAAGGGTATAAAAAAGGGGAAACAATCACAGATTTGTGTGCATGAGAGAGAGATAGAGAGGGAGAGACTTACAAGTTGTCGGGAGAACGAGAACAGCCATAAAGAGGGGAGAAAAGCTCTCATGAGCGCTGCCATAGCTAGGAATCCCTTGAGAACAGAATAGGAAAATAATTAGGGCTTTGGTATATAAATGTGGTGACGTGGCTGGACACGTGGCCGTTCAAGACGTTCTTTAATAAGAGAAGCAGAAAAACACAATGAAAACCTCAATTTTATACTATACTCTTGGGGATATGTGCATCTACATTTAATGTATTTATTTTACATACACTACTAGGTACACATCACACTATCTAGAAGGTTCATTTTACATTTACATTTTTCATTTAACCATTTGTTAATATCTCAATATCCAATATACTTAATAATTATTAATTGTTTATGTTAACATACCCCTATTTTGAAACATACAATCAACTATATATGTACAAGCATATGTAAATAATTTTTTTCAAAGTTGTGTATACGTACCTATATAAGTGATAGTCTTATTAATTACTGATGATTAATTGTTAATATAAATATATTATACTTCATTATATAAATTATGATTTTTACCTTGCTATTGAAAAACCTTGAATTTTAAGACCCTTTACGATATATATATATATATAAGAATAAACTTTATAATAAATACAAGTTAAATATAAAATATCTTTTAGGAATTGACTCTTTTATAAAAATTCTTAAATGCAACTATAGACCTTAAATAAGATAATGATTTAGTCTAAAAATATCCCGTGTACCATATGTATATGTATAAAATTTATTAAAACAAGCTCGTTGAAGGCTCATGGACCATGTCTTGCATTGGTATAATATACATCTTTATATGTCTACATAAAGACAAATATATTTTACATGTTTATAATATTCATATTATTTAAATAATGGAGCATATTCTAGTCTCAAGTCGTCTTTTTATTTATTGTTAAGATATGCTCATCATCCCATATCCTAGATTTACTAAACAAAGTTTAAAGTTAATGCTAAATTATTTAATTAATTTGAACCATAAATTTAGAGCATATTCTTAGGATATATTGCTATGACAAGAAAAAAAAGTCAAACATAATGTTTGAAACTATTAGCTTTTACACACTCTACGTGACAACATAAAAAGTGTCGTCTTCCACATGAGCATCTCTTGCATTTCCTAAGCTTTATCTGTAATTGTGAGTTTTTGGTATTTCTACTACATATATACATGTTTGGACTGAATATTTAATGGATGGGTATTAAGCGTGTTGATTTTAATTTTGAAAAAAAAAAGAAAAAAAAAAAGCTATATACAGCATGATTACCTAATGTGTATAAGGTAAAAGGTTTTTAAACTGATTATTTTGGTACATATAAAAAACTAAAGTTCACAATGATTTAATTAAAAGGTTTTGAATCATTTCTTTTGGTATAGATTAAAAACTAGAGTTTAAAATAGTTTAATCTAAATTGTATATTGGGATGCAATATAACTTACACGTGAAAAAATACTTTAGGTATGCATTCATTTATTTAGAATTAAATATTGTGTATTGTAGAAGTCCAATTTTCTTTCTTCTTTTTTTTTTTTTTTTTTGGTTTTAAACACAGTAAGAAGGTATTATTCTATTGATTTATGATCATGTATTATTCAGCCAGCTAAATTTAATTATGTGAAAATTAAAAAACTAACATAAATTTAGTTCTATTAAGTTGCAACATGGTTCACTATCATATGAGTGGTTGAAATCCCGTTAACTTATGAAAATCCAAGGGTAGAAGGATGCATATGGTATGTATATATGCTACCACAATAACATATGATTTTAATAGAGTTAAATGCCCGTGTGTATGTATGTTCATATACAAGGATGCATCATACGTCTTGTTAAGTACGAACTTAATAAGTTTAATTCCTAAATGCATAAGTTTATAAATCACGGGGCAACACTTAAAAACAAGTCTTAAGAGTCTTTAATTAATGATACTTTGAATATATTTTAAATGTGATATATACGATTATTTAGGTTTCTAATTTTTTATTAAAATATATGTATAAAGTACATATGTATATTTACATTCTTTGTAAATTAATTAACTTATAAGGTTAGCATTTCATTTGTTATAAACTTTTATTATTTATAATTCAAATTTGGAGTAATTTATAGTCCATAAATTATATGTAAATAGAATATAATTCTTTTTGTTATAGTGCTTTATTTAATAAGTATTATATGTTTTATATAGAAATGCACGTGTACATAAATACAAATATTATAAATTTTGAATATACTTTCTAGATTCTATTTATAGTTCACACGTCAATCCGGACTGTTCATATTCTAAATTATTTTAAGAATATTTATTTAATTAATAAGGATAAATCTTTAGTAATAAAATGTAAAATATTTATGTACACAAACACACACGTGTGTGTGTATACAGACCACCATCATTATTTAATTATTTAGACGGTAAAACTAAAGCACTATAATATATAAAGTACATATAATGCATTTATAATAAACAGTATTATAAATTCAAATAAACTAAAATATTAATTTTTACAACTAACGTTAAATATTAAAAACTTATATATATATATATATATATATATATATATATATATATATATATATATATATATATATACGTTAATATTAGCTTTTTATTTTTATTTTCTTAAGCAAAAACTATTAAATGGTTTGCTTGTGACATAAATATGAATGCTAGAATGAATTTTATGCCTTTTATTAACTACAATAGAATTATTTTAAAATTATAGAAATATATTATTCTCTTTAATATGAAATGGGTTAAAGCGTTCACTTGTTATAGTAATTTAATTGTTACAAGGCACATAAATCAATACTTTTGTACACGTGGACAATTATCATGTGCCAACGGTGGCACATACATGCTCACACATGTGCGGGAATGACATCCCATGCATTTACATGGGACAAGTAGGTCTAGAGCATTTCCTCTTACATGGGAGCAATTGTTTCGTCAATCAAGTGTCTAAAGCTCACATTTGTGATAGTGTAAAAAACTGGTATCATTTAATTTTATAACCACCACAAATGTGAGCTTTGAATAGTTTTATATGGTTTATTGGTTTTTACTCAAAATATTATGATAAGATGTTAAAGGTAAAATATTAGGAGCATAGGACGTCCTATTATGGAAAGAATAAGGGTAGAAAGGTCTATAGTAAGCATGGCAGGAAAGGTTATAAGGAAGAAAATCCTTACCTAGAGGAAAAGGTGAATAAAGAAAAGGAGAGAAAGGAAACGGTTAAACAGGAAAAGGTGAGGTGTTCCTGTTTTCTTGTTTAACATTTGGTGACCATGCAGGGATTTTGCCATTGCAGTGTTAGCATTCATTAAGAAAAGAGGCTAAAGTGACAGAATTTTCATTCTGAAAATGGTTCAGAAGGTGTAGAGCCGGATGTGTATAGGAGAGGAATGAATGGAACCTTGGAGAAACCATCCTCTTGATCCAGCATTAGCTGATCAGAGAAACCAAAAGCAAGCCAATAGAGTGGCTGTCCAACAACAACCTAAATCTGACCAAAATAGATGTCAAAATATCCTTGGAAAGATAGTAGAGGATATTGCAGAAACAATACAGAAATCTGAGCATGATTCAGAGAATTAGAGGCAGTATCAAACAACTAGTTTAAAGGAGATTGTGAGAGAAAGAAAAGGAGTGCCTGTTCATATAAGGAAAAGGATCTTGAGAACTCCCGGAGAGGAAGGGAGGAAGGTGTAAAAGAAAATACACTAGAGCAAAGGATTATTACAAATATGGCACTTTCCCCAGGAATGTTTGGGGTACGGTGATGTATCTCACATTCTCTACAAGAAAGAAGGAGGATCCAAAAAGACATTTACAATAGTTTAAGAGGTAGTAAAACTGTATAAGGTGACGGATGCAGAAAAACTGCTTATATTTCTACATATATTAAAAGGAAATGCCTCTAATTAATATTATGATCTTGAAAAGGAAGTTAGAGAGGATTATTAGAAGGTTACTAATGCTTTTAAGGAATACTTCAGAAAGGAGGAATTACCAGAGGAACATTTAGAGAAGTTAAGAATCATCCTTCAAGGCAAAACAAAAAACATAGATGAATATACACATCGTTTTAAGAAACATGAGAAAAAGTGTAAGGCATATGTAAAGATGGATGCCTTATTGCAATGGTATAAGCAAGGGTTGTTAAAACCATATAGAGAGCATTAGCACTCACTATCAATGAAAAGGATAGAGAGGATCTTATTACTCAATTAAAAATATATAAAAAAGAGAAGGCAGATAAAAAAAATTGCAAAAGGAAAGTTGAAAGTATATGTAAGAAAGGAAGAATCTTCTGATGAAGAAGAAGAAAAGCTGATGCAATAAAGGTTCATATATATCCAATAGATGAGATGAAAACTTTGAAGAAATGATAGTTAAAGAGGAGATAATGGCAAAGTATAGTGCATTAAATGTAATAATCCTGGCCATATAGTGAAGGAATATAGGCTGCAATTGCCTACATGCCAAATATGTGGAAAGTAAGGACATGTGGTTCAAAATTGCAGGCAGTTCCTAAACCAGAATGTGGCTTGTATAGAGAGAGAACGACAAATGGAGGAACGTCCACCTCCTAGAAGGTTCCCATCTAATAGGAACCATGGGAATGATAATAATGATAATATTATTCCTTATGAGAACAGAAATAATATATCATATAGTAGAATGAATAACGTTCCTTATCAAAATAGGAACTTTAGATATTATGAGAGAAGGAATGATGTTCTTTACAAAAATAGAGAGGATAGGTATTATGGAGAAAGGAATGGTCTATACAATGGAAGACAAAAAGATACATTTTATAGAGAAAGAAATGATAAACAATATAGAAGAGAAGAAAGACCTTATCAAGGTCAAAGAGGTAGAAATGAGCAATATAATTAAATCAATAATAAACAAGGACCACAAGGTAGGAATTTTCCTTCCCAGGTTTGTTATACATGTGGTGAAATAGGACATATATTTAGGGAATGTCTTAGGTGGAATGTACAACCTCCTACTTCTACTAGGATGACTAATGTGCAGCCTACAACACGGCTAATTCAAATACATGAAGGAAAAGATAAGTATACACCTGTTGCAAGGGCAGTTATAGCTCTTCAAAGGAATGAGAAGGAATATTCTTGTTATGAAGAAGAAGAGGTAGGTACTATTCCTAATGAGGACTTGTTATAGAAAAATGTAAACAGGTAGGAGCAGAATCCTGACCAAAAAGGTCGGATTGATCACGAATCAGAAGGTATATATAAAGGTGCTATATACAAAGGTAAACAAGGTTTTTCATTTTTACCATTACAGGATAAGACAATGGACTCTATGTATCACCAAGCTATAAATCAGAAGGTAAAGGTCAGTTGATATAGGTAGCTCCTTACATAAGAAACCATATATTAAATGAATTAAGTTCAGTTCAACAAACATCACCTTCAAGTGAAGGGTATATAGTTTGTAAAATGGATAAGGAAGTACTGTATGAAGGTGATTATGATGGACAAGTTCCTTGCATCACATATATGTGGGCAGGAATAAGTTAAAGAGAGTATTAATAGATGTAGGTTCAGGTGTGAATTTTATTGAAGAAGGTGAATGTAAGAGGATGGGTTTTAGGACCAATCCAACCTGCCCCATTTCACCTTAAAACGGCTGATCAACGAGTGTAAGGCCACTAGACATAATGAGAGGGGTCACTATCACAGTAAAAGGATTCAAATATAAGATATCCTTGCTTGTCCTTCGAAAGGAAGAAAAGTACAATGTCTATACTATGTTCTTAGACAGACTATGGATTAAATTTAATAAGGTTATTTAGAATGGAAGAAACAGGAAAAATGATGGTAGAAGAAGGAGAAGGAAAACTAGTGATTTATAATCATACTAAAAGGTATGTTAAAAATGAAATCCAACCTCTTATTTTAAAAGGATATGATTGGTTTAATGGGCTAGATAACTAGGAAGAAGTAGAAATCTTGAAAGCATATCTTAACTTGAAGGTCTTAACAGATATTGACCTTAATGTAGTGCTGAAAGAAAATAAAACTATTCAACAGAAGGAAAACGATAAGCCTATATTACAGGAAAAGTTCTATAAGGCAGTTCCATATAAGATTGATTTGCATGAACAACCTTCAGAGTATACATATGTGTATACCATAAATCTTTTAAAGCAAATGAATATGAACACAGAAAAGAAGCCAAAGGAACATGAAGGAAAAACTATTCAGGAACAGGAAGAGAAAGCAAATCCTGATCCTAAAGAACAAGATGCAGGAAATCAAGTGCTGCAACTTAAGGTATTAACTTCCAACTAAAAATTAGGAAAGAGAAGAACAACTTTTGGAAGTATAAAGGAGAGAATCCACAGTACCATGAAGATCAACATCTAAAAGAAAAATAGGATAGTTGCCGTGAGTGTCAAGCCACGATCCAGGAACTAGGAAGAGAGCAGGATTCCAAGAACAAGAAGGCTTGACGTAGGAGCAGGACGGAGAGCAAGACAGGAACTTAGGAACTCAGGAGCAAGACCAGGCGTAGGACATGATCCATAAGCAAGACAGGAACATGATAGGATTTGTGAGCAAAACAGGAAAGCGCAGGACAGGATCCAGGAATAAGACAGGAACAAGACAAGATCTGGGAACAAGACAAGAGCAGGACAGGATCCAGGAGTGAGACAAGGAGAGAACAAGAAGCAAAACAAGAACAAGACAAGACAAGATGATCGTAGTAAGACTGGTGTTGATAGTAACTAATTGTACAACAATTAAGTCAGAGCTTTTATGCTCACAACTCCAAGAGCTAATCTAGGCATGAGTGTTAAAAGTGGTTGCATGCATCTAAAAGTGGTTGCATGCATGCAGAGGCTAAGATGAGTCCACATGTCCCTTATCCTCTAGGCATATCTTGTGCATATCCTGTAGGAATATCCTGCAACTGTATCCTGTATCCGGAATCCTATATCATGTATCAGGTCGTGACAGTGAAGACACAACAACAAATAAGGAGGGGGCAATTTTAAAGGTAAAATATTAGGAGCATAGGACGTCCTACTATGAAGAGAATAAAGGTAAGAAGGAAGGAAGTAAGCATGGAAGGAAAGGTTGTGAAGGAGGAAAATTCTTACCTAGAGGAAAAGGTGAGTAAGGAATAGGAGAAAAAGGAAACAGTGAGGTGTTCCTGTTTTCTTGTTTAACATAAGATTATAAAAGTAAATAAAATATAATAAGAAACTTATATATACTAATACACATATACATTAACATGGAAGGGGTGGCAAGATTAATCTCGCCACCCCTTCCTTGCCTCCTGAAATGGTCAGCAGGATTAATCTTGCCGCCCTTTTACGTCCCCTGAAATGGTTGGCGAGATTAATCTTACCACCCTTCTCTATCTCAGACAAAAGTGGGTGGGATTGATCTGGCCCATTATTTTAAGAGACGGAGAAGGGTGGTGGGATTAATCCTACCACACCTTTTATGCCTGGTGGGCGGGATTAATCTCGCCCACAACACTCTCATATGGATAATGGCGGTGGGTGGGATTAATCCCCCCACATTTTTTGAGACATAAAGGGTGGTAGGATTAATCCCACCACCGCTTCCATGCCTGGTGGGTAAGATTAATCCTTCTACCACCTCCATGCCTCCTCGAATGGTCGGCATGATTAATCCAACTTACAAGGCATAAAAGGGTCGGCAGAATTAATCTCACCACCCTTTATGTCTCAATGAGTGTGGGGCGGGATTAATCCTGCCACCATTTACGTTTCAATGAGTGCAGAGCGGGATTAATCCTGCCCACCACCATTATCCATATGAGAGTGTTGTGGGTGGGATTTATCCCGCTCACCATGCATAAAAAGGTGGCAGGATTAAGATAAAGAACTTATATATACTAATACACATATACATTTATATGGAAGGGGTGGCATGATTAATCCCACCGACCATTTCAAGAGGCAGGGAAGGGGTGGCGGGATTAATCCTGCCACCCCTTCCATGCCTCTTGAAATGGTCGGTGGGATTAATCCCACCCATAACACTTTCATATGGATAATGGTGGTGGGTGGGATTAATCCCGCCCCACATTCTTTAAGACATAAAGGGTGGCGGGATTAATCTTGCCACCCCTTCTATGCTCGGTGAGCAGGATTAATTCTCCCACCACCTTCACGCCTTCTCGAACAGTCGACGAGATTAATCTTGCCCACCAAGCCTGGAAGGGTCAGTGGGATTAATCCCGCCACCCTTTATGTCTTAATGATTATGGAGCAGGATTAATCCTGCCCATCAGACATGAAAGAGTTGGCGGGATTAATCCCGTCACCCTTTACGTCTTAATGAGTGTGAGGCAGGATTAATCCTGCCCACCACCATTATCTATATGAGAGTGTTGTGGGTGGGATTTATCCCGCCCACCAGGCATGAAAGGGGAAGCGGGATTAACCCCGCCACCATGTAGGCAAGGCATGTGTGGTGGATGCCCATCATGCAGGTCATGGGTGGCAGGATTAATCCCACCACCCTTTGGTTAATCCTACACACCAGGGTGATGCACACACACACACACACACACACACACACACACACACATATATATATATAGGAGTGTGCGAGATTATACAAATGCACACACACACACACACACACACATATGTATGTATATAGAGGAGTGTGCGTGTGTGTGTGAGAGATACATAAATAAATAAAATTATACAGATAAACACACACACACATATATGTGTGTATATGTGTATGTGTATGTATAAACAGGAGTGTGTAAGAGATAGATAAATAAATTTATTATATAGATACACACACATATAAATGTATATGTAAATACAGATAAATAAATAAATTATCTATCACACACAAATATATACACAGGAGTGTGCGTGTGAGAGAGATATTTCACCTGTGTGAATACATCTTCAAACCCTATTGCACCACCGCGGCTTTTTGCACAGCCAAGAGATCTTGCACTGCCGCTCTCACATTTCCACCGCCGTTGTGTTTTTCTTCCCTTGCCTCCGTCTTGAAACCCTAAGAATATACCTAAGCCCTAAAAAGAATAAAATATATATTAACCCAAAACAATATTCCTTCTAAGAATATACCTAAACCCTATATATATTAATCCTAAACGAATATTCTTGGACCTTAAAAAGAATAAAATATATATTAACCCTAAACAAATATTCTTTTATTATATTATCATAAATCAATAGACACACACACACAGATATATATATATATATATGTGTGTGTGTGTGTGTCTATAGGAGTGTGCGTGTGTGTGCTTAAAAGGAATAAAATATATATTAACCCTAAACAAATATTCTTTCATTATATTATCATAATTTTAAATTTGTGTGCATGTGGGTGTGTGGGTGTATCACATACACCCCAAAAATATAAATTATGCAAGGGTTTAACATATGTGTTTATGAGAGTGTTAAATTTTCATGTGCAGCAATACATACATACACATATAATATACACATACATACTTACAATGTCATAGTACATAATATTGTCACGTCAGTATAATATATTATAAATCATGCATGGTGTGTATGTATGAAAGAAGAGAGAGAGTGTTAAAAAATTAATTTTATACACATTGCATATATTAGTACATATATATACATACACATTTGTATACACACAGACATACATACATATTACGTGTGTAAATTCAATGTGTTACCTACACACACAAAATACATATATATTATACATGCATTGAACATGATGTTTTCGATAAAGAAGCAACATATCTCCTTAGTTTGGTTAGGGTTTAAACCCAATGCAAGTATTTTATTATAAAAAATCTATTATTTATATAAAAATACACAAGAAACACATATAAAGAATTGTTGATAGTCAAGTAGATAATATAAAATCACAAATCATTCTATTGATTTGTCAATTATTTTAAACTTTTCATTTTAAAAAATGCAAATTATAATTTGCTCATACTTTAAAATTGTATGTATATATTTGAATTTTACCCAATTTTAACTTAGAATGACATAATGATATTAAAACACATTTGAAAGCAATCGTAACACATAATATATATATTAGTATAAATTTTTTATACTAATATAAACTAAATCCATGCACATTTTTTAATTTTTTAATATAAATTTACTCTAAACACTAAACATATGTAAGTCCCAGTGTAGAGTGTGTGTAACTATAAATGTTTGGTTTGAGATTTAAACTCTAAACCATAAATACAAAGCTAGATGCTTTATTTATATCGTGATCCACTCATCAGCTTGTGTATGTGTGTGCATATGTTTTTCTGTAAATGCTTCTAATGCGTGTGCACGTGTATATGTAAATTTTTTTAATTGTGTTTATATATGTGTGCAAAAGAAATATTGAATTAAATTGAAAATAATATTAATATACACACTATGAACATATTTAAATTATACATAATAATATATAATTTTATCTAATATATAGTCATATATAGTTTTAAAATATATATTAATTTAATATTGATAATAAGGTTTAACATTGGAATATTCTTGAAATAATATGAATACTGAAATAATTAAGAATATATACTAATTTAATTATGATAATCAAGTTTAATATTGAAATATTCTTGGATTAATAATAAAATAATAAAGAATACCCCATTAATATAAAGAAATGTGCCTTCTTTTCGGAGATATTCCACTAGACAGATTTAATTACTCGAATAATTAAGAAAATAATATTAGTAAACACACTATGAACATATTTTAAATTATACATAATAATATAAATTTTATCTAATATATAGTCATATATAGTTTTAATAATATATTAATTTAATATTGATAATAAGGTTTAACATTGGAATATTCTTAAAATAATAAGGAAATAATTGAGAAAATCCCATTAATATAAATAAATGTAGAATAATTACTAAGATAATTAAGAATATACTAATTTAATTATGATAATAAGGTTTAATATTGAAATATTCTTGGAATAATAAGAAAATAATAAAGAATATTCCATTAATATAAAGAAATGTAAATTAATTACTCGAATAATTAAGAAATAATATTATTATAATATATACTGGAATATTAAGAATGTAGAATAATTACTAAAATTTCATAATATTAAATAATTGAATCGCTTGAATCACATTAAATGTAATTTATCAAAATCATTAGAATTAGAGAGTATATATGTTAAAGTGTCAGTTATTTGTGTTAACTCATCTTAAATTTTATTTTATTTTATTTTCAAAAATTTGAAATTTGACATGTAAATTTAAAAATGCATTTAATTTCCACTCAAATTCAGATTTAGTTCTTTCTCCGACAAGGGTTTCTTCATTTATGTAATTTTCTTTTTTAAATCTTTTTTTTTTCTTGATAGTGATCACCTCAGAACGACATTAAATTGGGTGTTATTGTTTATAGGAAAGCACATTGCCTTCAATGCTGTTTACAAGTAAGTATTATAAACAAATTTAGTAATATTTATAATATTCTCTTAAAATTAGAATTTAAGATTTATGAATCCATTAAGATTACATTATAATCGTTAGGGATTTATCCTGTTTATACATCCTTTTTACTTAAAATTCTTGGTTAGCCGAGATCTTAAAGAGTTATCGATGGAGCAGCATGATTAATCCAGCCATTTCTTTCGTCTCTTAAAAGAAGTAGTGGGATTAATCTTGCCCACAATTCTTTGAAACAGGGAAGTCGTGGCAGGATTCATTCGGCCAATGCTTTTCCGCTTCTTAAAAAGGGCGGTGAGATTAATCCCGCCCACCATTTAGGAGGCAGAGAAGGGGTGGCAGGATTAATCCCACCACCACTTCCCTGTTTTAAAGATTTATGGACGAGATTTATCTTGCTGACCAGTTTAGGAGGCAGGGAAGCATTGGCGGAATTAATCCCGCTACCCCTTCTAAATCTCTCTGAAATCTTAGCTTTGGAGAGAGTTGTAGGCAGGATTAATCCCACCACTTCTTCCCTGTCAGTGAGAGTTGTGGGCGAGATTAATCCTGCCAACTTTTCCTCGTCAAAGAGAGTTAGCGATGGAATTAATTTTGCCGACTTTTCCTTATGGGAGAGAGTTAGTGGCGGGATTAATCCGCATACTCTTTTTGACGAGGAAGAGTCGCCGGCGGATTAATCTCGCCACCAACTCTCTCCCACGAGGAAAAGCCGATGGTGGGATTAATCTCGCCAACTTTTTCTCATCGGAGAGAGTCGGTGGGATTAATCCCACCGATTCTTCCTCGTTAGAGAGAATCGTGGATGGGATTAATTCCACCACCATTCTATTAGGCATGGAAGGGGTGACAGGATTAATCTAACCACTAGTTGTATTAATCAAGCATGATAATCTATACTTATACATAATTATATATTATTACACATGTATATAATTAAGCACCCTCAATTCAGATTTTTTAGAAATATTGCATAAATAAATATCATAAATAACACAATTATTTATATGCAGGGCAAAATAGTCACCAAATCTAATGAAAAAATAAATAATTATTAGGTCAACCAAACCCTAACTTAAATTTTAAAAATAAAAAATTAAAATTAGGGTTTTGAAATGTTAGGTACGAAAGGTGTCGTTTTGAATATGGAAGTCAGTTTTTTGAAGATGTGGTTGTTTTGAAATAAAATCAAGTTGGCTAAAGGAAATATAATAATAATAGATAGGATGTTAATAAGTGAAAATGTAAATAGAATCAAAAATCAAACATTAAAAATTAAATTTTAGTGTCACCATTAACATTCTTGATGAGGATATAAATGTAACGTTGTCATAGAGATTTATTAAAAAGCAATGCATTAAAATATGAAGTTAATGAAGTTGAACCGTCGAATACAGGTTAAACACAAAGTAAGTAAAAACATTTATGTTTGGTTCTATAATTTTCTAAAACTCAAGTCGAACTAATCCGTAATTTTTTTTCCTAGTTTCACCGGTTGAATGACAAATTATTAATTTTTAAAGTTTGAAGAAGTAAATATCTCAAAGTTGTAGTTATTTATATGTAGGGCAATATGTTTAATACTGGAGATAAAGTATGTCTTCTTCGGAACAACGAGATAGTTGGCATTGGAACTGTGGAAGTTTAGATGATAATGCATCATGTCACAATATTGCTCAAGGATCTTGTGTGTACGTATGGGTGAACACCATTTACAAGCATGTTGAGGTTCCTGAATGGAATTTGAAGGAGGGTTCTCCTGTATTGTGGAATGTGGATGAAGTCAAGGCTGACACAGAATATGCAGAGTCACAAACAAATAGTAGTACGAGTTCACCAGATGATGGCTTGCCTGTTGTGATGGATGAGTGATTCTCTTTCTTCATGAGATTGAGGTTGAGAGAGGCATCATCACAGCTATAAATCCAATGAAGCCGTATCAAAGAGAAACTAGGGGACTTCGTGGGTGTAGTTGTGACAAGGTTTCACCTAATGGCATATTGCATCCTGGATCCCTTGTGAGGTGGCAACATCTGAATTAAGACGGCAAGATGGTTCAACATATTCTGGGTTGGATTTTAATAATAACAACCCGGAAGCAACCATATTTAAAGGTTCCTTGCATTGGTCCTATTAAGAAAAAGGCGATTCATGGGTTGTAGATTTCCCCTGCAAGTTTGCAAGAGGGTAAGATGGATCCTACATCTTCGAAAGTGTTGAGCATTTCCACGATTGACTGCTGCAAGAAGAAGTGTTGTCAATGGCAACCGAATGAAATTACCCAATGTAGACATGTCTTTTGTATGCTCACCCAAAAGCAAAGGCATGAGTTTGTATATGTGCACTAACTGGGTGTATTGATGGAATGGCTCGGACACAGGTTATCAGAGTACATCCATGGTATTTAATAAGGTGGCCATCTGCTTCAAAGCTTGGTACAGTATATACGGGATCCCAAAGACCACGAAGGGATGAGTGGCTAGATGGAGCGCGAACCTCAGTACATGGGAACACTCGCTTGGTCAAAACCCGCTCTCACATTATGGCAGCCATAGAGATACTCAAGGCTTTTGTGGAAGCAAATGCAGACAGGATGCCTCACAAATGCCGAACCACAAATGCAGGGGTCAGGGAAAATCTCAAGGTTTTGCCTTCAATCTACACTCAATTGAAGCTGTGTGAACATGTGAACAAGTGCCTCAGTTTGATGGGGCTCCAAGCAATCTGCACTGGTACCTTCAACAACATATGGAATACTCATTTTAAGGATGTGGAGATTGCAAAACACTCTAGCTTTTCCAAGTGTGACACTTGTACATCATTGAAGGCTGCAGAGGCTTGTGCAAAAACCTTGGTGGAGATCACTACCATTCAAAAGAAGATGGAGGCCCACATGATTGCACAACAAACTTGCCGGTCTCAGTACTATGCACACCGCATGCTTTCTGTGTCACGCCCATCAGAGTACCTGTGCTTGATCCATGACAAGATGGATCATTCAAAGACCAGCATTCCAAAGCTCTTGCAACACCAAAGTGCCTTGGAAATGTCATGAAACTTCCGATTTCATTGACATGTGCTAACACATGGACACGGTTGTGAGTCATATGGACACTTTTCACTTCCACATTGGTCTAGCGACTCCAATTTCACTATTGGGTCGTTGGCCATGTGTTTCAGAAACCTTGAAGCCCACTCACAGACAAGTCCTATCAGTGATCTCAAAGTGAAGAAACAACACCTTCAACCTTTACATAATGCTCTCATGAACACGTCTGCACTTGAGGCTACTTGGGAATATGAGAGGCATTGTCAGCAGCCTGCACAAAAAACAGATGGCCCTGTTGAGAGTTCAGGTTCAGTGGAGGGATCTAGCTCAAATAGTGTACATGTGTCCTCAACATCAAATAAGCTTCCTCGTCATTTGCTTTTACAGATGGATAATTGTGCAGGCGAGAACAAAAATAGGTAAATCATTTTACTTAAGGGTTTCTCAAGCTCATACTTACTTTTATTTTCTAGATATGTGCTAGCATACTTGTCAATGCTTGTTGCCAAAGGTGTGTTTGAACAATCACTCTCAGTTTCTTATGGTTGGTCACACTCATGAAGATATTGATGCGTTCTTCAGCAAGGTCTCCAACTCTACAAAAAGGACAAGTGCACTTACCTTACCGCATATGATGAATCTTTTTGAAAATTGCATCTCCAAAAAAAGTTGTGCTTTGCTTGTGACTGAGGTGCCAGACTTCAAAAAATTTCTCAAGGAGTATATAAAAGAGGGAGTGATTCTTTAGTTGGTCACCTTGTGCCGCTACAATTCTTTTTCTCCATACGAGATGGTATACCTATTATGCAGTACAAGTTACGGCCATCAGAGCAGGAGTGGTTACCGAATGCTCTTCAAAAGTGGAGAGGATGGAAAGCCACTTCTCCCAGAAGGACAACCAGACCCTATTCCATTGAGTGCCCAGCTCAAGGAACAAGAGGTTATTATTGCATCAAAAAATATGTGGCATGGGTTCAAAAATCGATGCCAAAGAATTCTGATAAGGCAACTGGTTACTCAGAACTATATAAGCATGTGGTCGACTATTGGGAGACTGTTGTTCGAGAGTTGGAAGGGCCTACTGTCACAAGTACAGAATTGCAACACCCTTTTTGGCCTAAAACAAGGTGGCGAGAGGAGATTGAAATGACATCACTGAGCATAGACGACATAGAAGCCAGTAGTGATGTGGAAGTGCAAACCCCACACTTTGTTGGACAAAGGAACCAAAAACCTAAAGCATACTTTGATTGCTGCAAGGATCTTCAAAAACTAATGATGGTTCTCATTACTCCAGATGCGTCATATAATCAGCCTATTTGGATGGGTTAAATTATCGACACACCTGAAGTAATCACAAAAAATATGTTAAGGTTGCATGGTTCAAACCACAAAAAAGGCGACATGAGAAGGAAGTGAAAGATATAATGAATCCCTAGAAAAAACATGCTCTCCCAATCAAAAAAGGCCCAACATGTTTTATAAATGTTAAATCCATTCAATATGAGTGGATGTCAAGAAGCGTTGATATAGTCATGATTAATAAAATTGCAAAAGAATGTATGTTTTCTGAAGCTTAAAGCAATTATAAAATTATAAAATATAGTATATTTAATATTCATAATTATAATAAACTCTTTATAATAGTACCAAATTATTTACTTAACTATATAAACTTATAAAAAGATATGGAAGATTGACTATATAAGATTTTGTATATTATATATATTATTATTAGTACAAATTTTTAATTAATGTTATATTTAAATATTAATATTTTAATAACAACATCAATATTTATATAATGTACCTCTCATGCTCTTTAATAGTTTTTATATTAGGCTCATACAATCTTAAATATAATATATTATATAACTTAATATCTTCTATTTTTATAATGTTATTAATTTTTGGTCCATGAATGCTATAATTTATTAAAGGGTCAATTATAAAAATAGAATATTCTGTCTTCAAACGTATATTCTAAAGAATATTCTTTCTTTAAACATATATTATTTTAAAGAATATTTCTTTAATATTAAAAAATGCTAATTAAATAATTAAAATTACTAATTATTAAAAAATGAGACTATAGACATTCCCATTTTAATTACAACTTGCATACAAGGAAGGTGCATGGAAGAAGACAAAGTAAATGTGCATGGTCAAAGCAAGCACTAACTATATGCATTAATACAATGATGTTGACTAGTTTGACCATGTAAGAAAAGACAAAGAAGGGGAATAGTAAAGTGAAATAAAGACATATAAATACAAGTAAAAGACTAGTCTATTACATGCATACCAGGGGCTATCAAGGTGATGGTTCAAATTTTCCCATGACACTATCACCCAACATGGTAAGGCAAGCAGACCATGGATGCCCGAAAAGAGGGGAGGAAGAGCCTTGGCCCCGCAGGGAGGGGCACCACTAGAAGTTTAGCAGATCAGATGATGCAGCAAGCTAGGGTGAATACTAGGATGGCGGCATGAGGCACCAAAAGGCCAGGTAGCACATGGGAAGGCCACTTATAAGAAGGCGACTGAACGTCGACGAGCTGATAGAATTGGAAGGAGCACCAGTGAGGGGCCACACATTGGTCACTCTAGGCTAGGGACGAGGGATTCCATTTTAGGGCAAGGGGAATCCACCCAAGCGAGTGAACTGTATGGAGCACGTGAGGGGATTTTGCAAAGGAGTACAACAAGCTACAACAACCAAGAGATGAGGGGATACCATCTCCAGGCAAGGAGAATCCGCCTCAACAACTACAACCATCACAACATCACAAGGGGATCCTGCAAAGCTGCACGGTCTTGCCAAGACAACTGCTAGACAAGGGTACCATCCAATTGCAGAGTGCCACATTGCTAGTAGACATGCTGGTCCCGTGAAGGGGCCCCCCAAAGGACAGCCAAGAGGAGCCCATCCTTGTCGCCAACCCTAAATGGAAGGGCGGGTGTGTGAGGGAGGAGAAGGTACCTGCAAGGTACCAAGACATAAACCTTAGCATGTCTAAAGATGAGGGACTAGATTGAAATGCTTCATAGGAGCAACAAGAAGCCACAGTGTTGACCTAGTAACCTTACTAGCCCTCTCACTTATCGAATGTAGGAGAGCACAATGACATTGCCCTTACCCACGTTTCAAGGAGTGAAGGGTGAAGACACCGACAACGTGCATAAGTTTAAACATGTGTGCGAGCTGAGGAGTGTAATTGACAACCACAAAAAGCTGAGCACATTTGCATGCACCCTAGACAAGAAGGCGCATGCCTAGTGGATGCGATTCAATGAAGCAAACAAAGGAACCACATCATGTACTGAGATCATCTACCCCAGGTAGCCGCATTGACCATTGAACGGAGGTCAAAGGTAGATGCAAACAACTAGAGGACCAAGGACACATGACCAACAGAAGTGACTAGTCCTGTAGAAGGTCATGGTCAGGATCAACAATTAGAGGTCACGCTCTTGGGATCAACAACCACAACGACCAAGGTACAAAGATAGGGATAGACGATTGGAACATTGGGATGGTTTGCATGTGCAACGGTCACCGCCCGCTCTACTGTTTCTCCTGGATCTTGATGATCAAGCCAATGCTAGAAGCACACATATCGGGATCTACAAGGTAGCAAACAGCTCAGCCACCTCTCCCACAACACCAACCTCCATGCGACAAGCCAACCATGAGGTGACTAGCGCGTTTACCCTTGTGCCTTAATTGTGTAATAATGACACTGCTTGACCATCATTACCTTCATAATGCGTGCCTTAAGCATGTGGTCCACCCTTGTGGACCATGTGACCCTGTGAGTTGGCCACATGTGTGGCTAGGGAGGTTTGGCTTTCCTGTTGGGTGCCCCTTCCTTCAGCACGAGCTGCCCCCACCTATGTTGCTCTTCCATGAGGGTGTCCTGTAGAAGTTGCTCCTTCACATTGGGTTGCCTTGGTTGGGCTTTGATCTAGTGAATGTATAACTTAAGGTGGTTTTGTTGACCTTTTGTTGTAGTGACTATCCGCTAGATCCCAGTAGTAGCATTCCATTGTCAAAGGTCTCGAGGACCTTATATGGTCCTTTCCATCTTGGCTGGCTTCTTGTATCACCAGACCCACTACCCTGGTTTGTACCTTTAGAGTTTCCTTCTCATGTCTCTCTCTTATTTAACCTACTGTTGGTAGGTCTTCTTGGTCAGCTACACCACAAACCTCTTCATCAAAGTTGTTCTAGCTATTTTACCCTCCTTTAGGTAACCACCAATTCTTCTGTGATCATGTTCTTTAGACTCATCCGTAAGCTGGGTATGGTGAACTCCCATGGCACGATGAACTCCATGCCATAGGTTAGATGAATGGGCATTGCTCCTATTGTAGCTTTGAAGGTCCTTTGGTATACCATAAGACGGATGGTAGCATCTCCTCCCATCACCTAGGTTTGTTGTGGTATAGCTTCCTTAAGATGGTCACAAGTGTCTTATTCATGGACTCGGCTTGTCCATTACCTTATGGATAATAAGCTATTGATGTGTGGTACTTGATGAAAAAAGTGATGATCAGCTTGCAGACGATTTCATGGATGAAGTGACTCCTCTAGTCTGATACTAGCTTCAGTGGATAGTCGAACCTCATCAGGATGTTTTCATATATGAACTTCAACTTTTGCCCTACCATTGCTTCCTTGAGCACCTTCACCTCTACCACTTCATGGCATAGTCTGTTGCCACTATGATGTATTTGGAGTGTTTTGTGCAGGCCTTCGGGTTGATCGGGCCTACAAAGTCTAGGCCCCACTTTTTGAATGCCGCCATTCTTACTGATGGGTGGTACTCCATGCCTTGATCAGTTGTTGGCTTGCCAATTCATTGACAATTGCTGCAGCTTCTTGCTACCTTGTGGTGTCTCAAAAGATCGTGGGTCACCATAGTCATGTATGTAGAATCTTCTTGGCTATTTTGTCTCCCCTAAAGTGTATAGCACCAAGTTCCACGTGTGTTGTGCTGAGGATCTTGGGGATTTCCCACGATAGGGAACATCTCCAAAGGATGTCATCTCTCCCCCACTTGTATAATTGATCCTTAATCAGCTAGAACAACAAGCATTTTGGACAAAACTTTGCCTGTGGATAGAAGGCATCCCCAAAAGTCTGTTGAGTTTGGTGGCTAGGTAATGTTGTATCAATCATTGCCACTTTGGGATATCAGTGATCCAAAGGTGCAGTGATCCAACAATGGCAAGTCCCTATGAACGTGTCTAAGTTGCGGACGTTTCTAGGTATGGCTGGGTATTTCCACAAGTTGGTGAAGGATTTTGCAGATGTCACCATTACTTTGACATGGCTTCTAAGGAAATTGGTTGCTTTCAAATGGGGTTTGGCTCAAGATAGCAGTTTTTGGCATTTGAAGCATGTGTTGGCTTTGGCACGGTGTTTATCTGAGTCTTTTTTATGAAGTACTATGTGATGCTAGCAAGCTCGCTATTGGTGGAGAGCTCTTGCAGGAAGGACGTCCAGTGGCTTACAAGAGTTGGACTTTGAATCCTACTGAGCAAAAATATTCCATGTATGAGCATGAGTTGTTGGCAATTGTGCATGCATTTAGGCTCTTGTGACACTATCTTTTTGGGGCTTAGCTTACAATATTCATGGATCACAAGCCATTGGTCTACTTGTTTACTCAGCCAAAACTAAATACTTGACAAGCTCAATGGATGGTCAAGCTTATGGAATTTGGTCATTTTCCGATCATGCACAAGGATGGAAAGAAAACGTGGTTGTGGATGCATTATCTTGAATTCCAACAACTATTGTGGACGCGTTTCAGTCAAAGATGTGCTTGACTTTGACCCGAGTTGTCAATGAATTTAGTCAGATGGTGCTGCAAGCCCAGGCTCAAGATTCAACTACTCAAGCGAAGAGTCTTCATATTGAATATCCCTTCTCGCTTGAAGATGGTGTGCTCTACTATAAAGGCCAAGTTTATCTTCCTTGTTTGGACGTCTTGATACAGCAAGTCTTGAATTACTATCACGATCGACCCGAGGCAGGACACTTTGGGGGAGGAAGACATATGAGTTGATCAAGCAGAGGTTCTATTGGGATAACATGAAGTCAAACATTTTGGAATACTACAAGATGTGCAGGACTTGTCAGCAAGTGAAGGCGCTGTGTGTGAAACTTGTGGGTTTGTTGGAGCCATTGCCTATCTCTTAGAAGCAATGGAGCATCATCTCAATGGATTTTATCACCTGTTTGCCTCGGACTCAGCCGCAAAATGAGCAAGTGTGGGTGCTAGTCGACCGATTGACAACATATGTACGCCTTATTCTTCTAAGAAGGAATGTGTCGTCTATGGACATGGTATTGGTTTATTTGGAATGTGTGTTTCTAGGTTTTAGTTTGCCAGATGAGATTGTTAGCAACATAGATAAAGTTCACTGTTGATGTGTGGAGAGGCTTTGCAAAGCAGATGAACATCAAGCTCAAGTTTAGTAGTGGTGATCACCCTGAGACGGATGGCCAAACTAAGAGAGTTAACTAGGTGGTTGAGGATAAGTTGCATTGTAGTGTGAGTCAAAGGCATTGTCAATGGGATTGGCATTTGCCATTGGTTGAGTTTGCTTACAACAACAGTCAACACAGTGGCACGAAGATGACACCGTTTTACGTGATGAATGGTCAAGTACCTATGACAGCCTTGGGTTGGTGAGCGATGCTGCACTAAAGAATGGGAAGCTAAGGATCTAGTGAGTGAGCTGGATGAGATACTTGCATTGTGCAAGAAGAATTTGCACTTGGCTCAGGATTGAGCAATTTGATTTGCAAATGAGAAGAGTAGCTTTCGAGAGTTTTAGGAGGGAGAGGATGTCTATGTGCATGTGATCTTTCCCAGCATTTTGAGATAGAAAGCGATTGACGCCTTGAAGAGCAGGAAGAGCGATAAACTTTCTCCATGATTTTCAGGTTCGTACAAGATTCTGACATGCATCATGAGGGTTGTGTACCAACTGTAGTTGCCAAAAGGGGTGAAGGTTCATCCTGTGTTTCACGTTAGCCATTTGAAGCAAGTGCTCATGCAAAATGAGATTGAGGTAGACTCATGAGTGGGGCACTGACATGGGTAGATCTGAAGACGCGGCTACTCCTCAAGAAATGTGACATCATGGTCCTGGTCTAAACTTGTTTTCTTTTTGGGGAGGGGTGTTAGGAGATGTGGTCCCTAACCTAGTTTAGGGTTGGATAAGGCGATGTTCAATATTCTTATAAGCTAATTATGGGAGGCAGCCCTAAAAGGTTGGGACATGTAACCTAGGAGTATTGCAATAGAGAGTACCAAGAGGTTGCTCAGGGGTAAGTCTTGTGAGAAGGCTTAAAGGTTGGGTGGCTAGTTGGGCCTCGATTGGTGCTTTCTCTAAGCACAACCTAGGAGCTTAACAGGCACCTCCACCAGTTGACGCTTAATGTCTTTAAAAGCTACCTATCAATTGGTGGTCCACTTATATAATGCCTCCTTTGCAAGTAGTTTGGTCATCGACTAGGCCCTATCAAATGAACTTGCAATAGAAGCATGCCTTACCCAAGAATTGTCAAAATTTTGGTAACATTTTGGGGGTGTGGCATCTCGGCTAATGCTCGTATTGATCTTGGATTGATAGTGATTCCCTCCTTGGATACAATGTGTCTCAACAGCTTCCTGCAGTCATGCCAAACATAAATTTTGAGGGGTTAAAAGATATTCCGTACTCTTGGCAACACTGGAACACCCATTCGAGGCGTTCCATGTGCTTTTCCACTGGTTCGTATGCTGTGAAGTCATCTAAGAATGCTTATACAAAGTCCATAAGGTTGTCTAGAAATATTTGCTTAACCAACCTTTGGGGCATTAGAGGCTTAACAGCATGACCTTAAAGGTGTACACTCTAATTGTGACCTATTTATATCCACTAAAGCTGTTCATGATCAAGTACATCTCATGACCTACTACATCCTCCAGGATGGCCTCTATAAACAGAATGGGGAATGGGTCCTTCTTTGTGGCTACATTCAGTTGTCGGTAGTTTATGCAGATTAGTTGCCCATCCTTCTTTGGTAAAATGACGATTGGCAATAGCCACTCTGGGTTTTCGATGGGGTATACAAAGTCCACTTCTAACCACTTGTCAATCTCCTACTTGGCCTTTTGGGCATAGTTTGAATTGATGTGGTATCATTGTTGGTGGCTGGGTCTTATATCGGGCTTCAACTTGATCCTATGCCAACATAACTTTGACGGTACTTCCCTCAGGTCGTGGTACATCCAAGCAAGCACTTCTCTGTGGTTGCAGAGGCAGTCGGTGATCCGTTCCCTTTGCTTCAGTTCTATGTGAGCATTGATATACACTAGTCAGGTTCCTCGTTCATGCCCATGTTTATGTTTTATCGCCGCCTCAAGGGTTATGTTCCACCTGTACATAGGCTTGTCATGATACTCCCTTGGGCAGGTAGAGTGATGTTCCTCATTTCCTTCTACATAATGGGCCACCTCGGGACTTGTGCTTTTGGGACTTCCTTCTCGGCCTCCAACCTAGTCACATGCGTTCAAGACTCCGAAGGTGGTGCCCGAACTTGCTCCATTGTTACAGATATCAGTCCCTGTTTGGTGGGGAATCTTACCTGATAGTGCTCCCATTCATGCTACATCTTTGTGCCTCAGCAACCCAAGAGTAAGTCAAACCCCCCTTTTGTGTGCATGTTAAGGATGACAACATTTATCAAGAACTTAACTCTGGATCTTGATTTTAACCTTCCTCATGATGCCCTTGGGTGTCACCTTGGCTTGGTTTGCCATACATACATATTCCCAGCTCTTGGTGGAGCTCCATTGACATAATGTTGACACTAGAACTCCATCCACAATGACATTATAGATAGTGCAGCCCGCAACTTGGATTGGCATGGCTGGCACATCGTCCACAAAGTCTACTATTGTTGTCACAACCCTTGGTGAAGCTACATTGGTTTATGCAATTCTCAGGTAAAGACTTCATATAACATGGGGATGGTCGAAGTAGCTCTCCTAGGGTTATTGATACCTGAGTTCTCGTATTTTTCCTACAAGATCTTCCTGTATCCCTATTATTCCCCCTAATCCTTGTCCCTTAGCAAGTCTTATATGCTCCACAGCAGTCTCTACTTCGATGCACTGCCTCACCCATTGTCCCAACTTAGAGGGTTCTGCCACTAGTTCCTCCTCACTAGACTCCCCATCGTCTTTGTTCTCTAGGTTGATTGGTTGTCTATTTCGCCTCAACCTTGCACGGGTGGACCATTGTGTTCCCTAGATGTGGAGTCGCCAGAGCACTGTTTGTCAGAGTTTTAACCCAAAGGGCCAACACATGGCAACACGTGGCTGCCAGGTGGCCATTTGGCGTCATCACCTTGTGTGAGCAACGCTAAGTTTCCCAAAACAACCCCAATGACCCATAAGGTTAGACTCTAATGCCCAAGTGGACAGGAGACTTAGGGTTTAGCCTAAGTCTCCCTAGAGTGTCTACCCCCAAAACCCTTGAGGGATAACCCTAGTTGACTTAGGGTTTAGCCTAAGTCTCCCTAGAGTGTCTGCCCCAAAACCCTTGAGGGATAACCCTAGTTGACTTAGGGTCTTGCCCTAGATGACCTAGATAGGCTCATGTCCTAACTCCCATCAAGGAGACGTGTGTTCCACACATACCCCTGGACAGAGCTAAGGCATCATCATTACCCCTTGAGGAATCACCCTCATTCGGGAGTACAACCCCTTTAGGGCGACAAGGGGTACCCTGAACCATGACTAACCCTTAAGGGTTTGAGTGGCCAAGTTATACCCTAGACCTAGGGCTAGTACTTAGTGAGGACACGAGTGTGCGCCGTAGGCGGACACAAGTGTTCTGCTAAGCAAACTCTTTAAGGCTAGGTTTGGGATAACCCTAAGCACATGACCTTGCGAGTGCCTCACGAAAGGGCTTCGCTAACATGTTAGGTTGTTCAACCCTTGAATTCAAGGGAACACTCCCTAGCCAAGTGTGCCAAAGCACACCTAGTTATGAGACCTAACCTCCCTTGAGCGGATGCCCAAGGCTTAGCACCCTAGTGCAAGCACAAGCATGTCTGTTTGCTAAAGTATCCAACCCCTTGGCGACAAGCCCATGACATAACCCCAAAGGGCGTGCCTCAGGCGTTGCACCATGTGACGTTTAGCCCAGTGTCACATCTCCATGTGACACTATCTTCCCAATGTGGGCTATCATGCCATAGCCCTTAGATGCAAGAGTTGCACCAAGTGCCACAAATGTGGTCCTAAATGCCAACTCTAGAATCCCTCAATGAACCCTCAGGAACCAGGTAATGTGAACCTGTCAAACAAGATCCCACGCCCACATTTGGACAAGGACATGAATGTGCCTTCTTGGCTGTGAGTGCTACACCTAGCTTGACGTGGAGAAGGAGGCTGGAGACAAGCCTCAACCTCTGCCTCTTAAAACGTGCAATCCGACAAGACCTCCCAGGCATGGATTCGCCAACGTTAAGGGTAAGCTACCCCAAAGGTGGGACGTACCCCTGGCATCTGGAAGTTAGGCGGCACAACAGAGGGTTGTACCTTAACTACACAAGTTAAGCTTGCACTGGCAGAAGAGCAACGAACTCAGTCATGAACCCAGGAGCTCTCCTACATATACTCTACCTTATTTATGTGACGGAGCCCCCCCCCCCCCTTCTTTTCCTGTATGTGTAAGTGGGCTGGCACTGAATTCTAGCCCCTTAGATAAATTAGCAATATGAGCCTATAACTCACCCTTACTCCTACCCCTAAACCCTACCCAAGGGGGTGGGGGTTTTAGGGCGTGGGTTAGGGCAACCCTAGGGTTAGGTCAACCCTAGGGGTGTTCCTAACCCTACTTAACACACTGAACTCATCTACAAAGACCAATCAGCCTATTTGGGACGTCAAAATTGGGGGTGGGTTTCTAGAAGGTAAGTTCTAGCTTCGCTTAGAGTTTCCTGCAAATACCTAATGACACCCGGCCAGACCATCACCAGATACCCAAGTGCACTAAACAGGCCTGTTTCCTACTACATCTAGGGTTCATCAACATAGTACAGTAGGTAACAACAGTTCAACATCCAAAGTAAAGGGTCGAGTCATAGTAAAAACTATGACACTATTACCAAAACCCACCTCCAAATGTGCGGGGGTACCCACCCGGGGGGGTCTCGCATGGAGCCTCTCGGTTGTTATGTGCTTGGAGGGAGTTTCGCTAATGTAGTCCACCCTTTTAGGTGCTAGACAAATTGGGTTCGTTGGGTCTGGTGGTGGATAGAACGCCATGACTATATACACTCTTCCATGGCCAGCAGCCAACCAATGATCACCTTGTAGCGTAATATGGAGGAGAAAAACTAGAATCTATTAAGGAAAGAAGAATACTTCCACCTCCCATACAAAAGGGAAGAGCCTATCTAGCTATGCTAAGATCTATATTACATTGGGCTGGGCGCTCCCTGGCTATCAATGCAACCAAGGGTGCCCATGTTGTTTGCTGCTGTGGGAGCCTACTAGAAACCCTATATGAATGTATGTTCCTCTGTAGATCAATCGCCCTTGTGTTGAAGCCGATCTCCTTTTATAATTTGATCGACACTTGCTAACGTTCAAATCCTAAGCTTATTAACTAGTTATTATACTAGCGGATATAAACTTACAATCATATTAATTTATTGAAATGCTACAACTATAATATAAACATGGTCTTAATTTATATGAACTGAACTTCAGTTTTGAGATAAAAACATAATGTTATGATAATATTCCAAAGAACTTTGTTCAGAGACTAAGAGGAATCATGAACTAGTGTCTTGGTTCATCTAATTGATTTAATAAGATATCAACCTTTATTATAACACTGAAGTGTTATATCAACTTCATGTTTCAGTCATATTAATAATTCAATATTTTCCCAAACATGAATAAAATATTTAGTTCACTAAGATACATTATTCACTCTAGACACATAGTAATCATCAACGTATCACATTGCTCCTCAAGCAATGTATTGAGAAACTCCTCATTCCTCAACTAACTTGAAAACACTTTTCAAGTTATTACATTAATACCAAAGTGTCAGATTCAAATCCACTTGAGTCTTTATATTTTATGATTATGGCCACCTCATGTGATCGTAACCAAATCTTAATTTTGAGAGCTCCAAACTCAATGTTCAAGAGATACCATACTATACTTTAACAAGTCATCTATAATCAATCTTAAAAGACTGTTGTAAATACTTTTAAAATCTAAAATATGAATATCTCAATGAATGAGGTGATAAGAAATTTCATATTTTCGTACCGAATATTGGACCATACGTTATGGACATTGTATTACAATCATCAAGAAGGGAGACCATCTTCTTAAACTAATTTCACCACTGGATATCTTACTTTCAAGGATATTGAACCAAACTCAAGGAACACCATCAAACCTTGAGATAGAACTAACAACTAACCCAAGGAATACACTCAAATCTTGAGTCAAGAATAGTTCTATTTTTTGATATTCCAAAGAACTGAAGATACCTACTTGATAAGTTCTCGGAGTGCTCACATTTTTGACCATGATGCAAAGTCAAAAAGTCTTTGAATAATCGTATTCAACTCTAAAATGAAATCGATATTGAAAACCAATACTAATTTCTAATTCTTATTGAATACCGACTCTCTGAGGAGGTACATGCACTTAAACCTCCAAAATGTATACCGACTAGCTTCCGACTCATTTGACACCACCACACATAACTTATTAAACTTTCCTTACTTAGTCAATAAGCAGAGTGGAGAATCCTAAATCATGCTCTTCTTAAGCAAGGAATCACCCTTCTTCACGAGCTTATCCTCATATTACAAACAACATTACAGATTTTAAGATTAAAGAGTTAACAATGAAAATGCACAAGTGTACGCTAAACGCCTTCACTATGCAAGTCCTTCATTACTCAGTAAACTGAAAATGTAAACGTATGTTTCCAACATTACTCTTTTTGGTAGATCATGCCATCTACCCTAAAACTGTACCAATAAAAAAGCAGAATCCTTAAATTGTTATCCAAATCTCTCTCATGATCCATATGAGATACACTTTAAATGAGTTAGTAGAGTTAGCTAACTTGAATACAGAGTGTGTGCTTACAACTAATTAAGGTTTGTTTAAATAAAGAAACTTAAATTTAGTAAACTATTCCACCTAATGTTACTTGTAGCTAGCATCATCAAAATATTGCGAACATCGGTAATATTTTGATTACATTGGATCTTCAACTCACTACTTAACATATTCATCATATGTTAATATTTGACATTTCGTTGTATTACAAGTTCAACACCATAGTTTGCTTCTAAAGTTACACTCTCAGAAACATGCACTATAATGAGAACTTATTTTACACTTTATGTCAAAATGTAATGTTCATTCTTATGTTTGAATATGCCCCTTCTCCCGAAGTCAAAGATGCACATTTAACATAAGCCTTTTCCCATTTGAACACTATTGACGAACTTGATATTGAATCTTGCGCTAAGCCAAAACTCAATGGACACTGTCTATTTCCAAATCATGTGTTATCCCAAATTCAAACACCTTTAAAGAAAAAGAAAAATTTTCAATAATGTGTAGACTTAGGATATCACAAGACCCACCTCACAAGATTTAGTTTGTAAGTCAGAACAAACTAACATGCCATGTCTTGTAGAAGTATATGGTAAAGTAACCAAGACGACCACAAGGTAAAATAACCTGGCATACAACTTGGAAGTTGACTTCCAAGTGTTACCTTTGACATTCGAGTCTATAACCCACACTCATTTATGAAGTAGGTGTACTCTGAAGTCAGGACCAACTCTCCACGCAGAATTCGTACGTTATCCAAAAGTTATAGAGTACTTTAAGAATTTAGAACTAACTAAACCCTAAAACACCCTACAACTTTAGGTAGTCCTACTAACCGTAGAGAATAGGCTCCGATACCAATTGTTAGAGTTTTAATCCAGAGGGCTAACACGTGGCAACACGTGGCCGCCAAATGGCCTTCCAGCGTCAATTCCCTATGTGAGCAATGCTAAGTCTTTCAAGACAACCCCGAGAGTCTAACTCATATGCCTAGTTAAACAGAAAACATAGAGTCCCACCCTAAGTCCCTTGAATGACCATCCCCGAACCTGGAGGATATCCCGAGTAGACTTTAGGATCTTATCCTAGTAGACCTAGACAAGCTCATGCCCTAACCCCACAAAAGAGATGTGTCTCACACATACCCCCACGACAGAGCTAAGGCATTGTCACTTACCCCTTGAGGAATCACCCTCATTAGGGAGTACAACCCCTTTAGGGCGACAAGGGGTACCCTGAACCACAACTAACCCCTAAGGGTTTGAGTGGCCAAGTCATACCCTAGACCTAGGGCTAATAGTTAGTGAGGACACGAGTGTGCACCGTAGGTGAACACGAGTGTTCTAAAGTAAACTTCTTAAGGCTAGGTTTGGATAACCCTAAGTACATAACCTTGCGAGTGCTTCACAAAAAGGCTCCCATTAACAAGCTTAGGTTGTTCAACCCTTAGATTCCAAGGAAAACACTCCCCTAGCCAAGTGTGCCTAAGCACACCTAGTTACGAAACCTAACCTCCTTGAGCAAATGCCTAAGGCTTAGCACCCTAGTGCGAGCACAAGCATGTCTGTTTGTTAGAGTATCCAACCCCTTGGTGACAAGCCCATGATACAACCCCAAAGGGCGTGCCTCGGGCGTTGTATCGTGTGACGTCTAGCCCAGTGTCACATCTCCATGTGACACTGCCTTCTATGATGTGGGCTATCATGCCATAGCCCTTAAATTTGAGAGTTGCACCAAGTGCCATAAACGTGGCTCCTAAATGCCAACTCTATAACCCCTTAGTGAACCCTCAAACTAGGTAATGTGAACCCTGTCAAACAGGATCCCACGCCCACATTTGGACAAGGACACAAATGTGCCTTACTTAGCCGTGAGTGCTACACCTAGCTTGATGTGGGAGGAGGCTAGAGACAAGCCTTTACCTCTGCCTCTTAAAAACGTGCAATCCGACAAGACCTCCCAGACATAGATTCGCCAACATTAAGGGTAAGTTACCCCGAAGGTGGGACGTACCCCTGTCATCTGGAAGTTAAGGGGCACAACAGAGGGTTGTGCCTTGACGACACAAGCTAGAGCTTGCACTGGGAGAAGAGTAACAAGCACAGTCATGAACCCAAGAACCCTCACTCCTACATACTTTACCTTATTTATGTGACAGAGCCCCCCCCTGTTTTCCTATTTACATAAATGGGCTGGCACGGAATCTCATTCCCAGAGGAAATATACTTGGTGAATTAATTAATGGCTCATTAACCCTAAACCTTAACCTGAGGGGTTTAGGGCGTGGGGTTAGACATGCCAAACTCATCAGAACCACACAAAAACCTAACTGGGACACAAAAAACCAAGGTAAGAGTTTTTTAAATGCAAGTGCTAGCTTCGCCCAGAGTTTCTTGCAAATACCTAATGACACCCGACCGGACCATCACTATATATCCAAGTGCACTAAGCGGGCCTACACCTAGGGCTTATCAACATAGTACAGTAGGTAACAAAAGTCAACGTCCAAAGTAAAAGGGGAGTCATAGTAGAAACTATGACAGAAAATGATGACTTAGACAAAGTAAGGAGATTCCTTTATATAGTTAAGGAGAAAGTAATTACAAATAGATTAACAAGTTGATAAAGAAATGATTTCATTTGTAATTATGTTTGATAGTATTTTTTAATTATTGTTAAATATTTTTATAATGAAGAATAATATGAATATTCTAAGATATTTTAGGAATATTCTTTACTAATTAAGGTTTATGAGAATTAATTTGTTAATTAATTAATTAAGGCTTAACTATATATTTATTAAATAATTAAATCTTAAGTATTAGTTATTAATTATTTAATATTTTCATTTTTATGTATCATGCCCATTTTAGTTACAATGTGCATATAATCAAAAATTTGCTTGCATATTAATCTGGAATCTAATTTAATAATTATTTTACATCGCTTATATACTTATTAAGTTGCACTATACCTTACTTTTATATATTTATCTCATTGTATTATACCTTAGTATGTCTATATATATATATTCATTCCTAAACCATATTCCTACCTACTCTACATAATTATTAAGTTTCAAGTGGAAGTAATGCAGGCCCATTTGTATGCATATGTGGGTGCATGTGTGTTATACGTGTATACTATTCATACATAATAATTAATGTAATAAAGCTAGCATATCTGCATAGAATACAACTCTAAACACATCGGCTTGATGAGAGATTTTCAAATCTTCTTATCAAATTTTATGATATACTACAATACCCGGTTTATTACCAATATAGAAATTATTCAACTAAATATTACATATGATACATTCCAATTGCACTTTCATGATTATTTTCTTTTATCAATGTATGTAACATGTTTAATACATGTCCTCTCTCACTTTCTCTCTCTAACATGTAGTCAAAAGGGTTATAAGAGTTGTCTTATTGAATAATGTCAAAGGAGTTTGTTAGAAAGAAAGTATCAATCCTAAAAGGATTTAAAGTAATAAAGAAAATAAAATCCATGAATGTGTTAATGTGTGGGGCAGTTGTGTCTTGTGCAAATATATTACCTTTTATTAACGAAATATGCACTATTAAGAGACTTATTTATGTACATATAATGTACGGGTATAACACACATGCACCCACACAAGTGCACATGCAAATAAATAACTGCATTGTTTTATTAGAAACTCAATAATTATGTATATTAGATATCAATGTAATTAAGAAGATTAATATATGTATAATGACCACACATGCATTCCCTTTGATTTTGGATCATCATATTAGTTGCAAGGGAAAATTATATATCTATATATATCTTTACCCATAGAAATTTTAAATTTATCTATAGCCTTGTGAATTTTAAATTTACATTTTTAATTTTGAAAATTTTCAAACTCTTGTATTTAAATTTTTAAATAATAATATTTAATAAAAATTATGTATTTAACTTATAAGATATCTAAAATGAAATAAAATAAAGCGTATTAATTGTTAAATGTTAAAAATATCATAGCAAATGTTAAGAAATAACATATTTTTAATATTATTCTATATTACAATATATATGTTTAATTAATTACATTGTGAAGCTACTGCCTCTTGAATTTTTTTAAAAAAACTTATTTAATTTTATGAAAAATTTCATATATATCTCTAAAATCTATCATATTTACATATATATTCCTTATCTTAAATTGTGAAAATATAATATATTTAAATATATTTTAAAAATATCTTTAATTATTTATCTTAAGGTTTATATTTAGAAAATATTAATATCTTATTTATCTTATATTATTATCTTAATAATTTACTTAAAGTTTAAATTGAAGTTTCATGGGTTAATCATAAATATATTTTAATATTATATTTAGTTTCAAAATGGAATCAATTAAACATATATATTATAATATAATATAATTATTTTTAAAATTAATTATTTCTTAATATTTGTTATTATGACATTTTAACATTTAAGAATTAATAAAACTTACTTTATTTCATTTTAAACATACTATAAATTAAATATATAATTATATAAAACAAATTTAGTTAATCAAATTTATGTGTATAAGTACCTTTATTTTATATTTTCTTTAAAGTATTATACAGGTTTAGCTTACTTTCGTAAATATATAAGAAACTCCCCTTATGTTAGGCAAGCCTACTGTATGATTAATACAATTTGTTATACCACTTTAATACCAAACCCATTTTTGAACAACGTCTCTAGGTAATACCAACTTCTTTTAATGGACACACACACATATATATAAATCTTACCTCTTCCCAATCCGTCAGTTCGTCTACTTTCAGTCGCCTTTGGTGGGTGGTTGTCTCGTGTGTAACCCAGTATTCCAGAGCCTCATGTCCATATTGCATTCACCCTGGCCTGCTGCATTGTCCAACCGGTTCGGCTTTTTAATAAATGTTAATTATTTAATGAATTGTTATCATTTTATACTCTTAACCTACTCTTAACACGGTAAGTTTATCTTAAACTCTTAAGTTTACTCATGAGCTTAATTGTTTCAATCTGACAAGGGACCGATACAGGGAAAACTTGCATTAAATCCATCTTTGTTTTATTTTTCATTGTTGCAAAATAAATAAACTTTAAAAATGGTGCATCATCCTTTTTATCAATAGCACTCAAATACACGCAGGCACTCACACGCCCACGCACAATAAGATCGAGATTCTGATTGAGAATGCATGAGAATACCAAGAATATCCAACTGTTTAGAGGTGTTTTACCAATATTAATGTGTAAAGATTGTGTTCTAATTTCACCTTTTCAATAAAACATAACTTTACATATATAGCAACAAGTGCATGCCGCAATATAAATTTAGCATATACTCACAATGACGCTGTCATATTAACTGTGGATGAATTACCAGTCCTTGGTTACTTATCAGAAAAAGAGTGTATGAAGTGGGACCTAGACAGAGACTGCTTGTCTTTAACTCTTTGAACAACTTGTCTAGGAACCGACCCATGCCTATGCTTATGTGTTATACGTGCGTGTGTATAAGATGCTCAAATCTATGATCATAAGCTTAACAGTGTAAACAGACCTTTTTCTAAAGGTGAAAGGAAGAAAACAAAAGGCAAATACTAGGTGTTGCAACTAGCATGACAAAAATGGGGCCACTCACTTGCGGTGGTCCGGGAGTTTTATAAGTCTGCAAGAAAGTGACTAGGTCTTATGCATCCGTTGTTACGGGGAGTTTACTCGTTATAAACAGTGGTTCCATATGCATATAAGATATGATAATCTTAGATATGTGATTTTATAATGTGTCCAAATGGTGGTAGGATACAACTGTTTATTCATTAATTAACATCTTTAAGGTAACAGGTCATCATCTAACGGCCAGAGATTGTTTAAAAAGGGTAGGTTGAGTATACATTATGTTTTTGCAGCTTGCTCAAGATCATGTTTAGAATTGTAAGGTAATATAATATGACGTGAGCACACCGTATTCCAGAAAAGGAAAACTGGTTACTAGATTATAAGATACAATTAAACAATTATACTTACCGTCATAATCATTAACAAAGATTTCATATTTTGACATTCCCTGATAGTTTAATGTCCTGCCAACCCTTTCCTCAACATTCTTGGTGAGGTGAAACATCCCACATCTCAAATTGCTTATATTATATTGCCAACCTCCACATGCAGTAACCACATAATAAAATGGAGAACATGGTTAGGTATTAAGTTCCTCGAATACGACTTCGCCTTCTTTCTTAGTTGTATATACATGAATCACGAGACCAGAGACTTAAACAATGCAAATGCCAGTAAAGCCTCTTTACTCTAATTAATATATAATTAAGAGTTTTATGCAGTATCAAACAAAGTACGTATTTGTCCCAATATAGGAATCTTTCTCTTAAAGAGCCCTTCATCTTCATTACCGTGTATTGGTTTCCCCACGGGTATGGATTCGAACTCTTAACTGCTTTCAAATTCAAACCTATGCGATGGGTGGTTTTAATTGCAGCTTAGTTAGATTAATAGTTTGATTACGCACGATTCAAGGAGCATGCTTAACTTGACTCATTGTCGATATTATTCCTGGCTTTCTGTGTTACGTGACTGCGACAGAAGCACGTAAATTCTCTGTATTTCTAGAAGGAAAGAAACGGATCAAGTGGATGAAAAATGGGGTCTGCAAATTACAATTTCATCGAATGCAGCCCGTCAGACGAGCTTGCAGCAGTCATTGCCTCTTGTCCATCTCTCACTCTTCAAGGTATTCTTAATTGCGTATGCAGACTAATGAAATTCTAACAAACACCGCAGGATTTGAAGAAGAAACGCGTAAGAGAATGTATCAAAGCTACGAGGAGGAGGACGAATTCTGCGATGAAGCAGGTCACGTACACGTGGAGAAGAAGAGGAGGTTATCCATTGAGCAAGTCAAGTCTCTGGAAAGGAGTTTCGAGGTGGAGAACAAACTGGAGCCAGACAGGAAGATTCAGCTCGCCAAGGAGCTTGGTCTGCAACCACGACAGATTGCAGTATGGTTCCAGAACCGACGGGCCAGATGGAAGACAAAGCAGCTCGAGAAGGACTATGATGCTCTCAAGTCGGAATACGAAGATCTGAAATTGAGCTACATCGATCTCCAGAAAGACAGGGACAGGCTCCAAACTGAGGTTGGTATATGTTGGATATCACACAAACATTAAAATTCCTCAAATATAGAAAAACAAACTATTCTTTCACTAACAGTTCCCAATAGTAGTAAATGTAGAGCTTTTCTCTCGTTGTTCACTTGTATAGTACTGTCAGTTGGGAGAATATTAAAATTGGTTCCTCCGATCACATCATTTACAGTGCTATTCTTAAAATAAATATGAAAGCTTTTTTCTTCTTCCAGCTTACAAGGTTAAGAGAAAGGTTGTGTACAGACGAACCAAAGCAAGCACCATCTTGCGAGATAGGTTGTTCAAGGGTAAAGATTGAGGAACCACTGAACGAGATACCGGTGATTCAGAGTGTAGAGCTTGCACCAGATTATATATGCAAGTTACAAAGGCCACAGATTGAAACCATGTACAAGAAAGAGGGAAGCTTAAGCTCGGAGAGTGAGGCTAGCGAGGTTTCTCAGGCGGAGAGTCCCACTGGTAACCTTAATGAAGCTTAAACACTCCAAGTATTTCACACATTATACATACCAACAACAACAACAACAAGTGCAGCACCAGAATGCTGGTTTATACGTTGGTTCTCTAGACGACTATAGAACAATTCCTCGAGCATTTGCTACAGAGCTGAAGACCAGCAGGATCTGTTTTGGTCGCCGTGGTAAAAGGTTTCTACTACTTTGTATCCATCTAAATATATATAATTGTATAATTGTATGAGTAACCTGTAACTATTAGTGCGATTACTGGTGTGAAACATACAAAACACATGTGACTTTAATCATTAATTAACACGATCTAAGAGAGAAGAATATGCTTAAGTATAAATGACAATCACCATCCATGGAGATCTACTGTTGAAATGGATGGGTTGCTGCAAAATTCAAATAAATAGAAAGAGTTAAAACTTAATGATGTGCAGCCATTTACGTTGTCTTTAACATAGAAGGCAAAAGGCTATAAAAATGAATCTCTTTGTCCGCTGGGATCCATACATCAACTGTCTTGTCCCAAGATTTGCCACCACAATAAAAATCTATTAGTAGAAAAAGAAAAAGATTTTAAAAAAAATTAAAAAATCATATACAATTAGCACTATATATGTGTGACTCACGATGACGTACACCTTATATAGTATTATTGCATAATTAAATCTATATACATACTAGAAACATATATAAGATATGGGATGAACACTTTGGGAAGCAATGGAATCTTTACGGCGCATGAAAACAACTGAGAATATTTTAGTTTACACGCAGAGGACACATATACATATCTATATGCAGTTGCTTGAATGTTTACGACGTGTGTGCGCGTGTGTGTAGAGAGAGATTCCGTGAGATTTTACAATCTTATCTAAGGACCACAATGTAAAATGTCATTTGGTGGCTGTGGGTGGAAGTTCAAGATCAAACAATAGTGGGATAGCAGCTAGCCTAGAATTCTTTTTATAACTTTTTGTTTTTTAATGTTATTTCAATTTTGATGTGGACAATGTGAAAGACATACATTTACAAGTTAAAGTCTGTGTGTAAAGTAAAGTTTTATAAGGACCCATTGGTTGACCCCACTTGTGATGTCAACTCAAGTGGCCTCTAGGCTTTCTTTTTTGGTCTTTTTGAACGTGCATTAGGGTTTATGGCCCCACTTGTGACAGCTGGTTTACACGTGGTGGGACTTTACCTTATGTGTATGTGTATGTTATGAGCGTGTGCTAGTGTATTGGTTTCCAATTTAACTAACAATATTGTTTGTCAATCATTACCATGATAACTTATGTTCATTTTTTTTATAAATGTCGATGTTGACGTTGTTAAGATTTTATAGTAAACATTTTTCAGTACTCTTGGATACACTGCAGTACACCCCATCATGTAACATGCGCGTGTGTGTGTGAGAGAGAGAGCTTTTTCTCTTCCAACATCATACCCAACTTCCCATATATATCAGACATCATCAGATATGCACCTGCATTTTTAGGGTTCTCAGCCACTAATCCATCAAATGCAACCTTGCCTATCTCAAGGTTGGTCCATTTACACATGCCCCTAACAAAGCTCTCCATATAACATCATTAGGCTTAAATGGCATGCTATTAACAATTAATAACGCTTCATCTAATCTATTAGCTCTCCCCAACATGTCAACAATGCATATATAATGGTCCAAGGTGGGGTTTACCCATTGTTTTTGCATAGATTTAAAGTACATCATACCCTCATCCACCATCCCTGCATGGCTGCAAGACATAAGAATACATATAAAGTTACACCATTCATATGTAAACCAGCTTCTTGTATCTCTCTCCTAGACTAAACGAGAGAACTCCCCGAGCGAGGTGTAACCCGATACTAAGGAAGTCCATGAAACTATATCCGGTGACTGCATGCTATAAACAACTCTTGAGATATACATATCTTCCCACACTTCACGTAAAAGTCCATCAAACCGGTGATGAGCACTTGATTAAGTCCAGTCCACGCTTACATATTCTAGAATGAATCCATTGCCCAGTTGGTAGTGCATTCTCACATGCTTTGAGTACAGAAACATATGTAACAGAGTTTGCTTCGCAGTCCATGTTGCTGAACAAGTCTATAGCTACTGAGTTTTCACCTCTTTCTACGAATCCCATAATGAGAGTCGTCCAAGTTATCACATCCTTGTGGAACATCTTCTCGAAAATCCTTGGCATGCTCCATGCTTCCACATTTAACATACATATCGAGCAACGCGTTTGCCACAATTAAGTTAGAATCAAACCCACATTCTTTCACTTGCTTATGAATATCCATCCCTTTCTGTAAGCAACTCCTTCCTAAACATGAACATGCCTGGAGTACAGCAACGTATGTGGGAGGTGTAGCCTTACAATTCATTTTGTTGTACAACTCCATAGCCACAAGGCTCTCCCCGTTTTCTACATAGCCCATAATGAGAGAGTTCCATGTAACAACATCCTTATGCATCATGTTGTCGAAGACTTCCTGAGCACACTGCATGCTCCTGCACTTGCTGTACATGTCCACAAGCGTGGTTGCCACAATTTTGTGGGAGTCGAACCCGCGGTCCTTGAGCTGTTTATGAATAGCAATACCCTTCTCCAGATAAGCTTCTTTACCACATGCTTTCAGTGCAACAACATATGTGAAAGAGTCGGGTACACAATCCATGCTAGCAAATAGATCCATAGCAACAGAGCTCTTCCCATTCTCCACGTATCCCATCATGAGACACGTCCACAGAATGGCATTGCGGGGGTGTGTACATTCGAAGACCCGATGAGCGTGGAACATGCTCCCGCATTTGCTATACATGTTGATGAGGGAAGCAGCTACATATTTGTTCGTGTGACAGCCAGTGGCAAATGCATCGGAATGAAGGTTTTCCCGCCTTCTAAGTCCTTGGTTTTGCTACATTGTTTCAGTGCGGCGACCAAGTCTTGGACACTCCCCTGTATCGTGTGTGTTTGCCTTGGTCCTGGAGAGTGGAAGGACTCACATGGTCTAATATACATATTTTTTTCTACTGCACAACACTAGTTTAAACATTTGATAGTTTTAACTACCGTGTACGTGTTAACATATATAAAGACAATTATAGATATCTATATATACAGATATAAATGTCAAAACATACGCATACGTGTGTATTTGTGATTATGCTTGTGAAGATATTCAAATGTAGTTTATACAGTTTTAAATTTGTAGCGTTATATTTTAGAAAATGGAACAACACACATGTGCGTGCACATACACACGCACATGGACACGGACATACAAGATACATGGATATGTATCACACACAATATATCATAAACTATCTACTTCAACTTCTGTATGTGTCAAACAGACACACTTAATTCTATGATTTAGGTAAGAGGCACTTAATTAAGGAACACACGCACACACAAGTGCTGTCCCTCATGTGTGTACGTGTGTGTTTATGGCATATGTTATAAAAATATATTGTGTGTAAACTTTTTAAATGGTGTCCAAATTCTGATATTAAAACTTTTGTATTAATCTTAAAAGAACTCACAGCATTAAAACAGGAGATGTTATTATGAACACATATAGTATAATACAAAATATTTTAAGATCTTTTCTATCTAAATTTAACATTTTGATTATTTCTCAATAATATTAATTCTTTCGTTTCAATGTTTATAATTATAGTTTTCAGTTCTTAGATTTATTTTTTAGTTTTTTCTATGTTTTTCATGTAATCGTTATGACATCTTCTTAGATATTGTTACGTAATCACTTATATTAAGAAGTGTTCTTCTGGTTGAACAAACATAAGAGAAATACATACACACAGGCACACACACACACACATATATAGAGATCTTAATGCAGACAGTTAAACAGTTAAATATCAACATTTCTTTGTGTGTTTAAGAGTATAATACATCCTGGTTAAATCTAACTTAAGTTAAAAATAACGAAAGTGCGGTTTCGTTAAACATATTTACAGTGATTTTACAATTCGCGAAGGCCAAAAAATATAATATACATATGTACCTTAGAATGTCATTGGGAGCTAACCTTTGGAGACTCCGCCTTAAGAAACACGCCTAGATACATAAGATGATCTGCCACGCTGTTCCCCACGACTGATCTGCTACACGTTGGATCCTCCCCAGATGAATCACATACTTTAAACACATCGTATGTTAGCAACTCAAAACCATAGCTGTATGTCCAAACCTGCATTGATAGATCAGTATTTGCGTGTGTGTGTGTGTGTGTGTGTTACCTCTGTGGAAAAATGATGATAAGTCCACTCACGAAAGAGAGGATAATAGGGGGGAGATGGGGAACAATGTCATGTGCGTGTGTCATTCGTATTGTATTCGGAACTTGGGAGTTGTAAAACTCGGCAAATGCAGGGTTCCCTACTCGTGGCTGTCCAAATGTTATCACTTGTACATTTTCAAACCGTTATTCACCTGCAATTGAATTTAGTTGTAGACGTGTGTGTGTGTGTGTGTGTGTGTGTGTGTTGTGAGAGAGAGAGAGAGAGAGAGGAACAAATATAGTACAATATGTACAAAATGTACAAGATATCAGTTTATAGTTAGATATCAGTTTATAGCTAACAAACAGTAAATACTTACCACAAGATCCAGTGCACAAATGTTGCCATTGCTCCCCCATGGAGTGCCCCGTGATCATGATCTTTAAGTCTCGATTCGTTTCTAAATATTTTGAACAGCTGCGATGACTCGTGGTCTGAGTGTTGTGTTGTGATAAGCTGAATAAAATCCACGATGTACCTGCATATCCGTTATATATATGTATATACGTGTGTATACATGCACACACATATGTGTGTATAAACGGCAATATAATAGAACATAAATAGCGGAGGATTTATAGATATACATGTTAATCTGAAAGTCAAGAGCGTGGAGTACAAGAAACTCTTACCATTGCATCAACGCAACCTGGATAAGTAAAATCTAGTTGTTTGAAATATAGATCTTCTGCCCAATTCTGGATGCTACACAAAAACAAATAAATAACTAAGCACACTTGTGCATATGTATATGTACCTGCTCTCTTGAGTGCCACGAAAAGCAACAATTACAGCTCCAAGTTTCCCATCCAAACCCACAAAGGCCTGGAAAATAGCCATGTATACGTAAACACATATTCATATACGTGTCTGTAGCACACACACACATTACTGAAGGCAATGCTTGACGTCTATAATCAAATCCACAAGTTTGAAGTCCTGAATCAAGGATAAGTATACATACTTGTAAGTTGTATATACATGTGTTTACCTTAGTATAATCATTACAACGATCACAGCTCCAAGTCCAGAGTTCTGCCGGATCATCGATATAAACCTGCAATATTTAATATATTTGTTTAAATGGTGTATACCCATATATATATTTATGTATGTATGTGTGTAGACACACACACACACTTACCGCAGACGCGTATTCAACCAAAATCCGTGCAATTGTGAGATTGATCGATTATGACTGTCTCTGCTCTCTAATACAATGCTTAATCTGCGATAAGACATTGAGGTTACATATCAACATAAAAGGGATTTTCTTACCTCCGGCAGACGCCAATGAGAATAATAAACAGATTAAGATGGAAAAATGTCCAATTCCATGAATCCATGCACGTGTGAAGATATCAGAATCGCTGTGACCAAATCCTTAGGTTTAGGGTTAGGTGATGTACTTAGAATGGCGGGGAGGATGACGTGGCAGAGGACGTGGCAGAGGACGTGGCAGATGACGTGGCTGCTTGCGGGATGAGCACGTGCGTGATGGCGTGGCCGATGTACAGAATTTAGGCGAGCATAACCTCCTACCAAATCCTTAGGTTTAGGGTTAGGTGAATGTACTTAGAATATACTTTATAATAGACTTTTTATCCGTATGATTTAACAATTAATGAGTAAACAGGATATAATAAATTAATTATGAAGAAAATAATAAAATATTAAAAGTGTGTTCATACACACCATACATTTTCATGTAAATAATAGTGCTATTTATATTAAAATTTCCATGTAGTTATATTTTACATATATGATTCAAACATTCTGGTTTAACATACTTATGTTTAGTTAGCTTTATTATTTTAATTTTTTTATTTATAAATAAAATTTGAATTTTTAATTTCATTTGCAGTAAATTATTTTACAAACTCGATAACCCCAAGGGTCCACTTTATCTTTTTATAATTTAAATAACCCTAAACTCCACTAAATAACCCTAAACTCCACTTTATCTTTTTTATAATTTAAATAAGGTTTAAGAAGATAGTTTTAAAAAAAATTGATTTTACATCTTATATTTACACTGATTTTTTTAGATATGACCTACCGTATTTCAGAATGAAATAAACAAATTAAAATGAAAGTGATTTATAATAAGCATAAATTAGAAAAAACAAAAATAATAAATTTAATAGATTATTGCGGAATTGATGATAATTTGTAAATTCTAATAAATTCTTAGTGGAATTTATATTTGAAGATAAAAAATCTCATTGCAATATTTAATGTGCTTTTAATATATTGATATTATATTTATTCCAGATAAACATAATATTCAGATTAAATATATTTAAAAGTGTACATAGTGTGTAACGTATGTTTATGCATGTAATGAATATAATATATTAATTAATGAATTTAAAACATTATTATTATGCCAAAATAATTTGTATCATATGATATTATTAATTTCCAAATTCTGATAATAAAAGTAACTTGATATTTTGTAATGTTCTCTCTCTCTCTCTCTCTCTCTCTCTATATATATATATTATATATATATATATACATAGTGTGTGTGTGTGTGTGGGTTTTTCGTCTGGTCGAAGAGTATATGTATTTAATATAGTAAACTGAAATTATGCATTTTGGATTTAAATCAAGTCATGTAGATATGTATACACACAGACACACATATTCAAAGAGAACTAAACATGTAATATTGAATATACATATATCTATCTGTGTATACATATACCCACAGTTGTAATTAACTTCTACATAATTATGAAATATGCCTAGTACAAACATAAAAGAACAACGTTAATGGTGGAAATTAACTCCGTTTCTACCTTCTATTTAACTACATTGACATGACTATATTCATACATACTTGTGTGTGCGTTGTAAGTATATGTACACATAATATGTATGTTCTATATATTGACTAGATATTCCCATGTGTATTTTTCTCCAAGTCTATATATAAAAATATATATATTAAATATACTTAGAGTTGGAGAGAGTTTTTTATAGTGTTGTTTTTGATTATAAATAAATAAATTATCAGTAATGTAAAAACTATACATTAATTAAATATTAATTACATATGTTTATGTTTAATGTAGATTAAAATGCATGTAAGATAAAGAATGCTATGTATACATACATAAAAATGTGCATCCCTTGCAATATTTTTATTTATTAAACTCATGTACTCATGTGAATTAGTTTATTATATGATATGCACCTTGAGTATTGTGTTAACTAATTTATTGTACGATCGTGCACCCACGTTAGTATAAAACAGTAATACATTATACATTTTATATGTATTTCATTTTTAAATATAATAATAATAATCAAGGTTTTTTAATTTTCTTTATGGTTTTAAAGTGTAATATTTCTTTCATAATTGTCACGGAAGTTTATTTTAAATTGTGTTTAATTTTTATTAATTAAATTAATTGCACTTTCATAATTGTCGTCAATGTATGTCCTAATAACATAAATGTTTGAGTCCGAGTCCCACCTCGGACTAGATCTCGGACTGGAGTCTGAGTTCGAGTTCACACAAGTATTCGTATGTCTAATACGTATTCTTATAAATCCTATACCATGTATATATTACATTATACACATGCATACTTAGTACATGTATACTTATATAACTCACGTACACATACCGATTAAACCTGTGAGTTTATGTAAACACAGACAGATATTATATATCCAATATTACATGTTTGTTTCTCTTTCAATATGTGTGTTTGTGTGTACACATATCCACACACACACACATATATATATATATATTATATATATATATATATATATATATATATATATATATATATATATATATATATCGATTAAACCTGTGGATTTCTGTATATATTATATATCCAAATTACATGTTTATTCTCTTTGAATATGTGTCTGTGTGTACAAATATCCACATGATTTGACTTATATCCAAAATGCATAATACGTCGAACAGATGATCCACACACACACACAACACACACACACATATATATATATATACACACACAGAGAGAGAGAGAGAGAGGTATATAACCACACACACAGAGGTGAGAGTTATTATACGTACTATATGTTCAGTGAATCGTGGAGAGGGTTTGTTACAAGTCAAGTTAAGCTCATACGATATATTTACTATTAGCATTGCATTTATACGATAGTAAGAGTCATACTATGATTTGTGCAGAGAAACCTATTGTCCATTCGGATGATCAACATCCGTGCTCTTAATAGAAGGATTACAGTCCCAACAGGATTCCTTACGACATATAGATTGAGTAAGATCCTCTCTCTCACACACGCACACGTAACTTTCGCTCCTTGCACTGCATCAAATGTAGACGATAGTCCAGCGATGAAGGAGGTTGTGGAGCATTACATAGGGATCCGAGAGAAAGGTTGAGGATGTAGGTGGATCTGAGACAAAGGTACTAGAGGATAAGTTGCAGGTTGCAGTGAGATAGAGGATGATGATGATGGGTGAAGAGAGAGAGTTCATGGGGCTTGATCGAATACAATAACATGTAAGGTCATGTCATGGACAGGAGAAGGGAGAGTTTGCACCTTCCTTAGAGTGCGAGATAAAAGAGAGAAGGGAGAAGGAAAAGACAGGCGTATCCTCATTAAAACACTCGTGAGACACTTCATTTCGACAAAGGTTTAGGTTAAACATTGTACTGATCACGTGTATGATATCAAGGAACGAAGATATACACAGCAGCACTAGAATATAGTATATTTCTGTCTGTCAAAAGTCATTAGTGTGTGGTGCCGCTGGTCGCTGTTGAGAAAGGAGGCAGCAGCAGCAGCAGCAGGGAACAGGGAGATTTTATTTATCCTAAATCAACCCAATACATTATATAATCCCATTCCCGATACGTTTCCCATTCCCCAATATACACAAAGATACCCACTCCACTGGCTATGGCGTCTGTCTCATGGAACCCATCCCCATCTTCAGGTATTTCTTGCTCACAGTAGACATCAGACAACAGGGCTTTTGTGGGTTTTTAGTCTACATGCTAGATCCACACAGAAAACAAGCAATGTAAGTTTCTTCTTCATCTGGGTCGAGATCCGAGGAGCAATGCAGGACTTCTGAACTGGTATGTCTCCTAAACGAGCAATGCAGGGGTTCTTTATACTGTTCTTGATATGGGTTGCGTCTGGGCAAGACGATGTGGAGTGTCTCAAGGAGATTAAAAGCTCGGTTTCCTCAACGAGTGAGTATCTTCAGTCGTGGGACTTCAACTCCTCCAGCATATGCAACTTCATTGGCGTACAGTGCCTGCATCCGTCCGAGCTCAAGGTGTACAGTCTCTCTCTACCCGGAGCGGGGCTCCGAGGTTCCTTCCCAAATGGACTCCATAAATGCAAGAGTCTCACTGGGCTTGATCTCTCTAGCAACTTCTTCACGGCCCCATCCCGTCTGAGATTTGTAAGATGCTTCCCTATCTTGTCAAGCTTGATCTCTCACAGAACAACATCTCCGGTGGTATACCGCCTGGTCTGTCCGATTGCGCCTATCTTAACGAGCTCCGACTGCAGCGAAACCGTCTCCAGGTGTGTGTGTGTGTGTGTGTGTGTGCGTGTCTGTGTATACAGGTCATAAAGGAGAGCTTTTGTATACAATATTGCGTATATGAAGGACCACTTGATATAAAATATTAATATTGTATACAAAGTGACAACTTTATATAACGTATCACTGTTACTGTTGCATATCAAAGCAATAATCTTATACACACGCTATGATTGGTATAATTACTGTATATGCAGACAAATGTTTATGTCAAAGCCTAATGTAATGTATGCATATTTAAATACATATTACCATGTTATACTTAGTTTTAATAACGTATATTCATATATGTTGAGTGTACCAAAACTTAATAATGATTTTACTTGCAGGGTGGTATCCCAGGACAGATCGGACTCCTTCCCCGGTTACGGGACTTCAATGTAGCCGATAACAGCCTGTCCGGCTCTATTCCGTACACATTCCACGCCTTCACTGAGGCATCATTTGTGGGCAACGAGGCACTGTGCGGTGAGCCACTGAGCAACAAATGTGCCGAGGAGTACCGTGCGGCACACCGTGCTGCACGAGCCCGTACGGCTCTCATAGCCGGTGTTGCTGCCGGCGGTTCAGCAGTTCTACTTGCTGCCTGCGCGGTTTGCTTGTGGATAGTGTACTTTCCTCGCACTCATAAAGCCAAGCAGGTATTAATAGAGGCACATGCATACATACATATACATACATACATACATACATACATACAACATACATACATATATTATATATATATATATATACTTATATTATGCAGTTGGACGTGGAGCTTCTGGATAACAGCTGGTTAAGACGAATCAAGACCCCCAGCAGCATCCACGTGTCAATGTTTGAGCAGCCGATTGTAAACATAAAACTGTCCGATCTAGCAGCTGCCACAGCCGGCTTCTCACGGGAGTCCGTTATCGGCATCGGACGGAGCGGGGTCTTCTACAAAGCAACACTTCGAGATGGTTCCGTACTGTCTGTTAAGAAGCTCCGGCGCTCCGTACTAACTGGTAGCGAGAGGCATTTCAAGTCTGAGATGGAGTCCCTTAGTAGAGTCCGACATAGAAACCTTGTGCCCTTACTCGGCTACTGTATAGCTGGTAATGAGAGGCTCCTTGTTTATAAACATATGCCTGGTGGTACTCTGTACAGCCGGCTGCATACTGCTGATATGGTGGACGAGTTTGGGTGGACGAAGAGATTAAAAGTTGCTGTGGGTGCTGCACGTGGTTTTGCGTGGTTACACCATAGCTGTAATCCCAAGCTTGTTCATATATAATTTATTACTTCGAGCTGCCTACTCTTGGATGAGGATCTCGAACCAAGGATCACAGACTTCGGTCTCGCTAGACTGGTGTGTGTGTGTGTGTGTGAGAGAGAGAGAGAGAGAGAGTTCTCACTGTTTGTACAGGTAGCAAGTGAGAGGGAACGAGGCCGACAGAATAGGTGTGGGAATATTGGGGAGACCGAGGGTGATGGGTATTATGTACCACCAGAGGAATATTCTGCAACGTATTCACGGAGTGTCGCAACTGCAACTACGAAAGGGGATGTGTATGCATTTGGAGTTGTGTTGCTTGAGCTTGTGACAGGCCGCAAACCAGAAGATGGTACGTACATGTGTTTGTGTATGCGTGTGTGTGTGTACGCATAGGCAGCTTACAGATAGCACGCGTTCATAACATATATTCTGTACATGATCTCGGTATATATATATATGTTTGTGGATGCCTACGTTATCATCATATATATATAGAGAGAGAGAGAGAGTTACAGATAGCACGTGTTCATAACATATATGCTGTACATGATCTCGGTATATATATGTTTGTGGATGCCTACGTTATCATCATCATCATCATCATATATATATTATATATATAGAGAGAGAGAGAGAGAGAGAGAGAGAGAGAGAGAGAGAGAGAGAGAGAGAGAGTTACAATAGCCGTACATACAGTAGATGCATATATATGTGATGATGTATGATACAGGTAACTGTGATGCGAGTGGGAGTGAGAGAAAGAGGAGCCTGGTAGACTGGATCGGAGAGCTATTCAAGAGCGGACATGTATCGGATGCAGTGGACCAACGCCTAGTTGCCGAGGCCTCAATAATGGTTGCAAATGGTAACGGTGACAGCAGCAATGGTAGCTCTGGACGAAGGCGGGAAGTCATGCAAGTCCTGAAGATTGCATGCTCGTGTGTGTTGTCCTTCCCAAAAGAGAGGCCGAGTATGTATGAGGTTTACCACATGCTTAGAGCCGTTGGTGAGGACTATTACCCTCCGGACAACTTCAATACGGCCGGCGGTAGTGGCTTTGGTAACGGAGGTGCAACCGGCAGTAATAGTCGGGCACATAAGCCTCCGCTGCCTCCGAGGAGACAAAGGCAGAGGCGTGTTCTAGAGGATGAGGAGATGGAGTCGGATGGTACTCGTGTGTCCGAGAGTAATAACGGTGGTGAGAATGAGGGTTCTGCTCAGAATAGTGATGGTGTCCAAATGCAAAGGTTGGACGCTTGATTATCTTAGTGTTGGTACTATGCTATTATGTAAGTAAAACTAATTTCTAAACTTTTCCAAAGATGCATTATATCACACACACAGACACATGTGTATGCGTATGTGTGTCTGTTAGACCTTTACGTCTGAATTTACAAAATACATACGATGGTGTCACTTATGTATACCGTGTGTGTGTGTGTGTCTGTGTCTATATAACTGGAACATAAAAAGAATTGGTAAATTAAACAAATTTCATTATTAAATAAAAATCAGTTTTCCTTTAACCATTTTAAAAACCACCCCAGTCATAATGTGTGTCTCATATAAAACAGACATTAACAACCATGCTGTTAATTTATAAGTTTATAATGTTTTTATTTAATGTCCACTTTGGATTATAAGCCCACTAGACACCTGTATATTAAGAGTTTTAAGTTGAGTTTTAAATTATTTTTCATGAATTTAAGATAATTTTTATAAAATTTAAGAATTAATATTTGTACATTCTTAATCATTATATATAGATTAAGAAAACCCATCAGATATTAATATAAAAATAAGATTAGTGAATTCATAAGAAAAGTCGGCATTAATGGTATTCATTATTTATACCCTTCATATATATCCCTAAAAGTTTTATATATACCCTTTAAACTTCAATTTAAAACTTCATAAATTTTAAAATTAAAAATTAAAAAATATTTTTAAAAAATAAATAAAAATTTATAGTTAATATAATTATTTTTAAAAATCGTTAGTGAAAATAAAATTGTATTCATTACAGTGTCCATCAAGTAAATAAATGCTTAATAAAACGTAATTAGTAAGTTAAATACAAACTTAACAAGTTACAGGTTGAAGTTGAATCCTTACACACCCTGGATTAACCTCTGCCCACATTAACCCTCTGCGTCTCACATAGTCAATGATCTACACAGAATTAATAGAAAAGATCAGCAGTAGATATTTGTGTGTTTAATCTCTCTCTACACACACACACACACACCACTCTCTTACAGCAGGTTTTAGTTTCGCTACTCCATCAGGGCTGTGTTTCCCATATCCAGTGATCACGGTAAGTGTCTGGATCGCTGCAAAGAAATATTTAGTATGAAAGGCTATGTTTAACATTGCGAGTTTACACTATTATAAATTAATGATGAATGTAACTCACAGTTAACAAGCTGAAATGCTTTTAAATGCTCCTTGAGAATCTCCAAAGCCTCATGGACTTGTTGACTATGTAGATCAATCGTTACGTTGTTTTGATGATTCCTGTTCCTGCATTGACATACATAGTAAGTACGTTGTCAGCGTATATACACATAGTATTATAACTTAAGTTCATGTATCTAACTACATCTCAAAATGTACATGCATATAATAATGTAAATCTTTAACAATATAGTACTTTATCTGAAAGATAAGATCGCTTGCTTTTCCTCTGGATTCCCGAGCCAATTGCTCGAAGTGTCGACCCTAATAAGTTAACACATAAATAAGTTAAATCATACAATATCATGCAGTATAGTAAGGTTTAATAATATACTACAATTATATATTACTGAATGTCACATGATATTACTCCGTTTTACCTTCTCAGCAAGATCCGTAGCCTGATTCTTCTGTCCATTTGCATATGCAATCGCAGCCTGGAACGACTTTTGAGTTCATGTATGTAATGGGTATAATGTGTGTGTGTGTGTGAGAGAGAGAGAGAGATTTACCGCTGAATAATAGCTCTTCATTGTGGCGAGATGTTCAGTTGCATTTCTATTGAGGCGATTGTAAGCATCCAAGTCACCTTAAAAAGAACACGATTTAAGCAATACTCATACAAACGTGCGAACCTCCAAGACAAACACAAATAAGTACCAGCCTTATTATCAGTCTTTGGCTTAACACCGTTAGCCCTGTTATGTAGACTTTTAGAAGTATTAGCAGTTTGTAACTCGACCGGACAGATACCAGCCTCGATCAAATAGTTTGCTGCAGCACTGCATCAAAACAACCAATTAGAAACACAGGACAAGTCATATCATGTGAATATAGATCTGAAAATGTAAACAAAACAACGCACCTGAAGTCGAATTGGGTTAACTTTAGAACTTCCAGAAGCGTTTGTACGTGAATGTCAGGAAAGGAGCGGCTTAGCCTCCTTAAATCATCCTGACCAGCTCACAAGTGTTAACTCTCAACTCTCCTCGACTATAATCCACCACTCAACTCAACACATCAACTCTCTCTCTCTCTCTCTCGTGTACCCTCGTGCTGTATGTACGTACCTGGATTTCAGGGTACTCCTCATCTAGAACTTGATTAAATAGGACCTGATATGACGATTCCTTCCCTTTGGTTACATGGTTGTCTTCAGTTTTAAGCAGCTTGTCGATAACCATCTCTGCATTGCCTCCACATTCCTGGACGGTGTGCATGCGTAAATACACAAACACATCTTTTTAGAAAAAGGTTTCACTAAGTATGTGCTGTGTGTTATGATATACATGTAAAGTCAAGCAAACGGCCCTCTCTCTTTGATATACACGCTGCTGTTTACCTCGTACAAGTGTCTGATATACTGAGCATTCTCTTGTGGAAATGCGTCAAAAATGACAGCGATATCCCCGTCAGCGACCCTGTTTTCGTTGGCGATCCCCTCCGAGATTAAGAGCAGGAGAGAATCCACACTCTGTCATGGTACAACTGTTCACACATAAATGCCACAATAAACGAAGCAAGCACGAAGAGAGAGAGGAAGACTCTGGTAAAGTAGCACAGCTTGGAACATGCCACGTACCTTTTGCACATCGCCTTCGCATTGTTCTGCATAGAAACACCACAGTTATACACGAGTGTATTAACTTTTCCACACGACATAGTACATATGTATATCATATTCGTATATCCAGTATGTCTATATATATGCATAGAACCTTCATATGCACCACATTTGGCAATATATACAGAAAGTATATCAATGCTATCAAGAAAGTATTTCCCTTAATTATCAGGGGGATTTAGAGGGAAAATTAGGAGAAAGGATGCCTGTCTAGATCTACACAGTAAATATGCATGTTATGTAAATTTCTTGTCACATAAAGGAAATTATGGGAAGGACTATGAGTATAATTATTTACGAATAAATTACATACAGGTGTATATATGTATGTATATACACATTATCTTACGGACCGATGATGTCGCGGATAACATCGATGCCAAGCTCATTGCCACTGCCGAGCAAGGAGAGTAAAAAACCTTCAGTATCCTGCTGCTGCTGCTGTTTTTCCGGGTTACTTGGAGCGGGCTTCTCCAACTTCTTCTTGTGCTTCTTGCGTTGTTTCTTACCTGCATCAGAAGCTCTAGGAGTGCGCGATTTCACGGTGATCCACTTGTTCTTATTCTTGCTGCTCGATTCCGCCTGTACCCGAGGGATTTTCGGGAGATTTTCTGAGAGATTGTAGAGATTTCCTTACCTGTTCAAGGGATTTCGGATCGATCTCGATAATTTTCGCACCTTTGTCGAGCGCGACCTGAGAGGTGCACTCCAGCTCCAGAACTTCGGCAACCGCATTGCCAAGCGCGCCTTGAGACTGCCGCAACCCCAGGGCTTCCGCGGCCGTATTCAAGCTCCCGCCTGCTGCATTGTACGCCGATTCGATCGATTCAAGGGACATCTGTGGGAAAACCTCGTGCAGAATTTGTAGCTCCATCTCAATCCCGCTGCACTGCGCCATTTCCTGTGGACTAACCTCGCCAAGTATCCGCAGCTCCATCTCTCCGCCCCGCTAGCCATTTCTCTTGCAATAAACCCTAGCTCTTCTCAAGAACAACAGTGCGACAAGCAAAATGCGCACTATCCCGCCCCGTCCGTACACACCGTACAATATTCTCCGTATAATTATACAAAAATTCGGTTTTGTACGTGGTATACAAAATTCGGTTTTTGTATGGATTTAAAGACAAACCCTAATTTTTATTGCATGTTTTATACCTTTTCATATTATGTGTGTGTATATATATGTAAAATACATGCATGTATGTATATGTGTATTTCATATATATATCTGTGTGTACCGCCACCATTCATTCCATATAAATCATGTCACTCATGGTTCATATCTCTCTATATATAACATGCATTGCATACAGTTAATTAATTATCTCTATATGAATCATACACGATGCATATCCATATTACAGTAACAGTAAAGCGTATTCTCTACATATACAGATATAAATAGGTAATAGGTATGCATCTATTTATGTATATATCTAAATCATTAGTGAAATATAAAATATAACACACACATCCACGTGCATGTACTACTAATGTGAGATTACTTTGGTATATATACAAAACAAAGATATATTTTTGGTCATATTTAAATTATTTTATAAAACAGATTTATGTTATTCTATATTTCTACTAATAGCTTTTCAAAAGTATATTATGGTTAACTTTTGTATTTACATTAGTTACTTTACATTATTCACTTGGAAAAAAATAAATTTAATTACATAACGTGAGCAACCGAATAGATTTCATGAACTTACACATTTTAACATGTTACTCATGCTATACAATTGTATCAGTCATTAGTAACATATAAAGGATTAATAACAAAAATTATAAATTCTTTGTTGTTAAATTTTGAACGGTTGTGTATTGTAAAAGAAAAAGTGTAATTTAAGTAATTCATTTAAGTTTTATACACCTAAATTAGTAAGAAACCGAACCAACTTAAAAAAGTTTTAATGAGTTTCAATTATATATTTTTTAAATATGACATGTTAATGAAACTTTAAATGTTTAAGTTAAATATAAATTTCACAAATACCAATTCTATTGTTGAGTACGATGAACACACTTAAATTTTATATTTTTAAAAGTTCAATTTAAATGTTTTACTAAATCATTTTTATATAAATGAAAAAGAAATATTAAAAATTATTGGATTCTCGTTCACATTGACAAAGGCAAGCTCATTATATAATAAATATTTTTTAACACAAATGATGTAAAATTAAATAAAAAATCAACAACATAAATTGTAACATTTATCAAAGCTTTAACATTCATTATATATTTTGCACGTTGTGAATATGTTGTATCATAAATGATACCTAAAAGAATAAAGAAATATATATATTATATATATAATACATTAAATTATATATAATTACTTAACATATATAAATGAAATTTGCACAGTAACCACATTAAAATAAATCTTTATTCATTATTTTTTGTTAAAATGAGAAAGAAAATCTTCACTACTTATATAAAATTTAGCATGTATTGTTCTTTTTAATTGGATATGTATTCTATTAAGAAATGTAAAACTTATTTTTCATTAAATTTTAATAATAAAAATGATAATACATTATGAATATTATATGATAATATATGTGTAAAAGACAAGACGAAATATATGTAATTAAAAAATATGATATATATATGTATGAAAGACAAGACATATATGTAAGTGTTAGTTAATATATGTAAAGAAAAACTTAAAGAATAAAAGCAACAATTATGAATTAATACACATTTGAATTGTTTTTTTTTCTTTGCACCTCACTGTAACAATATTGTGCTTGTTTAAAATAGATATAATAAAGAATTATGTGTTTCGTAATTATTCAAAGTTTTATGAATGTGAATAGTTTATATTATGATAATAAATTGTTCAAACGTGTTTTTAAAAGTAATTAGTTTATTTATAAATATGAAGACTCCACCATTGTAAATGAGAGCAATATTAATTGTATATTTAGAATGCTTATAAAAAGGAAAACAAAACAAAAAACTGATATTAAAAAAGTTTTAAAAAATCGGAAAATTAAAAAAAAATAATTTTAAAAAACAAATTCATATTAGGTGTACATTGAAATTTTAGTTTCAACCATATATTTTTTTAAATAATGACATGTTAATGAAATTTTAAATGTTTAAATTGTATATAAATTTTATAAATACCAATTTTAATTATTTTGAATTCTTGAGTATAATTAACACACTTAAATTTTATATTTTTAAAAGTCTAATTTAAATGTTTTACTAAATCATTTTTATATAAATGAAAAAGAGATATTAAAATTATTAAATTCTCATTCACAATGGGAAAACCTTTAAACTTTAATGACAAAGGCAAACTCATTATATAATAAAATCTTTTTTAACACAAATGATGTAAAATTAAATAGAAATCAACAACACTATAAATTATGATATTTATCAAAACTTCAACATCCATGATATATCTTGCACATTGTAAATATGTTGTGCTATAGAAAATACTTAAAAGAATAAAGAAAATATATATAATATATATTAAATTATATATAGTTACCTGACATATGTAAATGAAATTTGCATAGTAGTCACATTAAAATATATTTTTATTTATTACTTTCGATTAAACTGAGAAAGAAAATCTTCATTACTTATATAAAGTTTTACTGTTTTTTTTTTTTGTTCGATATATATTCCGTTAGGAAATGTAAAACTTATTTTATACACACCATTTGGATAGTATATGAACACATTTACAATGAGCAACAAAAAACTAACTGGAATCTTATTTTAATTGCGTTAATGTTATAATATTAAAATTTATGAGTTATTTAACTTAATAAATTGTTATTGATATTAATTTTATTCTCTAATAAATAGATTGTTATTTAGGAAATTTATAATGTAATAACATATTTATTTTACATTAATCTTTAACCTAAGTAACTGTAGTTTAGGGAAAAGGGTTATGAGGAAGAAGAAGGCGAAGGTGAAGGAGAAGGGGAAGAACAAGGCGGAAAGGCCCCGGGACAATTGGGATGTGGAGACGCTCGACAAATTGTTGGGCGAGAGCGGTCCCAATGATGCAGGTACTTGCGCCTATGAGTCCAATTCGGAAATAAATTAAATAATACGTTCTTACAAGTAGATTATATAAATACACATCTATACGGACTGGATATATGCAGGTTTCCATCGCTACCACATAGTGGAAGGGCCAGTGCCCAAGAGTGGAGGAGTGGAGGGTGAAACTTGGCGGTGGAGAGTATGAATTCGAAGTAGGGTGGCTGAGGGGTGACGACGGCCACGTCTACAAGAACCTGGACTCTGACACAGCTTGCATGACTCTGGTCTACCCGATCAAGAGTGAGTGGTAAGTATTCTGTGTGTGAGTTATACAACATTCTCACACAAGGCTTTCTCCTTTGCAGGGTGGCTGTCTAAGCATATGTTCTGCTCTGTCTAGTAAATTTACATAATCAAGTTGTCCTGTTCTTATATATTCTCTGCACTATAAGCTACATACATTATTGTTATCTAATTCTTTGTTTTCAGTTTGTTTATATTTTTATTATCACGAAAATGAAAAATGTTCCACATATCTAAATTAAACTTAGCTTACTAAGAATTTAATAAATATAAACAATACATTCATCTGGGTGTGACATACAATTAGAGGTCTCATGTTTTGTTGAAGAAACTCCATGATTGCAGCATATGCCCAGAACGCGCATACGAAACAGAATGCCAGAGCGAAATCCACTACCGATCTGTGCAAAACCAGAGGTCATTCCATCGCGTCCCTCGTGGGCATTCTATCGAACAGAGGCACAGCTTTGTCTGCAAGGCAGTAACCTCCATCAGATGGTGCTTCTGGCATCGAGGACTCGTCCGTGTGCCCGTGCTTGGCATATGCTGTGATGAGCGTGGACCAGGATGCTCGGCATCCCATCGAAGCAAGATGTTTGCATCCTCAACCCTGGAAGGCTGCTACAAGTGTGTTCATCTGCTGGAAATTCTCCTTGCGGGCATCTGATTGAAGAGCTCCAGCGGCCAAGAAGCGGAGAGCTCACGGACCAACACGGCACCGGGAAAGCTCTTTCATGAGGAGATTACACATGCAGGAAACCGGGAAAGCTCTTTCGTGAGGAGATTACACATGCAGGATACGAGTCCGAACCCAATTAAATATACCCGATTCTATTTTGAACATAATATTTAAAAAAAAATTCTTGTGAAACAGAGTCAGATTTTAGATGATTCGGTCATTAAGTCAAAAAATTAAAATAACATTGAGATAATTAATACAAATTATCTCATACATCAAAAATTAAATCTTATAAATATTAAATATTGTTTTAAAATTTTATACAGTTTTTAATGTATAATATTTATGCAAGTTACAATGTATGTAATAGAACTTAAGGAATATTCCTTTGAGATTGACCATAGAATATTCTTGTTAACACCTGATCAAAGAATATCCAATTAGGATTCTAGATGTGTGCATGTGACTGTGTGTACGGAGAGAGATGATGATGATGCATGCATACATGCATGTATTTATATATCTGTCTATGCATGTGTGTAGTATATATATATTTTTATACTTATGATGTTTTCGTTATTATGTGTATGATCTTTATGTATATCTATCTTTACGATTGTATAATCGCACGTCTGCCTTATGTTATATAACTATATACAAAGGTGCGTATTTATGTCTTATCGATGATATTATAATATGAATATATTTTAGACGTAGGTGGAACACACAGAGCTGTCTGAAATATAACCATTTTAAAATATGAATACATATGTATATAATAGTGTATAGTATTTATGCATATACTTGTGATAACTACAGTACATCAATTATAACACACACACACACACACACACACACGTATTATATACATGTTTAATAGGTGGCCAATAAATCTTTAATCTTAAGTAGTTATAATTAATATGAATAAGAGAATTACCATGGTGGTTTATTTCTTTATTTTTAATAATGTTGGCTTAGTGAATAACAACATACTCACACACACATATTTAACTCCAACCTTATAAGGCTTAACCTCTTCATTTTTTAATTTCTTTATAACCTTGTTATACCAGGATACGTGAAACTCACGATAATATCTAGGCTTCCAATTACCTAATAGTTTTAAAGTTTAATTTATTATTAATTACATATTTAATTAAATCATTTTTATATATAGTTTAGTTTGATCAAGATCTACCAATTACGTTTTTGTTAACCAGGGGGTAAACATTTTGTGAATATGTTGTGGAGTAGGTGATACTTGAAAGTATAAAGAAATGTATATACATAATATATGAATTACATATAGTACCTGACATACATAAATAAAATCCATACATTGAAATGGATTTTGTTTATCATTTTGATTAAAATGAAATAGGAAATCTTTATCGATTATATTGAAGTTTAATTGATAGTGTTCTTTTTGGTTCCGTATGTATTTCGTTAAAAAATGTAAAACTTGCTTTTCCATCAGATCTTTAAAAACTTGATATATATATGTATGAAAGATAATATGTGTGTGTTAATTAATATATGTAATTAAAAAAAAAAAACCTTAAGAATGGAAATAATGGTTATGAGTTAATATGCATTTAAATTGTCTTCTTTTTTTGCACTTTACTATAGCAATGTTGTGTTTGTTTAAGATGGACATAACGAAGAATTTGCACATTTGATAATTAAAAGCTTTGTGAGTGTGAATAATTGAATAAATTATCCAAGCATGTCCATTGTCGTCACTTATTTTTTCAAGGTGTTTATGAATAACACATACATATGTATATATGATGAATTAGTAACCCATGGTGTGTGTGTGTGTGTGGGAGATGGAATGTCCATGGGAGACGCACAGGTTCATATATGTGAAACAGTGGGTTCATCGTATGCTACATGTGTATATATATATAAATTCATTCAACATGTCTTTTGCAAGTGATTGTGTTCACTAAATGTTACAAGTGTATTATTTACGAACTACTCCACTTTAATCCCACTTGATTGCCATTCCGTATCTTTAAAAGTAATCAATCCGTCTGCATATATAAGAAACTATATCACCATAAAAGAAAGAAATATTAGTTGTATTAAAGAATACTTACAAAAGAGAAAACAAAACAAAATGATATTAAAAGAACTGAATGAAATTGAAGAAGCACAAAGAGAGAAAAATAATTTAAAAAATTAAGTTCATATTCATATATCTCTATAATTTGAAAAATAGTAAAAAATGGACACATTTAAAATTTTAAATAATTTTGTTAAATTACCTTGTTCCTTCGCAAGTTCTCCATTATCTTCCTTATTCTTGAATGACCACAACAGTAATTGACCTGGGACGTTTCCAACGGCCACTATTCATACGTATCAACGGTTAAGATGTGTTTATCCAGACTATTTATGTAAATGATCTAAATGAAAAGTGAAAATACTGCAAGTATAACAATTTCTGATGGGTAACAAAAATGAACTGAAATTATTTTCTAACCTAATCATGTTGATGTCATGACATAAATACTAGTAAATTTTATTAAATTAAAATTAACGAGTTATTTAACTTAATAAATTGTTTTGATATTAACTTTGTTCTCTAGTAAATAAATTGTTATTTAGTAAATTTATAATGTAATAACATATTATTATATATTTATTTACTAAATAACAATATCTTTAAATTAAGTTTTCAGGCTTTGTGGGAAAGGGTTAGGCGTGGAGACGCTCAAACAAATTGCTGGGCGAGAGCGGTCCCAATGATGCAGGTACTTGCGCGTATGAGACTAATCCGGAAATAAATAAATATGTTTTTACAAGTAGATGTAGAGATTATATAAATACACATCTACAGACTAACTGTTTAAGTGAGGGAGCGTAACAGGGTATATATGCAGATTTCCATCGCTACCATATAGTGGAAGGGCCAGTGCCCAAGAGTGGAGGGTGTACAGAAAACTATATGGAATGCCAACATTAAAAAAAAATTAAAAAAATAAACAAAACCAGTGTATAAAAATAAGGGAAAAATACATAATTACTCATGTATTTGAAAAGTTTTAAACATTACAGTTTTACTTCTGAATTGATAACAAAATATTTAAACAATTATATATAAACCGATATAGATTTTGTATTGAGATTGTAATTGTTATTGCTAAATTTTAAATTTTTTATTTTCGAAGATATATTCTATATATTCTAACTTGATGTGTGTTAAAATTCAATTCAGTACACGTTACTACATGTACGAGCAGTTATATAGTTCGGTGCCATGCACACGTTTCCTCTTGCCCTAACCTATTTAAAAGTATAGCCAATACGTAGGAATAATGTACAAGCCGGTGTTACCGGCGTCAGAGAAGCCACACAATCTGCAATGCGTCACTGACGGAGATAACGGACACCGGCACTGTAAGCTTCGCCCTCGTAGGAGGTGGAGTGGTAGCGGCGTTAGCGGCCACGCTGACACTGACGGACCACCGCTGGATTCGAGCGATGGAATAGAGACAATGTGAATTCCGTAAAGCTTGATATCCTGTATATATATATATATACAATGTATGTTTCTACATGTGTGTGCGTGTGATACATTGCAATGTATATATTTGAAAATAAAATTAAATATAACGATTCTATTTTGAAATATATATTTAAAAAAGAATTCTTGTGAAACATGTAAAACAATTTGATGGTAGAATCAATAGTTTAGAGTGCATTAAGTTAAAAAATTAAAATTACATTGAAATAATTAATACAATTATCCATACATCAGAAATTAAATCTTATAATATTAAATATTATTTTAAAATTTTATACAGTTTTTAATGTATAATATCCTCACGAACTTAAGGAATATTTCTTTGAAGGTTGACCATAGAATATTCTTGTTAACACCTGATTAAAGAATATCCAATTAGGATTCTAGATACTCCTTGGGAAGAGTGTGGGAGAGATGATGATGATGCATGCATACATGCATGTATTTATACATGTGTGTGTAGTATATATATATATTTATATTTATGATGTTCTAGTGTATGATCTTTATATCTATCTATCTTTATGGTTGTATAATTGCACGTCTGTCTTATACTATATACGAAGGTGTGTATTTCTGTCTTATCCATGCTATTATAATATGAATATATTTCAGAACGTAGAAATGGCCCAATGGAACGGAGAGAGACACACACACTGTCCAAATATAACCATCTTAAAATATGAATACGTATGTATATATAGTGTATAGTATTTATGCATATACTTGTGATAACTACAGGTACATCAATTATAACACACACACACACACACACGTACTTATTATATACATGTTTAATAGGTGGCCAATAAATCTTTAATCTTAAGTAGTTTATAATTAATATGAATAAGAGAATTACCATGATGGTTTATTTCTTTATTTTTAATAATGTTGGCTTAGTGGAGAAATTTTAAACTTCATTCCTTAAATTTTAATTTTGTTTCATTCCTCATCAATGTCTCTATCATTTCCGCACTAATATATAACCATAAAACACATACGCACACACATATTTAACTCCAACCATATAAGGCTTACCTCACCTTTTCATTTTTTATTTCTTTGTAACCTTATTTATATCAGGATACGTGAAACTCACGATAATATCTGGGCTTTCAAGTACCTTAATGTTTAATTTATCATTTAATTATATATTCAATTAAATTATATTTTGTATATAAGTTTAGTGTTCGGTCAAGATTTACCAATTACCTCTATGTCAGCGGGGTAAACACTTTAATGATGTTGTGAAATGTATATACATAATACATTGAATTATATATAATACCTAACGCACATAAATGAAATTCGCATTGCAGTCATATTGAAATGGATTTTTATTTAATTTTTTTGATTAAAATAAAAAAGGAAATCTTCATTGCTTATATAAAATTTAATCGGTACTGTTCTTATTGGTTTTGGATGTATTTCGTTAAAAAATAGAAAATTTTCTCTTAATAGTGAAAATGATAATACATTATAAGTATTATATGAATATATAGTGTGAAAACAATATATAATTAAAAACTTGATATATATATGTATGAAAGATAAGATGTGTGAGTGAATATATGTAATAAAAAAAAAACCTTAAAAATGAAAGCAACGATTATGAATTAATATGTATCTGAATTGTCTTTTTGATTTGTACCTTTATTATAATAATGTTGTGCTTATTTAATATAGAAATAACAAAGAATTTGCACGTTTGGTAATTATCAAAGCTTTGTGAGTGTGAATAAATAGTTTGTATTTTGCGAATAAATTAATATTAAAAGAGCTAAATGAAATCAAAGAAGCACCAAAAAAAAGAAATAATTTAAAAAAATTAATTCATATTCATTTGTTATATAACTTGAAAAATAACAAAAAAAAATGAACACATCTTAAAATTTTAAAAAATTTTACCTTATTTCTTTACAAATTTTCTGTTATCCTTCTTATTTTTGAATTACCACAACAGCAATTAAACTTTCAATTATTATTCATACATATCAACACTTAAAAGATGCGTTTATCTAGGTGTGTATATAACAATCGATATAAAGAGTGAAAAATACTGCAAATATAAACACATTTCTGATAAGCAACAAAAATGAACTGGAATTTATTTTCTAACGTAATCATGTTGGTGTCATGACATAAATACCGGTAAATTTTATTAAATTAAAATTAACGAGTTATTTAACTTAATAAATTATTTTTGATATTAATTTTGTTCTCTAGTAAATAAATTGTTATTTAGTAAATTTATAATGTAATAACATATTATTATATATTTATTTACTAAATAACAATATCTTTAAATTAAGTTTTCAATTGTATTTTAAGGCTTTGTGGAAAAGGGTTAGGTGGGAAACGCTCGAACAAATTGCTGGGCGAGAGAGCGGTCCCAATGATGCAGGTACTTGCGCGTATGAGCCTAATTCGGAAAAAAATTAAATATGTTTTTACAAGTAGATGTAGAGATTATATAAATACACATCTATACAGACTAACTGTTTAAGTGAGGGGTGGTGTATATGCAGATTTCCATCGCTACCATATAGTGGAAGGGCCAGTGCCAAGAGTGGAGGGTGTACATAAAACTATATGGAATGCCAACATTAAAAATAATAATAATAAAAAAACCAGTGTATAAAAATAAATTTTAAATTTTTTATTTCTATCTGTTTTAACTAGATATATTTTATATATTCTAACTTGAAGTGTGTTAAAATTCAATTCAGTACACGTTACGAGTAGTTAGTATACGTAAATCTCTTTCTCTTGCCCTAACCCTATTTAAAAGTATAGCCAATGCTCATGCCACGTAGGAATAATGTAATGAGAGGATAAACCATGCAAAGCTTAGCTATGGCGGCCTCCTTGGTGCCGCTGTTACCACCACGTGCAAGCGGCGTGAGAGAGCCACACAATCTGCAATGCGTCACTGACGGAGATAATGGACACCGGCACTGTAAGCTTCGCCCTGGTAGGAGGTGGAGTGGTAGCGGCGTTAGCGGCCACGCTGACACTGACGGACCCGGAGAAACGCCGTCAGAGGCAGGCAGCTACCGCGGGAGGAGACGATAAGCTGGTCGTGAGGGACTACTTTAACACCGCTGGATTCGAGCGATGGAATCGGATCTACGGTGAGACAGATAATGTGAATTCCGTGCAGCTTGATATCCGTGAAGGGCATGCACAGACTGTAGAGAAAACTCTTGCATTGCTGCTCCGGGATGGCCAATCCCTCCAAGGTATGTATGTATATATACAATGTATGTTTCTACATGTGTATGTGTGTGTGTGTGTGTAATACATTGCAATGTATATATTTGCACATATACACTGCAATGTATGTACATGATGAATATATTTACTACGCATTGTAAGGACGAACAACATAGATGCGTATACTCACATCCATAATATATGTATACTAGTAGTTATATAGTTTATGATGTATATCACGTATAGATGAGATTCTGAAAGAGAGAGAGAGAGATTATTATTGAGAAGGACGAACAACATAGACATCCATATTATATGTATATTAGCACTTATATAGTTTATGATGTATATCATGTATATATGAGATTCTGAGAGAGAGAGAGAGAGAGAGAGAGAGAGAGAGAGAGAGATTATTATTGAGAAGGATGTTTATATAAGGTAAAACATTCTGTGATGCCGGGTGTGGAACTGGAAGTCTAGCAATACCTGTAGCCCAACAAGGTGCCATTGTGTATGCAAGTGATATATCATCTTCCATGGTTGCAGAAGCTGAAAGAAGGGCAAAATCTGCCCTTAAATCAAATCTTTTTTACATTTCCAAAATTCTCAGCACAAGTAAGTTCATATTAATTAATACGTAATTATATACGTATATACAATCAGTATCAGATATGTATTCAGTAATGAACGTATATACAGGATCTTGAGTCTCTTACTGGGAAGTACAACACGGTTGCATGTCTTGATGTGTTAATACATTATCCACAAGTAAGCTTGATATTTCTAGTTCCTCTCTCTCTCTCTCACACACACACACACGCACACACACACACACGTTGGCGTGTACAGGAGAAAGCGAGTGACATGATACGCCATCTTGCTTCATTAAGCGAGAGAGGTTAATAATAAGCTTTGCACCAAAGACGTGGTATTATTCAGTACTGAAGAGGATAGGGGAACTATTTCCGGGGCCGTCCAAGACTACACGAGCTTATTACACTCTGAGGAAGACGTGGAAGCCGCACTCAAGTCGGCCGGTGGGTTGTGAAGAGTCGGGATATGACTGCCACCAGGTTTTATTTTTCACGTTTGCTAGAAGCAGTCCCTGCATCAAAGTGAGTTTATAATATAATATAGTAAAAAATTACTATTTTATCTCAATATTGTTTAATATTAATTAAATTCAAATATTATTTATTTCATGATTTTTAAAAGTATATATTTATTTTTTTTCTAATACTTAGAACAATGTGTTTAAAACAACCGACTTGTGCATAAAACTTTGACCACTATGACATGAACAAAGAGGTAAAGATGTGACATTATCTTGCCACATGTCAAACTTTGGTTAGCTGTTCTTTAAACCCTAATTACACTATCCTCTCAACCCTAGCCTGGGTTCTTCATAGCGGTTTTTGTCCGAGTCCGAGCCGGTCTTGTCCGAGTCCGCTTGTCCATCTTCAATTCTTGTGCCAGTTCGAGCCCAGGTTCATGAATCAGTGATTACATTATGGGTTATGGCGGCGGCAGTAGGAGCTCCGGTAGTTTGTGCCGGGAAATCGGCTCGATTTTCTTCATCTTCATCGAATTCTCCATCATGTGCTTGCTTGCTTTCTCCAGCGGAAATCTGCATTTGAGAAGGCGGTCTTACAATAATTCGGCTTTTCTTCATAGCTCGCTCATCAGTTTGTCGGTTCGCTCCAAATTCTTCAATGGAGGTATGTGTGTGTGTGTGTGTTAAGTATACGACAGTATATGTGTCTATGTGCGTGGGTATGTTATACACACCGACATACAAACACGTCTATGCACATATATGTACTGTGTATATATACGCACGCACACACACATGCTGCTTGTAGTTTATCTTTTATACAACGGCAGATGTATAACAATAAAGAGTGGAGTACTCAAATGCATAGGAAATATATTGTTAAGTTCAGTATATATGTGCTATAACTCCTTGGTATGATTGTATTATCGTATATAGATGAGAAAATGTGTTGTTTATATTAGTTAAATGTATAGCAATCAAGTGCAGAGTCTTCATATAAATAGGAAATATCATATACCATATGATAAAATCTGTTGTTTATTAATCAAATGTGTAGCAATCAGGTGCAGAGTCATCATATAAATAGGAAATCTAATTCATAATTGTCATGTAAAAGATACAACCGTGTATATGTGCGTCTGTCAATGACATAAAGTTTCCATGATGAGATTGGAGTTGAGGTTCCTATTCATGTTTATTTGTCGGTATGTACATAACATGCATGACATACGTATGATATAATTGCATATGTGTGTGTAAGCATTTTATTATAAATGAATATGTACTATATATACCTCCTATGTATAATGTTCATCTCTGAATTGGTTCTTTTCTAGGAGGAAATCTCCTTACGACGTGGCAGGAGCATACAGAAATGGAGGTGGAGCTTTGGGAGCACGAATGAATATTTTTGAGCGAGTTGTGAGAATAGTCCGGGTAAGCCTTTCAATATATTTGTTCTTTAACACACATACAGACGCTGTAATGTTTATTTTTTATTTTCTGAGTTCTAACATTATTCTTACGTGAATGAAGTCGTACGTGAACTCAGTATTGAGCGCTGCTGAAGACCCAGAGAAGCTTCTCGATCAAACAGTAGTCGAAATGAACGAAGACCTTATTAAGATGCGACAAGCATCCGCCCAGGTACAAACTCTAGAATAGAATCATGTTTGTGTGTGTGTGTGTGTGTGTATCACATATTTGTAAGATTCAAGTGAAATGATTTTTGATACGTGGACAGGTTTTAGCATCACAGAAACAATTAGAGAACAAATATAAGCAAGCCGACGAAAACTCTCAAAGCTGGTAAGTGTTGTTTCCTGGGTTGCTGATAACACACAACACTACAGTAGGCAATATATATAAATATATTCCTTCTGTCTCGATGTATTGCATATGCATATGTATATGTATTTATACACATATAATCCATATGTAATATGGATTCATAAGATATGTGGTGACATAGAGATACATACACATATATAGGACATCTCTTTCTGGTATTATTAACACACACACACACGCACACATATATATAGAGGGTGTGTGTGTGTGTGTAAACCAATGTTTTGCGTTATTAGGTATAAGAGAGCCAAACTTGCTTTAGAAAAGGGAGATGAATTACTTGCAAGAGAAGCCTTGAAACGCAGAAAAGATTACGAGGTTAAATTTTAAGTTCTCTTTTTATATTCTATGTTGTTATTCTATATTCTTACTATTATATTCGTATTTCAGGACAATGCAAAAGCTTTGAAAACTCAACTTGAGCAGCAGAAGGGTGTTGTGGATAAGCTGATTACTAATACACGGGTATGACATTATTGGTGTAATACATTATACAGATGCTTATTTACGATGTGTGTGCGCGCGCGCGTGTCTCTCTCTCTCTCTCTCTCTCTCTCTCTCTCTCTATATAATATATATATATATATATATATAGATAGATAGATAGATAGAGAAGAGAGAGAGAGAGGAGAGAGAGAGAGAGAGAGAGAGAGAGAGAACAGTCACATGCTCAATTATCACGCACACACAGGTATACATAATTCTTTTCGTTGTAGCTTCTAGAGAGCAAAATCCAAGAGGCCAAATCTAAGAAGGACACTCTTAAAGCTAGAGCTCAATCTGCAAAGTAAGTTTCTTAAGTAAATAATAACTCTTATGTTAAAATAGTAATTTTTTTTTAATAATGACATTAATGTGCTTTTGTTTTGTCTGTAGAACGTCGCAAAAGGTTAACGAAATGCTCGGGAACATCAACACCAGCAGTGCCTCGCTGCTTTTGAGAAAATGGAAGAGAAAAGGTTCTCTCTCTCTCTCTCTCCTCTGTCTGTCCGTCTGTCCGTCTGTCCGTCCGTCCGTCCGTCCGTCTGTCTCTCTCTCTCTCTCTATATATTGAGTGAACTTGATGTTCTAATTATTAACATATAGTGTTATCTTATTTTGGCTTGTTAAATTTCAGTGACCGCACTCGAAGCTGAGGCAGATGCTTTAAACCAAATGAACACGGATGAACTTGATGGAAAGGTGCGTGTGTTTTACGATTGTTTTTGTGTTATTGTATTTGTGAGGTACATACATCTGTATATATGTAACCAAAGATTTCTAGAGATGCATCGGTATGGCATATCTTTAGATAATAACTACATATACTGCACGCACGCACGCACACAGTTTTAGCACGGTTTTGGAGAGCCCAATAGCAAATTTGCTCTTCCATCAGTGTTTTTCTTGTACAATTCGATTCCATTTGATTGTCTCAAACACACCTTTGGCAACAAGCATTGACAAGTATGCTAGTACATATTTAGAAATAAAAGTAAGTATAATATAGATTGTAACATGATGGTCGTATGATATCTAGTATTGCCTGTAGTCTATGTTTCATGTACAGTGTTTTGTTGCATATGGTACACACACGCACGAGTACTAGTTGTACTTCATGTCGAGTATATTGTCGATGCATGATAGTACGCACGCACAAAACATATATACTAGTAATATGAGTTTCAGAACTGATGTTACTTTTTACTCGCTTCAGTTTGCTCTTCTTGAGAGTGACACTGTTGACGACGACCTTACTGCACTAAAGAGAGACATGCTTGGTACTGCCAAGGTAAACCTTTAAATATCATGATTACTTAATAGTATTAAGGGAATATTTTATAATTAAGTACGAAGATTGTAATATACTTGTTTGAACCAACAGAAAGCGGGGGAGCTTCCTGCAGGCCGGTCTGCAGTTAGTAGCAACGCATTCACAGATGTAGAGATCGAAAAGGAACTAAACGAGCTTCGAAGAAAGACGAGGGAGCTATGAGATTATACATAGCTCATTATATATCCAGTATTTTTTTTTGCATATAATAACATTTTGCTTTATACTAACTCTCTCTCTCTCTCTCTCTTCTCTCTCTGTCTCTCTGTCTCTCTCCCCGTGTGTGCGTGTGTGTTATACCCTTACGAGTTTGCATTGTATGAATCTCTTACTTTTGGTATTTATATTTTGCAGTTTTTAGAACAAGCCTGAAGGATGCAAAGGTATTTTATGCATTAAATTCAAGCTTTTTCTATATGCGAGAATATAAAAAGGTACTGTAATGAACTTTTAAAGTTGTCTGTAAATATGTATATAACGTGTGTGCGTGTGCGTGTGTGTTATAGCATTTTACGGATATGAGAACCATAATTAAGTTTATAGATTGCATTGATTAATGTATATAATTGCGTACATGTTTGATTAAATTGAGCATATTGAAGAATATTCTGCAGTTGTTTTCCTTCATATGAAACTCGTGAAGCACTGAACATACTTGGATGAATAAATATATTAAGCGTTGAATTCTTCCATCTGTATTCTTCCTGTTGTCTAGCTTATAGTAAAATTATATTATTTTGAAATACAACGTTTTGGGTTTAACATTATTATATAATGTTTATTATCTCTCTACACAGAATATCATATCTATTGAAGTTTGGTTATAAGTTAAGCATGAACTAATTAAAACTGTATATATATATAGACACCGTATGTATATTTGTTTCACACACACACACATATATAAACTTCATTTACATAATAGTAATAATTAATCAGTAGGTTTTAAATCTGAAACTTACTGAGAATTAATAATAATTAATTTAGTTAAAACTGTTAATATTTAGCCACATTTAATTTAATATAGATACATAGACTTTATGAAAATTAGTATAACAATAATAAATATTGATTTAAGTGGTAACATTTTCAAATTTGATATAAATATATGTTTTTAATACATATTAAATATATATTTTAAGGTTAATTAATTTTGAACATGTGACATCATCATTTGCCGAACTTGAAAAAATCAACAGTTTGACTTTTACTTACAGTTAAACATTTAAAAAGAGCCACGTCAAACCCCAGTCAGGAATGTCTGTCCACGTGGCAATCATGAAGAACAAAATCTATAGTCACGCCTTGTCTGTAGAAGTCTTAACTAACAGGGATCTCTTCCCACATGGCTCCGTTAGTATTCACTTAACAACATCACTATTAATTATGCAAGTTTTCGTGTTTCATTCGAGCGTTGCACGTCAGGCAGACGAACGCGATAATATATATATCTATATATATATATAAAACAACACACTTGTGTTGTTAAGAAAGACATACATTGTGTGTGATGTGGTGAATACGGTAATATACATATAGATTTCATATATGGGTACAGGTTTCACATCGATATCTATACTGGGTTGGACAGATTTGATAGTTTTTATAGTTATTTTAGCTGGATTTCCATATATATATGCTCAATCTCCTCCCTTTCAAGACGCACCCACACAGGCCGCCATAGACAGGCTTCTCAGGGAGCGAACACAGCGCCTTACAGATCAGGTCGCCTCCAAGTTCAGCTTCTGCATACAGGATGCGTAAGCTTGTTTATTTTCTAATTAACCCTTCTTTAATCTCTCTCTCTCTCTCTCTCTCTCTCTCTCTCTCTCTCTCTCTCTCTCTATATATATATATATATATATATATATATATATATATTTGTTTGTTTGTTTTTGCAGTAACAAGGATAGAGATTTGGCTTTCAAGTTTCCGACCGACACCCAACAATTCATCACAGACTGTGCAAATGGTATGAAACACACACACACACATGCACATATATGTGTGTATGTGTATATACACACTGTCTTGACCGGCAGTAATGAAGACGTGCACATCTGTATCATGACATATATGTGTGTATGTGTATATACACACGGTGTTGACCAGGTAAGTGGACTCTTTAAATGCAAGTAATGTATGAAGACTGTATATGTGTGTGTATATACATATATATAACACGTGAACTCTTTAAATGCAAGTATGTGCATATCTGTGTGCGCACTATACCATATAATAATGTAGTATAATGTGTGTGTATATGTATGTGTATCTCTCTCTCCCTCCCTCTCTCTCTCTATATGTGTGTGTGTGTGTGTGTACACATATATACACACGGTGTTTGACCAGGTTAGTGAACTCTTTAAATGCAAGTAACGTATGAAGACGTGCATCTGTGTGCGCACTATACTAATATAATAATGTAGTATAATGTGTGTATATGTATGTGTATCTCTCTCTCTCTCTCTCTCTCTCCTCTCTCTCTCTTCTCTCTCTTCTCTCTCTCTCCTATATATATATATATATATATATATATATATATATATATATATATATCTTATAGCTAGATAGATAGATAGATTATAACACACACAGCTTCATGAGATATATATTTGTATGTTTATGGTTTAACATGCGTGTGTATACTAGGTGGGAGTCTGGTGACAAGGCTTTGTAATGAGGCGGAGATTAGGCTATACTTTGGATCGATCAGAGGAGATCAAGTTGCACAGAATCGAAACTGCAACGTGTCGAACTGGTCATTGGGATGTGAAGCGGGATGGGCTAGCAGCCTTGCCGACGCGGCTGTTGTCGTGGAGACTCCACAGCAGATTCCTGCCAACGTGGCCATTCCACAGCGTGTTTTGAATCCTCAGCCTTGTTGTGAAGGCTTCTTCTGTCCACGTGGCCTCACCTGCATGCTACGTAAGCTCATACTATATAGTTATTTCTAATATCGATGTATGTTTGTTGTGTATGTGTGCATGAATATGAGCAACAGATAATCTCTCTCTCTCTCTCTCTCTCATGTTAGCAAATTTTAAATCTCTATATATAATCACACACGCATATTAGTGTGTGTGCACGCGTGTAGGTGTATGATATACACATGTGATAATATATATGACATAGTTTTTTGGCAGCATGTCCTTTGGGAGCTTATTGTCCTACTGCAACATTTAACGATACTAGCGGCGAATGCGACCCGTAAGAATATAATATTTACTATAAATTATAGAGATTTGTATGTGTTTAACGTTATGTGTGTGTTAATATATTTATATTGATAATTGTTATATTTACAGTTATGGTTATCGAGTGCCGAATGGCACATGTGGGGGTGCAGATAGGTGGGCCGATATAAACAGTGCTCCAGCTGTATTCTGTGAACCAGGATCCTATTGTATGATACCTACAGCTAAAATACAATGTGCCAAAGAGTAAGTACTTATCTCTTCTCTCTCTCTCTCACACACACACACACACGTGCCTGTGTGCGCCTGCGTGTTAATCTAGCCATCCAGAGGCTGAAGTCATTTGTTTTGCAGTAATTACTGCAGAGAAGGTTCAACAGATCAGAGAAGTAAGTGTTTTATTTCTATATATACATCCATGTGCTTAAAGAATATATGTGTATCTATCTACATGTGTGGGTGTGTGTGTGTACCTTGCTAGAGTATCCTAACAAGTTTATGCAGAATGTTATAGGTTTACAAAGTGTAAACCGGGATCAGAACGCCAGAATTTGCAACTCTATGGTGTCTTCTTTGTAGTAAGTAACCGTTTCCCCATGTGTGTATATATATGTGTGTGTATGTATGTATCTATGTGTGTTAAACTTACATGGAATTGTTTCAGATAGTGCTTGCCATGTTACTGCTGCTCATATACAGTTGTTCAGATCAAGTAATGAGTTTTCGGGATAAGAGAAAATCAAGAGCTCGAGAAAAAGCTGCTCGTCAAGCTCATGAGCAGGGTGTGTGTGTGTGCATGTGTATGTACTGCCATGGTTACTAAAGTGTTTCATATCATTGTTAAACAGGTCTCTATTAGAGCGCTGGAAAGTTACAAAAGGTTTGGATCATTTATTACATATGTGTTTATATATATGAACTGTACTAGAACACGCGGACGCGCGCATGAGAAACATTTTCGTCAACACGTGCGCGCGCGTGTAGACCTCAATATCTTATACATAGTTTAATTGAGGATACAAGCCATAACATATCTATATCTATATCTATATATGTGTGTGTGTGTGTGTGTGTGTTAATATTGATATAATACTATGTAATTTTACACTAACTGGTTTTATATTTATTATATATAGACATGGCTAGGCGGGCAAAGATATTAGCGGGCATTTAAGTAAAACATTCTCACGTAAACGTGTTGAAAGTTCCGACGAAACCCAAGAGTTGTCATCTATGGGCTTTCCTAAGTCACATGAAGATTACAGTGCTGCTGTCCGTCAACCAAGCCCCAGAAATAAGGTATATACACACGCACACACGCATCATACATACATATGCATGTATGTATTATATGAGCATTATATATCTACGTTCATTTGTATAGATTACACCGAGAGGTTTGGGGTTTATGATTTATGCAGGTCCTGTGTGTGTGTGTGTGTGTTACAGTCATGCATTAGATACAATATACATTATACCATCATTATTAGTTTTCGTACAATTTAATACACAGACAAATCTCTCTCTCTCTCTCTCTCTTATATATATATATATAATATATATATAGAGAGAGAGAGAGAGAGAGAGAGGAGAAGAGAGAGAGAGAGACGTTTTACTATTTGTAGGCAAAGCTACCAGTTCCGCCAATAGCTTATGTGGCTGAGCATGGAATGGCAACAAAAGGGAGAGATACGGAAAGCCAAATCTTCAAATACGCCTTCCGTACAATCGAGCAAGAAAAGGTGTGTGCGTGTGTGTATGTGTACATAATAGCAACAGTAATGATTTATTTATTTATTTATTTATTTATACTACATAGTAATTATATACTATATGATGAATATTTTTTAATATTGACAGATTCACACCAAGGAAGATAACCAAGAAATATTGGACCTACCTGACGACAGGAGACGGCCGTTAATAGAGCTCTTCTTTGAGGACCTTACAATGGTACTGAAGAAGACGGAAAAGAAGATTCTGGCAAATGTTACCGGAAAATTGATGCCAGGGAATATTACGGCAATAATGGGGCCTTCCGGTGCCGGGAAGACGACTTTTCTGAATGCCGTTGCTGGTAAAGCTGCAAGTGAGTGCCGCACAACTGGACATATATACATCAATAAACGGCTGGAATCTATCCGGTCGTACAGGAAGATCATTGGGTTTGTACCGCAGGATGATATTGTTCATGGAAGCTTGACCGTTGAAGAAAATCTGGCTTTTAGTGCAAAATACAGGTATATAATGTGTGTATGTACATACATACATATGTATGTGTATCTGTGTGTATATCTGTGTCTTTATATATGTCTTATATGTACATGTATGTATGTATGCATGTAGATGCTGTATGCGCGCACATACACACATGCATATATACATCACTCAAACATGTAGATGTGATGTGTGTGTGGATAAATGTATTGAGCATGTTTCTCTCTCTCACACACAGACACACGCACACACACGCATTTATGGCAGGCTTAGCGTGGATTTACCAAAACGGGAAAGAGTTTTGGTGGTGGAAAGAATAATTGCATCTCTGGGACTTGGTCCCATCCGGGATTCCTTAGTGGGAACAGTAGAGAAGCGTGGAATATCCGGAGGACAAAGGAAGCGTGTCAACGTGGGACTCGAGATGGTAACACACACACACACACGTGCGTATATGCATTCGTGTCTAACATAATGCATGTTATATGTATAATGATGTATATAATTCAAAGGTAATGGAGCCATCTCTTTTAATATTGGACGAGCCTACGTCTGGGCTTGATAGTACATCTTCAAGGCTGGTTCTACAGGCATTGAGACGAGAAGCCATGGTTGGAGTTAACGTGGTTGTGGTGCTTCATCAACCAAGGTACATATAAAATACACATTATATATTCATACATGTATATGTATGTTCTAAATGTGTGTGCATGCGTGCGTGTACATACACATACAAACTATGTACATATAGTTACGGGCTCTTCCGAATGTTCGACAACGTGATGTTCTTGGCTAAGGGAGGGAGAACGGCATACCTGGGCCCAGTAGCGGAAGTTGAGAGTTACTTCTCTTCACTTGGTGTAAATGTACCGGACAGGATTAATCCTCCTGATCATTACATGGATGTTCTCGAAGGAATAGCAACTCCCGACGGCAATCCGAACTTTGATCCGTCTGTTCTCCCCATCATTTGGATGCAACATGAAGGTATACACACGCACGCACACACGTATGTATATGTATGCGATGTCTTAAGAGTATATACAGTGTCATATTCTACACACACGGTATTTACAGGTCATAAGATGCCTGAAGATCTCAAAGAGGTGGCAATGGCCGTGGGGAGCAGCTTCGAGGTAGTGCCGAGGAAGAAGATGAGCAAAGCAAAGACATTCCACGAGGAAGCATGGGAAGAGATCAAAATGCCGCTCGTAGTATGGTGGGACGGCATACGGAACGCCGTGTTTACCGAGCCGGACATCTCGGGCCGCCGTACACCCGGTTTTTTCAAGCAGTTCTATCTTATATTGCGAAGGTGTGTGTGTGTGTGTGTGTGTAGAGAGAGAAAGAGAGAGAGAGAGAAGAGAGAGAGAGGAGAGTTTATATATATATGGTTTTTCAGGGTATCTAAACAGAGGTTTAGGGAAGCCAGATTGTTGTTACAAGATTATATAATTCTCTTCCTGGCTGGTATTTGTGTGGGACTGCTCTCGGATGTGAAGGACAAGACCTTAGGTGCAAGTGGCTACACTTATTCTATTATTGCTCTTTGTAAGTTTTCATTTATTTATATATTATATAATTATTAAACTAACTCTCTAGTTTTATATAATTCTCAAATTGGCCTTTTAGTATCATTTGTGTTATATAAACAATATATGCATGTGTGTGTGGGTGTATGTGTAAGGCCGATTTGATAATTATATAAAACTAGAGGCTATTTTATTTAATATTTTAATGATATTAATAATATTTTGTGCAGCTCTTTTATGTATGATAGCGGGATTAAGGACATTCTCATCAGATAAACTCCAGTTTTGGCGGGAGAGTGCATCTGGTATAAACAGGGTAGCCTTCTTCCTCGCAAAGGACACGGTGGACCATTTTAACACCGTAATTAAACCTCTTGTTTATTTATCCATGTTTTACTTCTTCAACAATCCACGGTCCACATTCGTCTCCAATTATATTATTACTCTGGCTTTTCTCTACTGTGTTACTGGCATTTCCTATGTGTTTGCAATACTCATGCAACCATCCACAGCTCAGTTGGTAATTAATTAATTAATTAATTAATATATTTATTAATTTTTTATTAAATATTTCATTAATTTCTTTTTATTTTTTTAGTGTTGTGTTTTCTTCCCAGTGGTATCCACGTTAATAGCCACTAGACATGGTGCAACTGGGGTCCTTGAGGTTTTGGTGCAGGCAAGTTATGCAAGGTGGGCATTGGAGGCTTATGTTGTGGCAAATGCTCAAAGGTATTTAAATATATATATTACAATATAATATAATTTTTAAAATATTTTATTTTTTGTTACAACAATTTTTTTACATTTAACACTTAGTAAACTTTAATTTATTTCATTTACAATATATTATGAATTGAAAATATATTTTTAATTAATATATTAAAAATATTACGATTGAAGTTTTTCAAAGGTATATATATGCAAATTTAAAACTTTTAGAGAGTATATGTAAATATAATAAATTTCAGGGGATAAATATAATTTTCCCTTAAAATATTTTTATAAAAGTTCTATATTTTTAAATTTATATGTTATTTGTTAATTATATTATACTTATATTTAAAATTTATATTCTATATGATATGGTTGAATTTTTCCAGTAAACCATATCCTTTGCAATGTTATATGATAAAATTCAAACATAAATAGTTTTTGAATTGATTTTTATAAAAATATTTTAGTTTAACTCTATATTTGTTAAACTATATATACTTTTTAAACCATGTAATATATTATACTTATTCTATATGATATTTTTATAAATTTCTATTACAAAAACTGATATTTTCTATATTGTAGATACTATGGAGTCTGGTTAATAACTCGGTGTGGACTTTTAGCAAAGCTTAATTATGATTTAAAGAACTTTAATTTCTGCGTGGGTGTGCTAATTCTCTACGGTGTTGGAGCACGAGGATTGGCCCTATTGAGTTATTCTTTAGCAACAGAAAGAAACAAAGGTGAAAGAGAGAAGAAATTATGTACAGTTTAATATACAATCAACAGAAATATATTTATATTTATATTTACATTTTATCCAATAATCATATACTAATTAAGTAAACCCAAAACAATTAACTTACATTCATTATTCGTGACATGAAAAAATGTTTACTCGGACTTCAATGCTTTCAACTTTCTGTATCCCTGGTCTGTCCCAAAGATCCTGTAGCATATTCATCATTATTAAGACTTTTAACTATATGATGCTTACCAGTCCATGTATGTAAAAGTCGATGAATAATTCCCTGACTTCGTGTACAAAAGCCTATGATGGTAATCGTGGAAATCGGCTCTACAAACAACATGGAGGTTAAGCATTGTGTGTGCGTATGTATGCGTGCTTTGAATGTGTTTAGAGAGAGAGAGAGAGAGAGAGATTATATAATGACTTAAAAGAATACCCTCCATATATTGGGAGAAATCTTGAAAGGCTCCACGGGAAGTCATAACCACAATGAGCTTCAACTGTCTCAAGTACCCTTAAGCTCATCCATAACCACAATGTGAGCAAATGAGGACCTGCATTCCACAAACCATATAACATATATAAAATGTGACCTATATAAGCACCTGTAATAGCAGGGCCAAAAATGGTTGCGAAACCAAGAAAGAGGATCTCTGCAGGATGGGCATATTCAGATGTTAATCCAAACGGTGTAGCATATCTGCATTTAACAAACTTATATATCTGCGTATATATCTGTAAAAATATATTAAATGATTTGTGTACCATCAATAAAACTCTTACACGTGTGAATATATATATATATATATATATGCATATGTGTGCGTATGTGTTCTTAGACTGTTTGCATACATCTAACATAAGCTCATACTATGTGTTCCGATATAATAACGTAAAGCTGGTTGTTAACATTAATTTATATACTTACTCGTGATGAACGCTGTGTACGTGCTTGTAGAGCCATTTTGTGTGAAGTACCCTGTGTCCCCAATAGAATATAAAGTCTTCTAGAATAAAATAAGAAACAATCTGGAAAAGAATGGTCTTCCTGCATATACATTAGGTAAACACGCTGACGTGTAAGTGATTGATACTGTTGTGGAGAGAGAGAGAGAGAGAGAGACGTGTGTATATATACTTTACCAAGAAGGGAAGGGTAACGAGCTTGTGAAACCCATGTACTTGAAAGCCGGATAAGAAATAACCATTAAGGGAAGATTAACACAAGTGTGGTACAGCAATAACTTCAAGATACACTTTCCTGTGCGTCAGGTGTGTTTATCTTTCCCTGTTAAATTATAAATGAAATGAGTCATAGTCCTGTAAATACATACATATGTATACTTCCACACACGGACATCATACACACATAATATATCAATGTAACATACCTGGATCTTGTACTTTGTCATTCCCCACTTCTCCATCAAAAGGTAGGGGATGCCTGAGAAAAGAATACACTCTCATGAATGATGAAGCTGCCAAAAGACGCTAGTTGGAAATCGCTGTAGTTGTTTATCAAATACTGCATAAAACCGCTGCATGAGTACTCTGTTTTCCATATACGGATATAGTGTGTGTGTGTGTGTGTGCCACTGAAACGTTATTTAACGTATAAAGTCTACACACACATCATACACATCATACGCATGCACAGACATATGTGAGTTGCATTTAAGATGTATATTTGTAGATTTATTACACACACACACACATATACATGCATACATACATACAATATATAATATATATATATATATATATATATGTATATATATATATATATGTATATATATATATATGGAAACACACACACACACAGATCCACATATAAAATTATATAATCTACGACGGATCTATATAAAAACTAAATATTTACCAGCCATGCCGATTCCAGAGCAGAAGCCATTGCGGATGAACACCACAAATTGTCTGCAGCAAATCAAGCAACCCTAAATTCCAATACTGCGATTTCTCTCTCTATGCTCACCTGCGAAGACGATTTGATGCAAGAATTATGTCGCGAGTGTACCGAGAAGAAGATCTCAGTGCCTTTTTATTTAAACCCTAAATAATAAGAACAGAATAACAAGTGGCAACGTGATGATAATGGATAAAAGAATATTAAATTAAATAGTTAAATTTAACATAAAAATACATATCAAATGCGCAGCCGGGGAATCGAACCCCGGTCAGTACCGTGGGAGGGTACTATGATACCACTACACTAGCTGCGCTACACATTTAAAATTCCTACTTTATGCCGATAGACGCGTATTTCCCGCCCTTTTGTGTTTAAATATTCAAATGCCGCCAAAGAAGAACAAGGAAGTTGAAGCCCCGCTAGACCCTAATGACCATGGAAACGTGGACACTGTTGAGAGCAGCGAAGATTGGAGGATTAAACTCAAGCGATCAATCGACATTTACAAACCAGTACTTGCTTCGTTTTATTTCTTTAATGATCAATTACACACACACACACACAATATATATATGCAGATGGTGGTCAATTTTGTTGCCTCTTGGTGCACAAAGTGCAAGGAAATGAACCCCCAATTCATTCATATATCTAAGAAACACCCCAGCATGTACTTCGTAAAAGTAGACGTAGATGCTCTCCCAGTAATATTATATATATATATATAATATATATATATGATACACACAAGTATTTCCACGTGTGTGTATGTGTTTGTGTGTGTGTAATATTGCGGATTGTTTTGATTAGAACAGGACGTGAGTGCGCAGTGGGGCGTCAAGGCAGTGCCATCTTTCGTGTTTGTGAGGGGTGGCCAGCAAATCGACTTAGTTGTTGGTGCCAATATAGATGAAGTTGATAGTAAGGCTCAACTCTATGCACTTCCTCCCCCAAATCCTGCATAAACATTAATAAACACTAACAAAAACGGTAAGTTTGTGTGCGTGCGTGCGTGTGTGTGTAAACCTTACCTATATGAAGCTACTATATGTTATATTATTTTTCTAGTATACTTTTGTATAGAGCATTCTGTGTTTAGGATTGTTCAAGAGGGCAAGAGTATACAAGAGGACTGCATATCTTTTCTAATAGTAGAATCACATTTTCGTTAAAATAGAACATTTTCATTTCAACAGCATATATATGTGTGTGTGTGTGTGTTATGTGTGTATATGTGTGTGTGTGTGTAGATAGATAGATAGATAAATAGATATATACATACATACATAGTGTGTATTTATGTATCCACAATATAATATATTATATCTTTATATTTTTCTTGTTTCATAATCATTATAGGATGTTTTATGTGTCAACACACACACACACATATATGTACACATACGCACACATATACAATAAAGTTAAAAATATGTATATCAAGTTGCATGTTTGTGGGTTTGATTTTACTGAAAATAAATGTGATTAACATATTTTACTTGAAATAAATAATAAATATACATTTTATACATATGAACTGGTGTATGGTATTTTATGGAATTTTTTAATTGATCTTTATCTGTACACTACGTGGTCTGTACCTACGTATGGACAGACATATGCTCTTACACGTGGACCAATTTGTCAGCATTTACTGCTGCCAAGTGGTAAAGACGTATCAGACAAATCATTCATCAACGGTCTGGACGTGGACATCTTCCACGTGGCGAAATCCCCTGAAATTCCTCACCAGGCTATCCCGACCGTTGACCGGAAAAGCCCTCCTTAATCGCATCCGTTGGCGCCGCCCTCTCTAAGCGTTCACTTTTTTTGCGCAATCTTTCTTTTCACGCCAATGGAAGCTCTACAACAGGCCTTAGCCCTTCCTTTAATGTTTATCTTATTTTTGGAAGCCATAGCCCTGTAGGTTTTTACTTAGACTATGAATCGAATTTCCTATTGAAAAATCCATCATTCAATTGCAGCTCGCAAACAATTCTCTCTCATTTTTTTATGTGGGTTTTTAACAGAATGGTATTGGGTCGTTGTCTCTGATCATGCCGAGCTGTAGATCCCAACCTACATTTCATCAAATTCTCCCAAAATTTATAGCTTCGGACTGAATTCTTTGTTCTTGGCATCCCCAATTCGGAGAATTCGGCTGAATTCTTCGTACCCAGTTGCGTAATTGCGCTGTCCGACTGACATTTGGTCGAATTCTATTCAGAATTCTGTATGTAACGTGTCTGAGTTCTCCTCCTGTTTCATTGGATACCCAATTCTATGTATCAGTACAAATTCGCTTCTGGGTCTATTAGCTTTTGGATTTTCTCCGGTGCCCATCACCAGAATTCAGCAGATCCCAGTCTAAATTCATCTAGGTAAGCCATTCAAGGATTAAGCACAAGATGGGTGCAATTCATCAAAGACGATCTCAGGAAACAAGGAAGGCTGGAACATACCACTTATGAGAAGCCTTTCCAGGAGCTGGTCGATGCCGTACCAGTCATACAAGCAACCCACGTCCTCACACACTGTAGCTCTTACTTCATCAACGCTAGGAGCTTTCGAGCGGAACATCCACGAGGAGAGTTGCGATTCCGATGAGGATGAGGGCCCTGGCGAGGTTGTTGATCCATCCCCAGTGAGAACCCGAAAGTCTTGGGACAGACCCGAGGTTATCGATGTGTGGGAGCTTATGGAGGATCTTAACAAGCCGAAGAACAAGCCGAGGAAACGCGCTAGGACTTACTGTAAATCTGCTTCGTTGCCGAGTGTGCACGGATTGCCTCTGGTTCTCGAGGAGGACTCTCCCAAGCAAGGTCTGTTCTATGGGACTCCGCTCAGGAAGAATGTATTGAGCTCGGAGAACTCCCCAGAGTCCGATGAGGACTGGTACATGGTTAAGCTTCGGAGCGAGAATGGGAAGCTATTGAACTCGTTTGAGTGGAAATGTCCCCCGGGAGGGGAGGACAAGGTGGTGCTCTACTTCACGAGCTTACACGGGATACGGAAGACTTACGAGCAGTGCAGGAGTGTGAGGATGATACTCGAGGGGATGTTTGCGAAGGTGGATGAGAGAGATGTTTCAATGGATGCCGAGTTCAGGAGGGAGATCAAGGATTTGTTAGGAAATGTAGCGGTTCCGAGGCTGTTTATCAAGGGCAGATACATAGGTGGGGCTGAGGATGTGTGTCAGCTGAACGAGAGCGGTTTGCTTAGGTTGTTGCTCGAGGGGATGCCCAAGGAGACTATGAGGAAATCATGTGATGGGTGTGGAGATGCCAGGTTTGTACCGTGTATGCAGTGTAGCGGGAGCTGTAAGGTTGTCGATGAGGAAGATCAGGTTGTTCGGTGCTGGGATTGTAATGAGAATGGGCTTGTTAGATGTCCAGTTTGTTGTTGAAGGGATGAACACATTGGATTGTTTAGTTTCATAGTGATGCATCAACAAATGGTATATCATACACACACGCACGCACACACACACACACACAACTTGTTTGGTATTTACAATTGAGATGATATGACAGAGACGTGATTGCACCGAAAGGATCCTAAGTTGCTTGATGATCTCAAATGACTTGACTGGTATAATCACAGGATTCTATTGTACGTTATGTTATTGTATTATATAAGTTGGTTCATTATATATGTTTTGTACTTGTTTTTCTTATACTTGAAAACAAGTATTTTAGATAGAGATTTTGAAATTTGGAGGGAGATTTGAATTTTGTATTTTGAAATACGCTCCTCCGCTTTAACAAATTGCAAGCCAGCCAGATAAAGAGCCTGTTGTTGTCAAGTTGCAGTGAGTGGTATGTAAATACCTTCGGCTTTATTCTACATGCTCCCCCGTGAGTTTAGATTGTGATGCATCCCAGGTTATATATATATATATATATATATATATATGTTGTGTGTGTGTGTGTGTGTGTGTGTGTGGTGATGGATAATTGTCGGTAGTAAACCTACATCCTTTGACGTGAAAAATTTATGTTAAGAAAAGTGTAAAAATTATTATATAAAATCTCACAACCTTGCCTAATCAAATACATAATCATTAATTGCTGAAGTGTTTAACTTGTATTTAAAACATTAAATTTGATTATTTTATATAATAAATTTATTTACGTATAGTGATGACGTGGACTGAGTGACGTGGCAGTAATGACGTGGATATTCTGACGTGGAATTCAGAAGTATATGCTTTAGAAGTTGATTAAGGAAAAAATTATCAGAATATATCGTGTTAAATTTATACTTCACATTACATATTCTTTTATAAAATTCGCTCTTATCTGTAAAGTTTATTTTAGTTTATTTTAAGTAAAATATTATTCTGATTACAACCTATATACGAAACACACGTGGAGGGCCACGTCGCGTTTACTTTCATTGGCATGCAAGTGACGCGTAGATTGACGTGTGACAAGTGCTGTTCGAATCCGACGGTAGTGCATGGTCCCCGAATCTTCACCGCCGATTCATCGCAATCCACGGCCACGCGCTCTCCGTGGGCGGTTCTTATATACAGATATTTCCCCCTAGGAGAGAGGAACACAAAGCTATGGCTTCCCATCGAATGCTCGAAGTCACTCCGGTATCCGCTGAAGATCTCAAAGATGTCAAGCTCTTCGGTAAGATGCAAACGTATGTAGTCGCCTGGGTAGATCCGTCTCGGAAAGCGTCTACAAATCTCGACAAATTCGGCGGCAAGAATCCCCGATGGAACGACAGACTGATGGTCTCAGTCGACGAGCGTCTCCTGCAGCAACCCAATACATATCTCGTTCTCGAGATTTACAACAAGGGGCTCCTGGAGAGCAAGATTGTGGGGAGAGTGAGCATTCCTCTGCAGGAAATCTCTACCAAGGCATCCGGTGACGTACCCACGTCGTACAAGGTGAGGCGGCCCTCTGGGAGGTTTCAAGGAGTAATTCATGTCTCTGTAAAGCTCGGTGAGAAGATCGAGTACCCACAAGGGCATTCTTCTTCGTCCGACCCCGTTGTTGCGTATCCGTATCCGCCGCAGAGTCAAGGATATCCGCCACAGAATCAAGGATATCCTGCGTATCCGCCACAGAATCAAGGATATGCTGGTTATCCTCCCCAACAACAGCAGTACTATCCGCCTGCCGGGAACTATGGGAATTACGGGGCTCCTATGTATCAACCTCCGAGGAGGAACAGGTACGGGGGCGGAGGACTCGGAGGAGCCGGGTTAGGATTAGGAGCAGGTTTACTCGGTGGTTTGCTCGTTGGGGATATGATTAGCGATATAGGTGATCATGATTACGGTGGTGGGGATTACGGTGGTGGTGACTACGGTGGTGGGGATTACGGTGGCGGGGACTTTGGTGGTGGTGACTTTTGAGTGGTAATAAATTGTTCTCTAGTGTGATCATTTTGATGTATATATATACATATATATATAAATTCTGAAAAGAAGCTTTTATTTTTTTATTTGTTACACACACGCACACACACTCACTTTCGGTACGCTGTAACGAAACGATCGGCACCTCCGTAGTCTCTCCTCACATCGATGTGTTAAATAGCTTACTCTTTGCGAGGTAGTCTGCGACGATATGGGGTTGCATGCCGCCGTCCGTCTATAACATTAGTTTATATAGAAGTCCGTACATTAAATAGAAGTCCACATTAAATAGAAGTCCGTACCTCAAGAGCCAGAAATCCACCCGGCCTGAGAACGGAAGAAGCCCCGTCACAGACCACGAAGAGATGGTCGGTCCCCTCGCGACCGCCATCCATGGCATAATGCGGTTCGTGTTCGCAGGCCTCCGCACGCATTGTACGGATGCTTGCAGACGGGACGTACGGAGGGTTGCTCAGGACAGCTGCCAGGTTGGATTTGCCTTTAAAGGGGGAGAACCACGATCCCTTGACCACCTTAACGACCCCCTGCAAACGCATGCCTGAGGGAAACCTTGGTTTTGAAAGGCCTTACCTCAAGCCGGCAGCGGGAGACGTTGTACCTGGACACGGCGAGGGCGACGTCGTCGCAGTCCACGGCCACCACTGCCGGACCGGTGGTTCTCTCACCCAGCAGGCGGGCGACACCGATGGCAATGGCACCGCTGCCGGTGCCGATGTCCGCCCAGGCTCCGTAGCACAGCGAGGAATCGTTACCGAGAGCTTCCTTGGCGAGGTCGACAAACTGCTCCGTCTCGGAGCGCGGGATGAGAACCCCTTCTTGTACCGACAGCACCAGTCGCGCCACCGGACGCACCCGACGACGTACTCGAGCGGCCTGCGCCTCTCGATACGGTCGTCCCACCCTCGTGTGAGCTCCTGCAGGCTAGCACGGAGAGATACCCCTACATTACCATGGCAATGCTGCGTCCAGGCGCCGTCTACCGCGTCATCAAGGTACCACTCGAGCTCCTTTGTGAGCTCTTTCAACGTCGGACCGGGCCTTCCGTCGCGGTCGATTACCTCCCGGCTTGCCAGCCGGGCCGACTTGATCCGGGCGGTGTCCCTCCAGTCGAGGAGCTCGCTCAGGGAGACATGGAACTTGGCTGGCCTCTCACAAGAGGAGTGTGTTATAGTGATCGGTTTGTTGATCGGGGGGACGAGTGCCATCTTGTTAACTAGATGGATAACACACTCACTATATATGTGTGCATATCCAAACCAGATATACCGGACATAATGTCTCGGGTGACACGTTTCACAAGTGCAAAAGCTAGTACAACGACACACAGCTTTGGTAGGTGGGTATTTCAGTATGACAGGGACCTGCTGCACTGTGGGGTCTCTCGTTTCGTCGCGTAACCTGACACTGAGTTTCCACCCGTGGGAACCTGATTGTTCCACATGTTCCCACTGGAACGCTGTGCTATGAAAGGACACGTGTAGTGTACACGACTGAAAATCGGGTCAGTCTGTTCTGTTCCGTCCTGGTGGGAGATATAATGGTAACTGTAACAGTGGAAGAATACTTACCGTGGAAAATGTGGGTAGTCCTGGTTTCCTTACTCATCCTGTTCCTCGCGACCCTCCTGCAGACAAATGCGAGGGGGAGGAGGCTCCCGCCGGGTCCATTGCCACTGCCAGTTATTGGTCATTTCCACTTACTCGTGAAAGGCCCCCGCTGAACAAACTGTTCACAGAGCTAGCCGAGAGATACGGTCCAATCATATCCCTCCGCTTCGGAAACATTTCCTTGGTTGTTGCCTCTACAAAAGAGGCAGCCAGGGCGTTCCTGAAAACACATGACAATGTGTTTGCATCCCGGCCTCCTTCCACTCTGGGCAGCGTCCTCTTCTATAACAGACAGACCATGGGGCGTTCCCCATACGGGGAGAGACTACGCCAGCTCCGCAAGCTCTGCATCATTGAACTCTTCTCACCACGCAAGATGGATGCTTTCAAGCAACGGAGAATGGAGGATGTCAAGAGTCTTACGAGGTCCCTTGCGGAACACACTGGCGAGGTATGTCATCGTCCTAGTCTAATACACCAAACATACACACATATACGTAGGTGGTGGACGTGAGACTCAGGCTCTACCAAACTCTATTCAACATCGTATCGGAGATGCTGATTAGCAAACGCTACTTCGGGGAGGGTGTCGCCAGCGACGAGGCGACCGAGTTCATCGCGGTCATGAACGACATATCCCTTCGTCGTTGGGGAGATGTTCTCCTCAACGAGTTCTTCCCGTGGCTAAAGTGGCTGAACCTCGACACGTTCGAGGCCAGGGTGAGAACCGTGGCCGACCGCGTCGACAGCTTCCTAGGGAGAATTGTCAACGAGAGGACAAAGAAAAGTGACGACTTCCTGGACCTACTGCTACACTACCGAGACAACGGACATGAGTACCTCCAAGGAGACACAGTCAAGGCATTACTACTTGTGAGTTATATACATACACACATATACATATACAACAACAACTATTGGTACAGGATCTGTTTACCGGAGGAATAGACACCTCGGCAATGACACTGGAATGGGCAATGGCTGAGCTCATAAGGAACCCTGTGTGCATGGCCAAGGCACAAGAGGAGATTAACAAAGTGGTCGGACCGGACCGATTGGTTGAGGAAACCGATATACAAAACCTACCGTACCTGCAAGCTTGTGTAAAAGAGATATTCCGGTTACACCCACCGGCGCCTCTGATGGTTCCGCACTCCTCTACTGAACCGTGTGACGTAATGAGGTACCGCATTCCTGCAGGAACAATCATGGTGGTTAACGTATACGCTATCGGACGGGACCCTTCTGTGTGGAAGGAGCCTCTCAAGTTTGAGCCGGATCGTTTCCTGGGCAGTCAAATGGATGTCCGCGGGCAGGACTTCGAGCTCCTTCCGTTTGGATCGGGACGGAGGGTGTGCCCTGGAGTGCCCCTTGCACTCACTGTTGTGCAGCTGCTACTTGCCAACCTTCTTCATGCGTTTCACTGGCAAATGCCACTTGGTAAAGAGGTTAATACAACTGAGAAGTATGGCTTGCTTGTTATATTAGCTAACAAGCTTGAGGCTATGCCACTTGCCAAGTTGAAAGCCAGTGTTTTCTCAGCATAATTGAGAGAGAGAGTCTGCCCTTATAATGAACCTCGACTATAAGATTATTAAATATAATATAGTTCGAATCTGAATATTGTATACAGGTATGTATAAGAATATATGAATTTGTGAAGCAGTTAAATGATAACTTAGCATTTATAAAATGGTCACTGGCTCACCATTCTCTCAATTGCTGTTTTAGCTTCTCTCTCTCAGCTTGAGCCTCTAAGCAGGCCCACTCCACCTAATGATAACAAATTATTGCTATAATAATCTATACACACACACTGATGTGTATATGTATATTACCTCTTCTTTCTTCTTCATAAGGGCAGAGTTTATCCCCCTTTGCACTTCGAGTTGGGAAGTGATAGACTCCAAGCTTTCGAGCAGATGGTTTTCCTTCTCTGTTTAATGCTCAAATCTTCTGACTTCGCCTGCATTTGTAAGATATCAATATTTTAGATTGAAATTAATTAATTTAACTCAGTGTTAAAATCGAACGCTTTGAAACACAGTTTTCAATATTTATTTTCTTAGACGTATAGCGACACAAATGAAAGTGAAAGGTATTATACATGTTATGTTCATTGTCCCACCTTCATCTCCTCGAGCACATTCTCATATTGCTCTTTAAGCCTCATTAACTGGAAAACATACGTTAATTAATTATTTAAAGCTAAAATTTTCACATTTTGATATTAAATATACCTCTCTGCTTGTTTTCTCAACAGTGTTCACCAAAACTCGACTTTCAGTTTCCACATGGTGCTTTTCAGTAGCTTCTTTCTCAAGCTGACGAAGTAAACTCCTCCTTTCTTCTTCCATACTTCTCACTCTAATAGTAATTAGATTAGTAGAGAGAGAGATTATAATCATATGTAAGTTATGTGTCTACCTCTCTTCTAGGTTTGCCTTCACAGCAACCAAACTATTTAAACTATCAGTTAATCGTTGCAACTTAAGTTCAAACTCCCGCATCTTTGTCTCCTGCTGCTTACGCACTCTATGTAGCTCGATTTCACATGCTTGTGCCTGATTTATGTATGACATACCATACACAATGCTTATGTATTAGAATAATTCCATATATTTTAATGCTACATTATAATGTTAAAAACTGAAAGAACCTTGTCAAGGCTGCATTTCACAGCATCTTCGATTTCCGCGGATGCTTCTTCCATCCAAGTGTTTCTGTAAAACTCCAGCTGCAAGCGATGTTAGTTAAGGGACATAAAATGTGTGTATGTGTGTCTGTCTGTGTGTGTGTGAGAGAGAGAGAGACAGATCCTTTAGAGTCTGCAATATATACAGCGTTGTGCAAGAATAAAGAATGACATTGTGTGCTCAAACTCTATATGGACATTCATAAAAGTCTATAAAGTGTATGTGTGACACACCAGCACGCACACACCCACATACACACCTGCTTCTGAAGCTCGTCTTCCTTGCCTTTCGCAGCTTGAAGGTTTTCCTCACTTTGTTTAAGCTGCATAAAACAACTGTTGTTTAGGAATTATTGTGTTTCACATCTGTTGTCAAACCTGCAACCTTCATAAGAAAAAGCATATTGTCCGCTGTAGTCCGAGCTATCACCTGGAGAAAGAATATATATTCATTCAAAGCCATATATATAAAATATCCTAGTTATAAACATCAAAGCTTATTATTAGCTAATCAAATCACTAAATTAATTACTATTATCTAACTATCTCTCTCTCTCTCTCTCTCACACACACACACACACACACATGCACACAATACCTCCTTATGCTTTCTCAACTTGCTGTAGAGCGCAGGAATTATTCTTTTCAGCTAAATCAAGTGCACAAGCTTTACCTTCACACTCCTTTGTTAAAGCTTGAATATCTTGCTTTAGTTTCAAATTCTCAGATCTGCATAATGTAAGTAAAATATTATGATATATGTATACATAACTCATATTATGTGATGCTATATAACCAATATAATTGACAAATATTCAGACCTCACAGCATCAACTTGAGACCTCCTATCTTCGGTTATCCCAATGACATAGCTTGATCTTTTGGGAGCTGAAAGAAAATATGAGAATTCTAGAATTGTTTGGATTATATACTGCAGTATAATAGAGTAGCTACAGAGAGACGCACACACACCACAAGCAGACAATTATATGTGTATGCATGCACGTGTGTGTGTAAAAGTTAAGACAACTATTAAGTGTATTACCTCATGCAACTCAAGTTGTTTTGCTGTTTGTATCTGTTGTAGTAATCTGGAATCCTTCTCTGCGTGTGTTTGCTTGTTGGTGGCCTGAAAGATGTGAAATATACATAAGATATACAGCATAGCAAAGAGTTTATATATCTTATAAGTAACACAGAGACATACACACACAGAGACAACACGTATGCATGTATATATGTCATACTTGCACGTCAGAAGAAGAGCCTCCATCTGGTGCAGGACTTCCATCTGCATATTGTTACAAAGAATTAAGTTCTAATAAATAGTAATTGTGTGTGTGTGTGTGTGTGTGTGTACTTACATGGGCTCTTTCGGTTGCCTTTAGTTTCTCATGTATGTTCTTAAAAGCTTCGCTAAGATCTGTAAACTGCAGTTGAAAACAAAGAGTAAGCAATTGCTCATATACATATATACAATAATACACACACACACAGATATATATATATATAATATATATTATATATATATATATATATATATATTATAAGACAAACATATACAGTACCTGTGATTGAAAATCATGCATTTGGCTTGAAACAGTCAACAATTTGTCCATCAACTTCTTAACTACGAGCTTCTTCTTGGGCAAAGATGACTGTTATTTATATAACGTATTACAAAATATGTATACATACGCAAAAAATATACACACAGTACACCTTATACAAATTATTACTAAAATTTAAATATGAAGAACCTGAAGAGAACGAGGACCATATGAATCTTCTTCTACCATCTGAATTGCTTCCTTCAAGGTGCCCAATGCTTCTTCCGCCTTCTGCGTAAGATCAATAAGTGTATGTGTTTGTATGTGTATGAGAGAGATATTACCATCTCTACCGATGTGCAAGCAGCTCCAAGTCGTGCTGCATGGATTTCTGGGGGAAAATGTGGCATCTTGAGCCAATACATTCAAACTTCCCGCCTTGGTGCTGCCTCGGCCGCCATTGCTGCTGCACCACCATCGCTTAGAACCCTAAAATCATAAACCCTAATACAGGGTCATAAAACAGGAAACCTTTGAACAGGAGATCCTTTAAGAGCTTCGAATCCTTTGAAGAGCTAGGGTTCTTGTTGAGGAGCGGGAAGCAATGGATTCCCTTTCGGCGATGCGATCGGCAGGCGGTTTGCAGCTGCAGATAGAAACTCGGCGAGGAATAGACAGGCTCAATTTCTGGGCAGATCGGATCAATGTCGTGTCCGGGCACGGAGATCGGTTTCTTGCTCGGCTCAAGCTGTTCAGCAGGAGAAGAAACAGGTGACGGCAGTTGTGAAAGAGGAGAAGGAGAATCCGATTTCGAGTCTGAGTCAGGTCTGTGCGGTTTTGGGTACCCGGGGGACGAGGGAAAAGGCAAACTAGTCGATATCCTTGCCAGGCATTACGACATCGTTGCTCGCTGCCAGGTGTGTATACGTATGTGTATGTGTGTATGTGAGTACGAAAGTTGTGATATATATGATATGTCTCAGCAAGAGGATGTGTTATATATATATCTGATTCGTAGATATGCGATGTCTTGATAGCCTAGAAGTGTTGGAAACTAGTATAGCTATGTACTCATAATAATCTTATTGAGTTGCATAGTAAACCTTGTGGCGCATGTGCTATGATTTATACGACGAATACTTGTGTAGTTTATAATGGCTAACGTGAAAGTTGACATATGTTATTCAATATACTCTTTACATGTATAGCTATAGCTATTTGGAGTGTATTAACGCTGTTATTAATATACGACTATACAGGGAGGAAATAATGCGGGCCACACGATATATAACGATGAAGGGAAGAAAATTTGCTCTTCACCTTGTACCATCAGGGATACTACACGCAAACACAACATGTTGTGGGCAATGGTGTAGTAATACATATTGAGAGCTTCTTAAAGGAGATTGAGCAGCTCGAGGCTTGTGGAGTTTCCTGCGAGGGAAGAATCAAAATTTCCGACAGAGCGCATATTCTGTTTGATTTTCACCGTGAGGTCGATGGTTTCCGTGAAGCTGAACTTGCTGGTTCTCAGATAGGTACGATATATAAATTTCTACAACATTATCGATATATATATATATATATATATATATATATATATACACATCTTATATAGTGCACATAGTTTGTTTGTATTTATTATCTAATCGAATGTGTATATCTACATGTATATGTACGTAGTTATATAGATTACACACAAACAATACCGTAGTCGCAGTTGGTTCTTCCACACAACACCATATATATAACTTTTGTTTCTTCTTCTTTCGTTATTCTAAAGCAATCGTCAGCATCCACCCACTCACACACACCTATAACACACTAATATTGAAATTTACAGGAACCACAAAACGGGGAAATGGTCCGTTACTCGAGCAAAAACTATCCGGAATGGAATACGGGTTATCGACTATTAGACATGGATTCTTTTGAAAAGAAGCTGGAAATAGTCTTAAAGGATTCTGCAGCACGTTTCAATCAGTTTCACTTACGACTTAGACAAGGAGGTTGAGAGGTATAGGGAGTATGCAAAGAGGTTTACGGCCGTATATTGCTGATACGGTGTACCTGATAACCAGGCATACCATGATAAGAAGAAGATACTTGTAGAGGGTGGTCAAGCTACCATGCTCGATGTAGATTTTGGAACTTATCCTTTCGTGACCTCATCAAATCCTTCTGCGGGTGGCGTCTGCATTGGCTTGGTATTGCTCCTAAACGTCTTGGTGAACATTGGCGTGGTACGTATACACATATAAGTGCGTCTTCTCTCTCTTGTGACATCATTGCGTGTGTATACACATAAGTGCGTGTCTTTTGTATCACATGACATCATTGGAGTACACATATAAGTGTGTGTCTTTTGTATATCTCTCTCTGCACACACTCGGTAAGGTGATTGGACGTACGTATTATGTATGTAGATTGCTCTGGATATATATATATATACGGTTTGTTTTTAAAACAGACAAAGGCGTATACAACTAGAGTTGGTGCAGGGCCGTATCCAACCGAGCTATTTGGGGAGCTTGGTGAAAGTTTACGGACAGCGGGATTTGAATTTGGTAATATATATATATATATATAATATATATATGCATACTAATATTATTAAATGTTTAGGTACGACTACTGGGAGGCCGAGGAGGTGTGGTTGGCTAGATTTGGTGGCTTTGAAGTATTCATGCGAAATTAACGGTTTCACATCGTTAAACTTAACTAAGCTTGATGTGCTTTCTCATTTGCCCGAGATTAAGCTGGGATTGCTTATCAAGGCCCACAAGGTGAAGATGTCCGTGTTTCCGGCTGACCTCAACCTCTTGGAAAATGTCAAGGTGCGTGTGCGTGTGCGTGTGCGTGTGCGTGTGCGTGTGCGTGTGCGTGTGCGTGTGCGTGTGCGTGTGCGTGTGCGTGTGCGTGTGCGTGTGCGTGTGCGTGTGCGCGTGCGTGTTAATACGAACTGTGAGATGCAGGTTGATACGAGACAGTGCCTGGATGGCAGACGGACATAAGCACGGTGAGGGAGTACGAGGACTTGCCTGGAGCGGCAAAGGCTATGTCGAAAGGATAGAGGAGTTGATTGGTATTAAGATCCCGATTTATTGGCGTTGGGCCTGGCGCGGACGCCCTCATTGTCCGAGCCTAGACTCATATTTGTTCTGGAAAATGTTTTATTCTGAATATTTTTAAAAAGAAAATATGAATGTGGAATATGTTGTTTATCTTTTTATTTGTAATTAAGATAAAGGATTTATTGTTAATTTATATATAAAAGATTTTATATTTTATAATGAGATAAAACATACCATCTCACATGAGAAAAATTTTATACTCAATAATAATTTAAGGTTGAAAATCTTTTTTCATGTTTATTGAAATTTTCTTAATGACAATATGAAATTAAATAGTTATTTAAAACTTGTTACTCATTTATAAGTTTAAAATAACATGTAGTTGTTTTATATACACCAGTAAACAAGTTTAAATTTATTAATGTTATTCCTAATTAAAAGGAGTTATTAAAATTTAGTTTATAAAAGATTAAAAGTTAAAGGTTTAAACATATTTAATGGAAACATCCATTAAAATAAATCTATTTCTAAGTGTACATGTTGTTTTAAACAAATGAATGTACATTAATTTTTCATTGGGATATTAAACCAAATAGCTAATTCCCATCAAGCCTATAAGGATTACCCTGAGTTCATGTTCATAAGAGTGATGCCATCCACGCCAAGTTAAGAATAATAATAGCTAGCCACACATCCTAATTCACGAGGTGAGTATTGTTCATGGACTTGACTGTGAATTCCTAAGAAACATGTTCTTAACATTGGTTACTTTACTAAGGTTTTAAAAAAGTTTCCCAGGGTTGGCATATGGCAAGCCACATTTTTGGGACCAAGTAAAAACTCTTGATATATCGATAGGATTGCTTAAAGCTATAAGGTGTCTTAATATTTAAATAGCTCTTAGGATTGCTTAAAGTTATAAAGTGTTTCAGTGTTTAAATAGCTCTAAATTTTTAATTACTTTATCACTTTCAATTGACACATTTATATTTTGCACAGAAAGTTTAATCCTGTGAATTATTAATATAAAGAACACTTAGTAGCAAGTTAACGTGAGATTTTAGATATGATTGAAAGTCTTGTGCTAGATTAAACTAATGTGTCTGTGGTATAACTTGTGTAAAGTGTTTCCAACTTCATGTCAAGAATATTCTAAGCACATTCTTTGAGTGTTGAAGCTAAAGTTTAACACAAGGAACAAGAAAAAAGAACTAGAGCCTGAGGCAGAGAGAGTTGTCATAAAAGCTCAAAATGAGGAAATGAATGAAGTTAACCCATGTCGATCCCCTAAGGTTAGACCACTACCTGGTTGGTAAAAATTAATGATGGATACCCTAAACGAACTTCAGGGGGATGTTTAAGATTGAACGATTGAATTGATAATGTTGTTGTTCATATTCTAGTAGTTGCTGTAGTATACAATTAAATACATAGAAAAAAAATAAGCATGATTTAGAGTTAAGTTCTTCTACCCTTTCTCCCTTGCCCTAACTACCCTTAGCTACTCTTCTCGCCATGTCATCCTTTTCTTCTAAAACTTTCTTTTCCTTTTCCTTACTCCCTTTTTTCTCTAAGTAAGGATTTTCTTCCTTACTAGCCTTTCCTTTCATGAGATCATAAGAGCATGCGGTCTACTAAAAATAATGATCTTAGATTAGAATCCTTGGTTTACAGGTAAGTTTTGAAGAACATTATTTAAACAATATGGTATGATGCTGAAGTTCAATACAACTTGCCATTCATAAACAAATGGTGGTAAATCAATAAGTTGAACACTATCTCAGATGTTATGTTCAAGGTGATCAACTTGATTGGGTGAACATTTGAATATGACTGGTTATAATAACTCAATACACATGATGATGGGTGTAGTCTTATGAAAGTGTTAACTGGTAATAAAGATGGTATTCCGCAAAGTATGGTGTTATCAAAGGAAGAAACCAATCGAGTTCCCTATGTCATAGAGTTCATTATATAGCTGCATTGTGCATGGGATGCTGCTCATCAAATAATGATTGAAACACAAGAAATATATTGTTAGTAGTACAATAAACATCGATATGATTAGAGTATCAGGTTGAAGATATGATATTATTAAGTATTAAAAACCTAAAGGTTCTAGTAAATATTTCGAGAATTTTTTTATCACACTACATAAGTCCATAAAGTGGTGAAGCGAGTTGATAATGTGGCCTATAGGTTAAATCTTCCTCAAGAGTTGAAAGCAATACACAATGTGTTTCACGTTAATTTGTTCGAACTATTTCATAAAAATGAGAATCATCTAAAGAGATATAATAACTTACATCCGCCTCCTAAACTAGTTGACAAAGAGGAAGTTAAATCTATATTTAGTATAAAAAAAGTTTATAGGCCGCAGAAACATAAAGCTAAAATATCTCATCAAGTAAAAAAGGTTATCCGGTGTGCAAATTGAACTAAGAACCATTGAAGAATCAACAAAATGTGATAGAGTTAATTAATGAGTTTGAAGGGAGATCTCAAGTCAATTGTAATCATATTTTTAAAAATAAAGTGAACTTTATTTCTTGTTAACCTAGGACTGACAGACAATATTAACTAAAGGCCTATATAAAATTAATTAAAGTAAAGAAATTAACTAATTTGTTGTCTATGTTAGGTGATAAACTTTACAGACGTGCAAAAGTCTTTAAGTGATTTTATGTTATAGATGGTACTTTCAACAGTTGAGTTAGTAACTCAATGAACGATAGTTCTTGAGTAGGGTAATGCAAACTATGTGAACTTTTTATTGACTCTATATAGAGTGATTATGCTAGTTTTTGGTTAATTTTCTAACATAATTTAGTTTTTAAGTTAGAATTATTCATCAACAAAAACATTTACATTTCAAATGTGAAAATAGTATCATAGTTTTTACTATGATCTTTACGTTTACTTTAAATTTGACTGTTGTTACCTATTGAATTATATTGAAAAATCCTAGGTGTAAAAGAAACATGTATGCATAGTGCACTTGGTATAATGATGGTTCAGCCAAATGTTGTTAAGTATTTATAAAAAACTTTAAGCAAAACTAGCACTTCCATCTAAAAACCCTTCTTTAATTTAATGTTTTAGTTAAAAATGCCTAGGGGTAGGTCTACTCACCATTTCATGCCATCCCATTACACAAGTAGGTAGAGAGGGGAGGGAGGACTTCGTCACATAAATAAGGTGACTATATGTAGTGAGAATTATTGTGTTCAAAACAAAACTCATATTGGTGTGAGTCAAACTTGTGTCGTCAAAGAACAACTCTTTGTTTTGCTACCTTAATTTTCAAATGATAAAGGTACATCCCACCTTTGAGTTAATCTATTCTTAATGTGATAGGAGACTGGGTACGTCATGTCTAAAGAGTTAACTAATTCTTTTTATTTAATAAACCACTCACAAGCATATAAGGCATTGCCATTTCGCAAGAATAATGGTTGAGGCCTTACTTCAGTTGCCTCATCCATACCAAATTAAGAACAATACTTACAACTTGGTTAGCCACACATTTTGATTCATAAGGTGAATATTATTCATGAACTTAATCAATTGAGGTATGATTTTTTATAAAACAAGTGCTACTTTACTAAATTTCATGGGTTTCTAGAGAGGTTCCAGAATTGACATTTGGTGAGCCACACTTATGGCACTGTGCATATAAGTGTCGTGTAAATGCCACTTAAATCACAAATTCTAAATAACCATAAGATGGAAAAGCAAGAGTTGGTTAAATAAATAAATTCTTTTAATTTTATTAATTGAAGTAATCACTAATGGAAAAAGTGAGTCTTAATGTATTTATAAAATCTTAATTTATTAAAATTATTATTGCAATAAATGTTTCTGCTAATTCATCTTCTTCTCCTTTAACTCATTGTCGACGTGGATAAGAAAATAATAGGTCAAATAAAAGGATTATACTTCTTTTTAAATATACGAAAATCTACTGTGGGATCTGAATCGTACGATTTTCACGTATTCGATATCGTTTTACTTATTTGTAAATAGACCGTGTTTTCTGTCGTTTAAAAAAGATATACAAGTGATACTCTTCTCTCTCACACACACACAACAGACAAAAGAGTACAGACGAACACCCAACAACCATTAAATAATATTTCAATCACGAGCTGACGTATGTACATCAACCATGTACATATCTGTATATATATATATATATATATATATATATATATATATAAGTAGTTGGGTAGTAAACATCTTACATAAAAGTAAAAAAATATATTTCCCGTTAAATGTCCTGTTAAATAATAAATAAAAATAAAAATTAACACAAATAATGTTTAAGTTTAACACAATAAATTGAGTACATGCTAAAATAAAAACTAACACACATAATTTAAGTTACATCAAAGTCAAAGAACACGCGCTTACTCCAGTTCATCGTCTGAACAGTAAATAGATAATCAAAGCACGACTCCCATGTCGGGTCAAGCAGAAGTTCAGATCTAGCCATTACAGAGGTTGTAGATGTAATTAAGACGAGATAGAAGAAGAAGAAGAAGCTGCTCATTCCCCATGGAGGATGGAAGATTCAATTGCCGAGACATCGGCTCTGGCCAGGAGCATATACAAGTCATGTACATCTGCCAGGACAAGCAAATCCCAGTGTTGGGCATTGCAAATGCGTTGCACACAGGTGGAGAGTTACATCCTCGCATGGAAAACCAACCAGAACTTGATCCGTTACGGTGCAGCCATGTCCGAGCTCGTCACTTGCTTCAAACGGGCTCTCAAACTGGTCAAGGAGTGCGGCCGGAGCGACTGGTTCCAGCAGGTTCTGGTAAGGCACCATGCCGAGCACGAGTTTGGGAGCATTCTAACAGATTTGGAGACACTGGTCGATATATTGAGTACCCAAGTAGTTGCAAACTGAGCAAAGTTGTCGATGACCAGCAGTTTGCTCGAACCGAGCTCCTCGAGGCAGCCGAGCGCGACCGGGTGGAGCTGCTGGAGCACTTGAACGATGGTAACTTCTCCCAGTACTCAGCAGGATACACCGTGCCAGTGAGTTGGAGAGTTTGGAGCTCAGCTACACTGAAGTAGACTGGGAAGGACTACCACTTGGACGAGGTGCATCCGGAATGGTATACAGGGGTACGTGGTTAGGATATCCGGTAGCGGTGAAAATCTTCCGGCGGGACGACCAGACGTTCATGACGGAGCTGGAAGCCATGAGCAAGCTTACACAGCGCATCCCAACTTGCTTCAGGTTCTCGATATACCGTCGGCTCTGGCGAACAGACGCTCGTTATGGAGCTCATGAAGATGGACTTGAAACGCTTCCTCCAGCGCAGGAATGATATATCTTCTCTCACCGCAGTGAACATCATGCTGCAGATTGCCAGAGGAGCGCGGCACCTCCACGAGCACAGCATTGTGCACAGGGACCTCAAGCCGCAGAACGTGCTTGTGGACTTTGACGACGAAGAAGCCGAGACGGTAAAGGTGAAGCTGACCGACTTCGGGATTGCCAAGACCGAGTTCGACACGCTGCTGAATGAAGAAGTCACGCACCTCAAAGGAACCCTCTCTACATGGCACCGGAGATGCTCGCCGAGGGAGGACCGAGGTACTCTCGGAAAGTGGATGTATACAGTTTTGCAGTGACGTGCTGTGAGATACTTACGAGGCTACCGCCGTATGGAATGCACAACCCCGGCCTGGAGGTGATCAAGAGGATGGTAACTGCAGGTGACCGTCCGCAGCTGCCTGAGAACTGTCCTGAGAAGCTCCGGGACCTGATCATCCGGTGCTGGAGCGCCGACTCGGATGCGAGGCCGAGCTTTGCAGTGATTGAAGAAGAGCTTCTGGAGGTGAAGAGGAACTTATAGCTCCGAGTCTAGAGCTCACAATGAGCACCATCAGCACTAGCTCAAGCAGTACGAGCATGAACTTCATCGAGAACAGGTCTCCTGCCCCGAGTGTGACGGAGCTGAGGTTGAGCGGAAGTCCGGAAGTCGGAGCACGATATCGGTCGGGTTCAGACCGCAGAATGGTACGCGTTTCACGATATGTAGATGGGTTCGAAGAGGCAAGGGACAGAGACCACCGCATTGCAGCCGCTTCTCGTCATTGCGGATGATAACCAGGAGCTCAAATACACCACCACTGCTGCAGACTTCAACACAAAGCTGGTTTTTGAGTGTTTACCATTGAACTCCGAGTTCAAGGCCGGGAAGCTCGTCACAAAGTCGACCGAGATCATCCGACACAGCCGGTCTGTCCGAGAGAGCATAGAGAAGAGCTGGATACTCGGACAGACTAGCTTCAGAGTCGAGCACGTACATCACAGATGGTGGGAGCCGTTGGGGAAACTCTATGTGAACAGGAAGGACTACCACCTTTGGTGGGGACAAGGTAATCCCAGTAACTTAAGGCTGTTGTTTATGGAGGTTGAGCGACTGGGGTTCCCTCTCGAGTCTGTGAAGACGCTCCTCTTCTGTGTAGGCTGAAGAAGATCGATGGGAGCTCATGTTTGATTAAGTTTTCAAGTTCTTCCACTCGTGATCTTGCCGTCTTGACTATGAGGTATTTCTGGGAAAGACGATTGTTAGATAATTGTTAGTTGAAAACTTGTTCAATATCATGTTTCATACTTGTATGTTGGTAACTGTGAAGTATACACACAAGTGTATATAAGATGTTCAATGAGAAGGAGCAACTTAGTTAATGAACTTGCCCAGTTGATAAAACAGTGTAGGGATTCATTTGACACCGAGAAAGGCAAGTTTGTACACCGTGAGATAGCGAACAAACTTCAGAATGGAGTGTTTTCCTCTCTAACTTGCTTGTTGACATGTATGGTAAATTCAGTGACATTGTTTCTGCAAACGAGATATTTGGTTCAATGCAGAAGCGGAACCTCTACACTTGGAACATCATGGTTTCTGCATATGCCCGTAATGGGATTTGCAGGAGGCTAGAGATATGTTCAACCACATGCCGGAGCACAGCACGGTCTCGGCGACCGTGTTGCTGGTTGCATATGGTGAGTATGGACATCTTGCAGAGAGTAGAGCCTTGTTCGACATGATTCCCTTGAAAGACACTACTGCAAGGAACGCGATGATTGTGGCGTATGCCCGGGTGGATATCTGGAAGAGGCATATATGGAGTTTCATAAACTGCCTCAACCGGATGTTGCTTCATGGACGACAATGATACAAGCGTATGCCCAGTTGGGTATATCGGTGAAGCGAGGGAGCTCTTCCATACGATGCCGTGCAGGAATGTGTTTTCATGGAACGCTATCTTGGTTGCGTATGCTAACGAGGGGGATATCGACCACATGGATTCGATCTTTGAGAGAATGCCGGAAAGGAATGTGATCTCGTGGACTGTGCTGCTTGCAGCAAATGCCCATTCTGGGCATTTGAGTTATTGTGAAGCTCTGTTTGATTCTATGAAGACTAGAAGTGTACGTTCCTGGAATGCTATGGTAGACGCTTATTCCTGTAATAAAGACTTGAGTAGCGCTGTCAGTGTGTTCTGGATGATGCCATGCTGGGATGTTGTCTCTTGGAACTCGGTCATCTCGGCTAGTGCCCATAGAGAGGAAGCTGAGTACCTGTTTAGTCAGGCTCCTGGAGGAATACTGTCTCATGGAATGCAATGCTCGAGTGTTATGTTGATAATGGAGACCTAGAGCAGGCAAAGAGGATATTTGACACGATCCAAGAGCCTAATATTACTTCTTGGAACACCATGCTCCGGGCGTATGCCCTCACTGGGCACCAACTTGAATGCATTTCTTTCTTCAAGAGCTTGCCAAGTAAGGACTGTGTATCGTGGACTGTACTGATATCTGCAGTAGCTGAATCCGGAGACTTAACTGGAGCGGTTTCTCTTTTCGAAATGATGCCCAAGTGGAATGTTATATCGTGGAATGTTATCATTCGAGCAAATGCCCAAGAGGGGCAACTTCATATTGCAAAAGAATTGTATGAGAAAGTGCCAGTACGGAGTGTTCTTCTGCAAACGCACTCATTGAGTACGTGGGTGACACTACAGAGGCACGCTGGATATTCGAAAGAATGGCCCAATGGGACGTTGTTTCATGGATACTAATGATGGAAGCATATGCACACAATGGACAGGTTACTCTAGCTAAGATGGTTTTCGATGACATGCCTAAGAGGGATGTGGTGTCATGGGCAGTACTAATGCAATGTTTCTCTGGGAACGGGCAACTGCAAGAGGCAGAGAATGTATTCAAGTTGCTCCCGTTTAGGAACTCAGTCTGCTGTAATATGATGATCTCAACGTACGCCGAGAACGGGCGTCTCGACAGTGCAAGAGACGTATTTGACGCGATGATTCACAGGAGCATCACATCGTGGAACTGCACACTTCAGTCGGTAGGAGATGCGGAAGTGTTCGAGAGGATGCCTAAGTGGAACGTGCTCTCGTGGAATGCATTGCTTACGACTTACTGGAAGAACGGACGTGTGGAGGAGGCCTTCGGAATGCTGAACAAGATGCCGGTTGCGAACACGAGCTCGGTGAATATAGTGCTTCAAGCGCTTGGAAGAGACGGGAGAGTCAACGATGCGAAGCGCTGTTCGATGCAACGAGAGAACGGGATGTAGTGACTTGGAATGGATTGGCTCAAGTATACGCCCGGAACGGGTACGTGGAGCATGCAATGGAGGCCTTTGAGAGAAGTCCGATGCATAACTTACACTCATGGAACTCGAGGATCACGGCTAGCTCCCAATATGGAAACGTCCGAGATGCGATAGACGTGTTTAAGAGAGCGTGTGTACAGGACGTGGTCACGTGGAGTGCAGCGATTTCTGCATATGCCCAAGGTGGGCATATACAGAAAGCATTGGAGCTCCTGAAGACGATGCATCTTGAAGGCATGTGTGCCAATAGTGTGACTTTAACATGTGTTCTGAACGGATGCAGCCATGCCGGTCTCCTCGAGGAGGCATGCGAGTGTTTCCAGTCGATGATAAGTGACTTGGGAATGACTCCCACGCTTGATCACTACTCATGCATGGTTGATCTCCTGGGACGGTGCAAGCAAGGAAATGATGCAACTCAGCTGGTTATTTACATGCCGTATTGTGCAAATTTTGCTGCATGGACGAGTCTGGTTGGGGCATGTGCGACTACTGGAGATGCAGTTCTGGCTGAAGAAGCTCTGAGGTTGAATCCAGATCATAGTGGAGCATATGTGAGTCTCTCCAACTTTTATGCATCAAAATGCATGCCTCCTGTCTAATGTACAGTTTGTATTTATATTATATTATATATATTTTACTATACGAATATATTACAGACTACACTTTTTAATATATTAAAATCATATTGTTAATTTTAAATTAAGCTTATAAATTATATATTAAAATTAAAATACAGCTTAAATATGTCTTTATGATAAAATATGTTCTAGATAAATGTGTTAATTAAACTTATTATAAATTTATGATTCCACGATATTCCTTAAGGCTTAATTTTATAATTGTTTTAATTGTTAGAGATTTATATAATATTGTTAGTATATTTAATTTAAAGCAAAATTAAAAATAACAAAAATAGAAACAAAAGCAACAATAACAAATTTTGTCACTGTATTAAAGATTATATTTTTTTAATTTTAAGTTTATAAATTTTATTAAATTCACATATTTCATAATTTTGAAGTTTTATATCTTATATTTATAAAGAAGTTTAAATTTATAATTTGTATAATTTTAAAAAGCATACATTGCACCATATATAAATAAATAGCCATATATATAAAGTATATATAATTAAAATACATGTTTATTTTGAAAATATATACGATCGAATATATTATATGGCTACCTATAAATTGTAATCATTATGAAGAGATTATTAAAATAAGTTATTTTATAATATGAAAGTTTTAAATATAGTATTACTCATATATAAAATATAGTGCATTGTATTTAGGTAGTTAATTCTAATTTATTTATAATTATAATAAATAATGTTGCCTTAACTTTATGTCACACGTACATATTTTATATGAGTATTAAGATTTAGTTTGTTCCACATCTTTTTCTTTATAAATATAACAAATTAAATTAATATATATCATTAATATAGTTTAGAAATCGTACCTTTAAAGTATGTATTAATGGTGTTAGATTTATCATTAATAAGAATTAACAATTATAATAAAACATAAATATATTCGTCTTTCAACTTTTGTCAATCAAACTTAAAACCATTAAATCATATTTAATGTATAAGTTATTTAAAAGGTAAATAAGATGATTTATATAATATAAACTTAAAAATCTAAGTTATATTTAAAATAATAATCATTGTAAAAGTTGTTATGGAAAATAGAAACATTTTTCAATGTGTTTAATATAATTAATATTATTAATTATGTATATATTATTTTTATTAATTATGTATTTATTAATAATATAATGTGTTTAATATATGTTTTTACATGTCTTTTTAAAACATTTTTCCAAAGGTAATTTATCATATATATATTTTTAATTTTTAATAATTTTAATAAATTGAAGTATAGTTCATTATGTATATATATCATAGAATTTTAAATGCTAATACTTAAATTATATTAAGTAACTAAATATATAATATTTCAAATAACAAATTATCATTTGAAACCTATATAAACTAGAAGGTATTGTAATTTATTTTTAAGTTTATAATATTAATTTACAAACTAAATTTTAGAAGCAAAACTTATTTCTCTCAAACTATATGTTTTATTTTATGTACACACTTTATATATTTAACATGTGAAACAAACCTCATTAATTATTTATTGACTTCACATTTTTTAAGAGATAATTTTTATTAAATAAATCCAGCAATGATTAAAACATTAATCTTTAAAATTAAAATATTAATCTTTAAAATTTTTAATAATGTATTTACATTTTTTATAAGTAAAACTATTTTGAAAATAAAAATAACTTATAATTTCCGAAAGATTCTTATGCTAGTAGTAAAATTCACATTTCTTACTAATCTTAAAATGTTTGACATCACAATCTTTTGAAACATAATAATAAATTTTAAATATTTAATATTAATAAGATTTAAAATGATTATATAGATTTTATTTTAAATTAACTAAATATAAAAAATAAATATTAATATTTATACAAATTAAATGCCTTTTTTAATAAACAACTAAAGCCTTTCTCATGTAGTTCATATAGTTTTATAATAAATGATATTTATTTATGATTTAAAATATTCATTTTCATTGATTATGATTATTCTTTCAAATATATAAGATTGTTGTATAAATCACATTTGTATATAAAAACTTTATTACGACATTAATACTAAATTAATGTATTTTAATAATACTTATAAATTACTAATTTAAGTGCATAATGACTAAAATAATTTCTTACACTTTCAAGCATTAATATTAAAATGATTTAAAATTGAATATTTAAGTTCTTATAATATTATGATTGTTGTTAAGAGTTTATTCCAAAATAACTAAGCCACAAATAAAATATATTTCATTTTTATTTATTAATGTAACTTCTGAAAATACTCAATTTTCTAATTTGAATTATTATGTATTATTTTATTTTTTTTAAAGATTTGTGTATTTTCATAAAATTATATCAAATTTTAGTTATAATTAATAATAATACAAATTAGTCAACTTGATATTATAGACTTTTTACTATTTTTAACAAGAGAAATTAGATATATACCAATTGTTATTAGTTTCATGAGAATGTTAAAAACATTACTATATATCATTTAATTTAACCTAATAATTATAAATATTAATTTTTTTATTTTATAAAACATATTTATTAATGATAATTTATGATTAATGTTAATATTAAGAGTTGAAGGAATCATTATTCAAGATTTAAAAAGTATGTTAACATACCTTTATATATATCATATTGTATTTGTTTTGTAATTTTAAAATTTATGAAATACTAAAACTTATCTAAATAATTATACACTTTTTTAAGTCACCTCTATAAACATATGTATACACATACATTATGGAGCCACAGCTAGTACCTTGTTTAAACTCCACATGCACGGCTAATAAGAAAGTCAACAAAATTTCATTAAAACTAAATTTTTTGATTTGATTTCTTTGTTTCTAGCTTAAAAGTCAAACTAGATAAGTGCATTAAGATTACATTCTCAATCTAGAACAACAATTTTCAACCTCATCAAAGATGCCTTATGGTGTTGCCGTGTCTAAGCAAACATAAAAAACACTAGAGACATCACACAATTGGTTAATGATATAATATCTCACTTGTCCCATTTCGTTAATCATTTATATATCTTGTACTTGTAAGAATCACACACACTATATTTACCTATATATATTTGCTTTTGTAAGTTAGGAGAATTTTACTTTTTTAGTGTTGTAAAACTGAGAAAAAACATATTTATATTTTAAATGAAAAGGTATCCAAGTTAAATGCAAAACTTGTTTTCAATTAAATATTTATTATATTTATTTGCTTGGCATTATTATATTCATTTGTTTGGCAGTGAAAACTTACTAATAACAATAATTCTTTTGTCAAGTTTTAAATAATACTCAAAAAAAAAAAAAGCCTTCACTTCATAGTGAAAGCTCAAATAAAAAATATATATTTAACTAAACTTTATTTTAAACCCTAAATTAATTTATATTAAGTTTTTCTTTATCAAGTGTAAGATTTGTCTCTAATGTATGAGAGTGTTGCAAATATTACATTTGCAATGGTAGAGACTTTATAGTCCATTAACAATACAAATAAATGATAATTATAATGTTATTTTCAATAAACTTTTTTTAATGTAGCTTTTTTTTTTAATTTCATGAACTTGTTTCATGAAACTTCACTTCACCAGTTTAGAGTCTCATTTCATAAAGCATTACTCTTATTTCGTGAGCTTGGAGTTTAATTTCATGAGTTAAACATTTCACTTTGTAGTCCTTAATCCTTACTTTATGAACTTAGAGTTTCATTTTGTGTGATTAAAATCCTTTTTTTGTAATTCTTAATCCTTATTTTATGGGCTTGGAATTTCATTTCGTTAACTTAAAGTCTCACTTCGGAGAGTTTGAATCTTTCATAAATTTGAAGTTTCACTTTGTAAGACATGATTATCACTTCATAGTGTTAAATAAAACCTCATTTATGAGGTTAGAGTCTCACTTTGTATCAATAATATTTCTTTAATCAAATGCTTATCAATGATAATAAATAAAATTGTTTTTATATATTTAAAATTGTAAAATTCTTCCAAAGAAAATAAGAAATAACAAATTAGGTAATAAGAAAGATAATTAGGTATTATCTGCATTCTTATCTAAATGCCATAGTGGATCACAAAGTGAAAAGATATTTTTAATTTAATTAATCTTTACGTAGTAACACAAATTTTCACTATGTAAACTATTCATTTACAAAAGTTTTCAAAATCTTTTGAAAATTTTTTCATTTAAAAGGGAAATATATTTTTATATATTTAATTATGATAAATGAGTAATGCATTCATGAAGTGAACTTTGAATTTGACAATTTACACTATTCACACAAGTTAAATTTAACGATGAAGATGACAATTAAATAGTGTCACTAAATCTAACAATTGAGATTTATCGGATGCATCAAATAACAATGATTTTACCTTATATTTGACTTTAAAAAAGACATGAAACTTACAAGCTCAATTAATAAAGATACACAAATGAAAAGATAAATAACTTAAATGTGTCTATAACAGTTTAATCTCACTTCATAACAATGAAAATTCATTAAGTAAACTCACTTGTTGTTAATAATTTTTTCAAAACACTTTTGAAAATTGAGAAAACTCATTAAGTTATTGAAAATCAAAAATTTTAAATGGATAACTTTACCACTTCATTAATTATATGTTTCACTTTGTGAACCAAATATGATATGAAATAATAGTCGTTGTCATAGTTCTAACTTGGTGGGTTGACTACCTGGGTAAAGATTGTGGGTACGTCCCACCTTTGGGTTAAACTATCTTTATCGTTGGCAGGATCACACCTTCGTGATGGGGGTACGTTACTTCCAAGGAGTTAGTTAGATTCCTTGGCCCGAAAACCTACTCATACGCTTAAAGGCATTGCCCGAGTTCACGTTCCATAGATTTAGTGGTTGAGGCCTTGTTCCGGCCGCCTCAACCACACTAAACTAGGAACGATACCTGTAACTCGGCTAGTCTGCGTGTCCTGATTCACAAGGTGAGCCTTGTTCGTGGACTTGGTTAGCTAGGGGCTTAAATTCCTAAGGGTTGGGTTCTTAACACGGGTTACTTTACCAGATTCCGTGGGTTTTCAAAGAGGGGATTCCAGAGTTGGCACTTGGCAAGTCGCCTTTGTGGCACCAGATAAAAACTCTGACAATCGTTAAATATTTTACTAATTGTTTAATTTAATGGTAAGGATAAATGTGATATGGTCGTGTGATGACCACGCCATGATCATCTTATGTATCATAGTGCGTTTAATGATGTTCATGTGTGATTTAAAATTTATGATTTATGTGACATGTTGTCACTTTTAAATAATACATCATCATTCTTTTCCCAAAATTTAGTTTTATTTGACACATCATCATTCTTTTTCCAAAATTTAATTTTATTTACGTGAGACGTTTTACATGCTCTCTCACACATAAGTTTCACACATAAGTTTTTAACAAATGTACATACTTTCACTAAAGTGCACCTTGTTTGCATGATTTTATTACTATAAGGTCACATGTACACATACACTATCATAGTTTTTATTATAATCTTTATTTTACTTTGTAATTAATTATTGTTACCTACCAAACTATGTTGACAAGCTTTATATGTAATGAGAAACAGCCCTGCTTAGTGCACTTAAGTGTTTAAAAGTAGTTCAGCATTTTTTATGTACTGGTTGGGTTATTAGTTAGTTTCGGTGAGTTTGACATGTCGAATATGACTAGAAATAGCCTTAGGGTTGACTCAACCCTAGGGTTGCCCTAAGGTTTGTGGTCAATAAGTCATTAAGTTAAAAACTCATCAAATATATTTTTATTAGGAAATAGGAAAACACATGGGGCCTCTATCACATATATTAAGTAGGATATGTAATGAGAATTCATGAGTTCATAACTGAATTTGTTATTCTTTACCCATGCAAGCTATAACTTATGTTGTTAAAGCACAGCCTACCCTTAATATTGGCAAATTCGTACTTAGAAGTCTTATTGAACTACATTCTAAGGGTCAAAGGTTAAGACATGTTTCTAGCCTCCTCCTCCATATTAAGCTAAGAATAACACTCATAACTAAACAAGGCACATTTGTGTCTTTGTCCAATTGTGGGCATAGGATATTGGTTGACATGTTTTTTTTTTATCAAGTTCCTAAGGGTTCACAAAGGGGTTCTATAGTTAACATTTAAGAGCCATGTTTATGACACTTGGTGTAACTCTTAAACCGAAGGGACCATAATGTGCCACATCTTAAAAAACAGTGTTACATGACTATACTTGATGGCACATGGTATAACATTTGAAGCATACCTTTTGGGGTTGTCTCATGAGCTTAATGTCAAGGGGTTGGATATTCTAATAAGCATGCATGCTTGTGTTCACATTATAGTGTTAGGCCTGGGCATTCACTCAAAGGAGGTTAGGTCTCCTAATTAGATGTGTTATTGACACACTCGGCTAAGGGAGGGTCTTCTTTTGGGATTCAAGGGTTAAACAACCTAAGTTCGTTAGCAAGAGCTCGTTCATGAGGCATTCACAAGGTCGTGTACTTAAGGTTGTTTAAAACTAGACTTGGGGAGTTTACTTAGCAAATACTCGTGTCCTCATTAAGTATTAACCCTCGGTCACTCAAACCCTTAGGGGTTAATTACCACTTGTTATCAAAAAGGCCCGAACGAAGGTGATTCCTTAAGGAATAACTGACAATGCTTTAACTCTATCACAAGGGTATGTGTGGAACACTTTTTAATGAGGTTAAGACACGAGCTTGTTTAGGTCTCTTAAGGCAATATCCTAAAGTTTACTTGGGTTATCCTTTGGGGTTTGAAAGGTAGTCATTCTAGGGGACTTAAGGTCTCATGCTTAGACATCTCAATCAAACTATTGTGGTTATCTTGAAAGACTTAGTATTGCTCACACAGGGTGTTGATGTTGGTTGGCCACTTGATAGCCACATGTTAACCCTTCTAACATACACTCACATATTGAACACACACACACTCAAGATTTACTTTCATTAATCATTTTATTTATTGGTTAATAAAGTAGATTTATGAACATAAATCATGGGACTTTTTAATCCTGTTAACAAACTAGGATGTAAATTCATAATAGTATTATGATATATTTGTTTCCTTAAGAAACCTTAAACTGCAACGAACATAAGATGCTCCTCAGTCAAATTATATAACTCAAATAAAAGCATTCACACACACACACAACTCATAATATTATAAGTTATATGTGAACATGGAGGAAGGCTACGACTTTAACATTCCCGGGTTAATAAGAAGTATATTGACACAAGACTTTATTTGCAATTGTTTATTTCTTTTAGTTAACTAAAAAAATAATTCATTTCATTTATTTATCTATATATAATTATAATATTTACATCATGTAGAAAGACCACACCCCACACCGCAGATCGTTGTGCTTCACATACGATATCCACCCAGCTGCGAACACGTGCTCGTATATTTGAACTGCCATTTCCTCGCCTTGTCATCGTAAATACATATCGGCTTGTTTGAGTCTCCATTTAACCCAGGAAAACACAGCTCTTTACTCACCTTGAGTATGGTAAGTAAGTTTTCTTCGCTTAAACAGGTGATTACTGCCTAAACCGAGTTTTTGATTAATGAATATAATTAAGTTGTTCAAGCCTTAATGTAGCAGCTGAACCAACCACACAATGTATGCTTTGTGTTATCCAGGAGGAGACAATGAGAGAGGTGAGTACATTGGGTACTAGAAATCTTATGTATCCATGTTTCGGGTGCAGAACGAGTGCATTGTTCACATTGAATCCGCTGAATCCCACTAAATACAAGCGGGTTCGACCCATTAGAGCACACATTGGATTCGTGGATATATTATCAGATGCATTACAGAAGCTGCCCTTGGACTCGCAAGTTTCAGAGGTAGTCCAAGGGCAAGTTTCAGAGGTAGTGACTAGATTTGCAAGCTTACCAGATGACACCAAGTGGGAAACCATCGCGGGCTTTACTGGGATGGATTTACCTCACAGCAAAACCAGGAGTTCTGTTTGGGCAATCGATGCATACTTCCTTGCCCCGCTCCAGCTTCTAGTCGACAAAGCACTCGGACGGCGCGACCTGAAGAGGAACAACTTTGTTATCGGTCAGAAGCTCGGGGAAGGCTCGTTCGGCACCGTTTACGCCGGTGCCCTCGTTCCCGCGATGTTCAGCAAGAGATGGAGTTTGGCAAAAAGAGGTAGACGGCTGGAAGAGTATCAAGGCTACAAAAACTTCAACAAAGTCACACTCAAGAGGTGAGTTTGTATGTAAACAGTGAATATCTACCGAGCTCGCCGTAGTTGACCGGTTTTCAGGTGAAAGTGGAAGTGGACGGAGCGGAAGAATGTGGAGAGATGGAGGAGTGGTTTAACTATCGGATGGCAAGAGCAGCGCCGGACGTGTGTGCGGACTTTCTCGGAAGCTTTGTTGCAGATGCTACACGTGCTCAGTTTACACGAGTGGGAAGTGGCTGGTCTGGAAATACGAGGTAACACACGCACGCACGCACACACACGCAGAAGTGAGTATACACATACACTTACAGGGGGACTCAACTCTGGCTGACTTCATGAGAGACAGGCGGTTCCCAGAGAACCTGTCGGAAGCTATGCTCGGACGTGTAAATGACAAGGACCAACTGAAGCGGAAGGCAATTATCATCAGGAGATCATGAAATAGTGAGGGCCCTGAAGAAGATGCATGCGACCGGTATTGTTCACCGGGACGTGAAGCCTTCCAACCTGGTCGTCACAAATACTGGGAAGCTCAAGTTTATCGACTTTGGTGCTGCCACTGATCTTCGTGTGGGAAAGAACTATGTTCCGGACAGGGGCATGCTCGATCCACTCCGAGCAGTTTGTTATGCCTGAGGAAACTCCTAGTCCACCTGCACCACCTATTGCTGCCGTTCTTTCCCCCTTCCTGTGGCGTGTAAGTATCTAAATCTATATACATGACTGTATGTATAGCGACATTTTCTCGATTGCAGCTCAATAGTCCGGACCGGTTTGACATGTATTCGGTGGGGATAATCTTTCTACAGATGGCTTCGGCCAACCTGAGGTCGCCGGTTGCGGTGGAGTCGCTGAAACGTGAACTGGAAGAGGCGGAGCATGACTTGAATGTGTGGAGAAAGAGGACACGGCTAAGGCCGAACTTGGACGTGCTCGTTGAGGTTGGAGGGGGGAGAGGGTGGATTTGGCTACCAAGCTGGTTTGTGACAGGAGAAAGAGGCTTTCTGCTGAGGCTGCCCTCAGACATCCATATTTCTTGTTAGGCATATAATAAACGAGGTTATAGGTATGGTTACGGTGTTAAATACTAATTAATGTTATTCGAAGATGGTTACCAACAATATTTGAAAGTCTGATTTATATGTCGTTATATCTAAACATATATGCTTCGTAAATTCACATTTCAATTAAATAACAAGACTACTATTATAAACTAGTATGAAAAACATATCATATTAATAATAATTTATTATTGGTTTTTGTTAAAGTAACATAAGAAATTTAAAAATTATTATTTCTTGATAAGTGAAATTGCTGACTTTTAATGAAAAAACAACAGTTATGGCTGGCATATTAATATATTTATAAAACATCGTGAATGTGCACTTGTGTTGACGTGTGCATGTGCATATATGTGTGTGTGAGAGAGAGATATACACACAAATATACACAAGCTACAAGTAAACTCTTTATATTATATATATAACGTTTTGTGTGTGTTGAACGAATTTTACTAAACCTGTTAAAGAGTTTTATTAAACCTTTCCCTGTTATGTATAACAAAGTTTTAGCATTTTCTTAGAATATGGAAGACACCAAATTCACTTCTTTGACTTCTTTAGAAGACACAAAAACACAGTACAAAAGACTTGTATACGTATAACATCATGAAGTGCATTTTATAAATATTTTATAATATTATTGAACACTTAAACTATACCTTTAATTTTCGTTGAGAGAGAGTTATTCAATTCTTTTATCTACCAACTAAACCATCCTTAAACTCTGCTAAACTATAATTATTTAAAGTTTGATTAATTGATAAATATTAAAGAAAAATATATAGAAAAATCTATATATAATAAATTGTGTGTATAGATGACATGCGTCTTTTAAAAAATAAATATTATATCCTATCATATAAACTAGCGTGTTTTTCTTTTGAAGATTAAAACTTCAAAAGAAAAACACGCAAGTTTATATGATATAGATAGATAGATAGATAGATATATATATATATATATATATATATGCACATGCATTTATACACAATGTATTTAAATAATTTTTGTATGTTTTAAAAAACTTGATGTTTGTGCTAAAGATCATAAATTTGTAAGTTCACACACAAACACAGACAAATTGTATTGATACGTTCCATTGTATTAGACACAATTAGTTAGGCGTGTTCACTTTCATCCTAAAAAATTAAATAATTATTAGTTAATTATATAAATAATCATTATATATATTAATTTACCTTGAGATCTTCCTTGCTTTCAACTTGTTCGGCTGCAACTGGATCTGAAAGGAGAATCGATTGTGATTCCAAAGCCCCGACGCTAGCAACCTCCTATAGAAATAAAATCGTTATAAAACTTAAATCATTTTATATTTTATATAGTTATTTATATAAATATATACTAACCTTTACTTTGAACCAATTTTCTGATGTAGGTAATTTGAAAACGGCCCAATCGATATTCTCATCATTTCCATTATTGGTATCAACCATATGCTTTAGTTCACAAATCAATCCAGGAATAAACTTCCAGTATGATTTAGGAACATGCCTTAGATGCTTTGTTAAGTTCACACAGTCCCGTCGTGCATAGTATGCTCCAAAAACCTGTTATTAATTCAATTATAACAAAGCCATATGCTCTCACATGCTCACACACACACACACACTTTCAGACATTTCGTTAAATCACATTTAAATTTAAATATGTGATATGTAATACGATACACGCTTATATCAATTTATATTAAGTGCATACTTACATCATCTATAGTCCAGGTATCAATCTTCGGTCCAACGAAAGTTCTCAACTCTCCAAGTATGAATTTATTTACACTCTTTCTATTTGGAGTCCCTTGAGGTTCGTCGTTTCCAAAATGTGGTAATACCTCACCTATAACAAAATATTATACACACATAAATGTTTTAATCTCTAATATATTTATGTATATTGTTTTACAGATATATGGATTTAAAGGGAATGCTTAAACAACACAAAGTAAAGTATATATATATTATAAATAAAACATTACATTCAGTTTATATTTAAGACTGATCATATTATTATACATTTATCTATTAATATTTTTCTCTTAATCATTCTTTGTTTTTCTATAACACCAGGTTTCGAAGCACGTGTGAGTATGTGTCTCTATACATAAGCCTTATTTCTTTCTTAAATGAAAACCTATTATATATACACTATATTCAGTGTATATATAGATACATACACATATACGTCTAAAACAGGTTTTCATCTAAACTATACAAGAATTACACGATCCTCTTTATGCAAGGAATAATTTCCATAATTTATCTTATGCCCTATTTAAACTGTGCTAAAAGAAAGAAAGAATGTGTATTAAATAAGTAGACTAATATGTTTATAATCTTATATATGTGCAAAGATATACGTCTTTCAAAAATATAATAATAAAACATACCGTCGGATCTATGTAAAACCTCCCAACTGGGTGTAGATTATTGGTATTTGCAATGAAGATTCCTTCATAATTGACTTCCACTGTTTATATCTTTTCTCCACCTCTGCTCTAGTAAACGGTGTATACTGCATTCCATTAGGTGCAGTACACCTCAGCTTCTTCCTTAAAATCTATACAATATTATATAAACATGTCTATATATATATATATATATAGAGAGAGAGAGAGAGAGAGAGAGAGAGAGAGAGAGAGCACACACCCTAACACATCTTCACTATGTTAATGTTGTTACCAACACAATGGAAGAACAAACACGCTAGAAGACACACACATACACAACTTACCCAAAGGTATATGAATATTTCATTTCCGTCTATGGTGACAAACCCATGAACTTCAAGATACCCTTAAAATAGACATTCATGTCCCACACGTGAATTGCAATAGGAGGGTTTAAAGGACCATCAGTTATCCTATGGATTTCTACGTGCATCTTCGGTATTCCTAGCAATACCCAATCCATAACAAGCAGGTTGAAATAAATGCTCGACTCTGCAATAACATATTAAAAAAGAAAATGAAGAGTTTATTTATAATACAAAGTACTAGAATATATATCTTAATACCAAGTAGAAATTACAAAGTGAAAATTCACATAAAACAATGATTTATGAGAATATATCTGGAGGACTAAGTAATGCCCAATTGAATTAATGGATATATATATACACACACACATGTACAGTCAAATGCAAAAGAAGCAGAATCGTTTTAATATACGTTAAATATAATATACTTTAAAATCGGATAAATCTAAAGCATCTATAAACAAAAACAGTACAAATTAACACAAAAAACAATTTATGAATGATTAAGCAATCCCTATACGATGATGGCAGCTATCCCACAATTAATCGTACAATGCAAGCAAAAGAAACTGAATGCTGAGAATAACACGTTGGGCTTAGACGCGTTTTTGGCTTACCTCTATAATGCTCAGCCTGATTAAGAGCTCACAGGAGGATGTCCAGGTAATGAAACTTATGCATATTATATACAGAGCCTGCTGTATGTGTATATTATTATATGCAATGTTATTCAGTAATAGCGGACGCTAATGACCTACTTTATGCAGTATATACAAGCCGTATCATTATACCATTATCTTAACGTGCAGATAATACGTGATATATAAACTACTATATATGCTATGTTACACTGCATATTTTGTCCTTCATATAATAACATTATATATATATATATATATATATATATATATATATATATTATATATATATATATTATATATATATATATATATATATATAGACACACACACACATATCTGCTGTAGATTTAAAATCGACAATTTGTGCTGGTTCAAGTCTTGAGTCCTGTACACGTACGCAACGATATCGGATCGTTGTCTAGCTTTCCCTTTTGAGGGTTGGACATTTGTGGTTTGACTACCAAGTCACCAGTTTCATAATCCTCATCCTCTCCAGTTATAGATTCCTAGAAAATAATATTGATTAAATCATTGCATTTTAATAATTATTTATTGTTGTTATATTTGATATTATTGAATACCTGATATAAGATTTTTTCAATGAACAAATCGAGAGGTTCGTTTTCGGATTCTTCTTCCATGGGTTCATCTTCAGGCCTTATAAACAAAAAAAACAGTTAAATATCTGTATATATATGTCGTGAAACGTACCAGGCAATGTAGCTTTTTCTTCTTTCCTTGGTAAAACCTCCTGAAAGACGACAGTAGAAGCTGCTGAGACATTCTCTTCTCAGTTCTTTTCCTTTGCTAGTTCTTGCTATTGGTTCTTCCTCTCCTAAGGCTTTAATTGAACAAGTCATAGAGCACGCTAGCAACGCATATACCACTTCCACCACACTATCCAATTTGCGATTGGAAGTGAACCTTCATGTTACACACAATAAATATACATTTAAAACACACACACACACACACGCACTATATGTATCACAAAGATATACGGAAATAAGTATCAGAAATTTGTAACAATCGCATCTCTCGTGCAAGCTCACTTACAGTCTCTACTCGTTGATAAACACATAGCATATATATAATATATATATTATATATATATATATATATATATATATATATATATATATATGATGTGTACTTACTTGTTATATGCAGGAAAAATCAATTGCCGGTATGGGGCCCTTCTCTTGTTAGGTGTTCTTCTCCTGCCCAATTGTATGAGATCACTACCGTCCAAGACTTGAACTAAGCCATAAATTTTGGTAAATTTTTCTTTGGTCATTTCTGAAGGAGGAGTGTTAAAAAGTTCTTCCGTTGCGCTTTCTATACCTCCTACTTTTCAAGAGAGCCTTGAAAGATTTTATTTTGTCCGAAGGTACTCCACACCTTTGCAAACTGGAGAGAAATACCTTAGTTGCTTTAGAATATCTTCTGTAGAGGGCGTCGACGATTTTCTCTTTTTTGCTTGATTAGGTACATAATCTTCATCTCTCTCCCCTGCCGAACTTGAAGAACTGGCCATGGCGAACTAGCTGCAGATGCTGCTCCCTAAACCTAAGAAAACAGTACAAAGAACCCTAAACCTAGACAGGGGAATTAGGGCTTTTGTGATCGCGGCGGCTATGAAGAATGCAAAGGTACGGCAAACACGCCGCAATCTATGCTATATGTGTGTAATTATTCCATCATATTTGTCATAACACCGAAATTGTGTATGTTATTGAAATGAATAATATAGATGCTATAACAGTTGATATTAATATATATTATATGCTCAAGAAACGGGAATTTCATTATGGATCATCTTAAAACAGGGATTTTCATTATAAAAGCGGCATATGTATATAGAATTTACCTCGGAGGTATAAGATAAATGTTTATATACATGATCAGCGCATGTGTGTAAGTATATATGTATGTATGTATATTTATATGTATATGTATATGATGGCTGTGTATATATATCTTGCGGCCTGCACACTATGATGTTATAGGATGCAGCTAAAGGCATGTAGCATCGCATATATATGCAATAAATTTGGGTCACTTATTTATTTATATCAGGTTGTGAACAGTGCGTGCTTCGAGCATTTTTATTTTCAAATGGCAAGAAGAACATGCAGCTAAGCAGTGCAAGAGTCTCAAAACTTCTGAAATTCAGAAAAGTCCGTGTCCTTGAGGATGCACAAACTTTCACATTAAGTACACTATAGTGATGTATATTTCTATATAAATGCAGGCACTAACAGCCTCCGGATTACGTTCACACGGGAAGTCGAGGGTATCGATTCCGTAGTGGCGCTGGACAATGACAAAGGTGAGTATGTGAGTATATATAGAATATATGCATATTTACATGATATACATAGATATGATGAGCAGATAATTAACTAGTTTGTGTTAAAATATATGATAATACCACTTAATGGCTCGGTTGCCTCGTCTAAAGTTGAGGCTGATTAGATTGATTCTCGGATCTACATGTTAATATACCATGCACAGCTTCATATATACTTACTACATAAATAAATGGTCGTGTCGTGATCCATACGGTTCTCTCCATATTTGTGGAATCTGCTGTTCAAACTATCTCGGACGGCGGTCTGTTGATATGTACGGGGCTGTTTCGTGTGGTAACAATGCCATTCCAAGTATGTTATAACGGATATAATTTATATTTATATTGTATTGTATATCTATTATATGCAATCTGTATTGCAGTCATTTGTCCTCTAGTTATAATATTTACGTTTTTTTGGCAGGTATGGACTTCGTGCCAAATACTGCCATTGAATGGCTCTTCGTATTCGACTGGCTTCTATTGACTTTAGTTATGTGCGATGAGAAGAGAGGTGTTAGAGTTTTTGTCCATGTGTTCATGTGTGTGTGTTCTTATCCCGTCCTGTCAAAGCTATTCTGATACGTTGCAGGTAGTGTATATGCGCCACGTGTCTGTTTGTGTATTTATTTTTCTATATGAAAACATGTGTCAACATGACATAGCATGAGAGAGGATTTAAATGATATATGAATGTCAATTAAAATTGTACTTTACACATAATGCCCAAAAAAAAATTCCCTAGTGGCCGTGTTATTTGTGTCCATGTTGAAACGTTTATGATAAGTTCGGACGTAATATACTGCCTAGACATTGAGCAAGTAAAGAAGCTCTTATGCACTGCGCGTGTGTGAGATAGAGAGATAGACAATCTTGAAGTATTAAACCACAGCTTTTGTGTGTCCATTATATATGTAGTGTATATATGCACGTGTTTGCATTTGAACATATATAAAGTTTTTATACATCAACATATAATCGTCATGAAGTACTAAGCCATCATGTTTAAACTCCTTTTGTTGTCTCCAGTTTATGCATTTTGTCATTTTTAGAACGTGCAGTCTAACAAGACCTTTCGTGTACAGATTTATTAACGTGCAGTTTAACACAAGACCTCTGGTGTACAGATTTACTAATGTAAGAGTAAGGTAGGACGTACATTATCATTGGAAATTGAAGTGTGGCACTACAGAGGCTTGTGCCTTGACAACCTCTGATGCTTAAATCCGTTATGAAAGAGTTAAATGGCATTGCATCTCCACCGTCTGATGATACTGTCAATGAATATCATACTAAGACTTCCCTAACGGATTTTTCCATTACATATCGTCTTCTCTTCCTTTCATAATATTAAGTCTGAAAATCCACCTACACATATCCACCAAACACTTTAGCTTCTATCCAATCAAACACACGTAGTTTTCAAATGCTTATACATGCTAGATTATACCTCCCATGTAGGTTACAATCACATTGATCCACTCCACTGCAGACTCAAAGCGATGAAAACTAACCACTTTTAAATTTTAATTACCTTTCAAGTAGTGCATATCACAATTGAGTTAACTCAACCAGACAACTCCGGTAACCCTCAACATGCATGGCAAATCCTTAACACAATGAGTTTATTCTTCAGCTCATACTTGGGCTTAATTTAATTCTTATATGGTTCGTGATGAACCAATAAAAATGTGCTACGAATCTCATACTATTTGGCGACCAACCTTAGAGTTTGTTTTCACTGTGGATAGCAATATTTGAAATACATACAAATGACATTAACACAATAGCACTAAATGGAAATGTTTCAACATTGTTACATTGTGAATAAGTCTGGATGATTTCATTAACCGCAGGAATGAGCACAAAACATTTTTCAACATGCACATAATGTGACGCTAATAACTCATGGAGTGCCACACCATTATTAGCTCTACCTACACTAGTACGACAACTAAAATATAGACTTCAAAATGTTGTATGTTTTAGGTGTGGGGAATGGGACGTTATTCTCCAAATTCCCTAGTAATATAGGGAATGAAGAACTTGCAATTAGGCATGCAAAGGTACAAATTGAGAATGGTGCAAATGAGCATAATATAGAGCAATTGGAACGACCACCCAAAACAAATGATTTTGAATTACCAACAACAGATACTTATGCAATCACAAGGGCAATAGAGAATGAAATGACCGTGAAAAACAAAAACAATACTATATGCACGTTGTAAATGATATGTGAAAATGGGAAATAAAATAAATTATTAATTAATACTTAAGTTTTAATTATTAATTAATTATTTAATTAATATGTAATTAAGTCTTAAATATTAATTAATTAATAAATTAATCCTTTAATAACCTTACTTAGTAATGAATATTCCTAAAATATCTTAGAATATTCATATTATTCTTTGTTTTAAAAATAATTTATAATAATTAAAAAATACTATTAAACATAATTACAAATGAAATCATTTCTTATCAACATGTTAATTTATTTATAAATACTTTCTTTTTAACCATATAGAGAAATCTCCTCATTTTGTTTAAATCATCACTCTCCGAATTAATCGAATCATTTTGATCAATATCTTGATGTTGTTGCCATCACTTAACACTCTTACAAATGCGGTTAAGAGTTGCCATCCTTGTTAATACATAAGATATGATAAGACCAAGTTTGCATAAAGGCTCATCTAAAAAATGACGTTCTTTAAGAATAATATTGTAAAGTGCCCGATTGCTATTCTTCATTTTATAAAACTCAAAATCACGAGAAAAAAAAAGCATTAGAAAATGTTTGATATGGTGGATACTACTCACAAAAGTTTTCAAGATTCTTCTTTATGAGACACGTATTCAAGTAATTCACTAGTTCATCCATGGTATTAATATCAGAATATGGGTCGAAAGTGATTGGATTGATACAAGCAATGTTTTGGTTGAGCATAGCCTTTTAAAAAGAGTTATCTACCACTAAGATATGTGCATTCTTCATTATCCTTAACTGATTGATCTCCCTATGAAGCCCAATTAATCTTTCATTCTTGTTCATTCTTAAAGAAGTATGGTTTGCTTTCCTTTTTTATATTATAAAATTCGAAAGGTTTATAACATATTCGCTAGTCAAAAATCCAATATTTACGAATCACCTCTTCTGTAACACTACAATGTTTCTTAAACAAATTCAGCAGCGGTGTCAAATTATGAATTTGCATGCATGACCAAATCTCCACAAGTGCACCCATCTCCTTAAACTTTTTGGAGAGACGGTCCAACCCTGGACGAAAAATGATATCATATCGAAATTTACCATGATAAAGAATGAAATTTTCTTGTTTAATTTTTTTTTTTTCTATCCTCGGGCCTTTGTCGATGAAGCAAAAGACCATTGACATCCAACAACACAATATGGTCATAGGTAACATGGGGTAGCGTTGCTCTTGAATGCTTTGCAACTCACTTGTTTACTCCTTTCACATTTATCTGTTGACATTATATCGTTGCCTATCCCTTTATTTTTAATTGTACATCATCCTTATAAGATTCAGATATTGCAGGCGCTGAAGAAAGTGATTTAAGAACTGAAACTAATAGAAATGATGATGAAAAAATTGAAGTGGTCCCCATGGTAACGATGTTTTGAGCTGCATTATTATCCATTTCATGCATGAACTCTGTCATTCTGACATGTGGCACAAGAAATGATAGTTAGCTGGCCTTATAATTATCAAGGTATATTATTTACCTTGTTAATGTGTGACCCATGTTTGAACTAAAAGCTTCATTAATCCTTGAGAATTTATTTTCTGTACAAATATAAACGAAATATACAAAAATGCCTTATGTTACACTCATTTACAACTATTCGTCACTCTAAGAACTCATTAACAATTCTTTCTTCGCTATTACCTTCTGAGTGAGGCGAAGAAGGTCTAGCCGCTTGTGAGATGGTTCATGATCTTCGTATCTTTGTTGATGTTTCCATGGGTAATGGAGTTGTGAATGTTCTGTACTCCTCGAGATAACTTCCGGTCTAATATCTGATTGAAGTTCGTCCTCAGACTCCGACATTGAACCAGATTCGTCTAAGCTATCGCACTTATCTCGGAGGGAACTTTCCCTGTATGGGTTTGTTGGGGTAGTCAGTTGAGAACCTCTTATCCACTTGTTCAGGTCCTCAACCATGGTCTTATCCTTTTCAACGGCAAACACACATGTATCCGAAGGTAACACTCCTTCAAGACGGACCCCCTAGTGCAGTAGTCAAAAACCCACGCATCACTGTGAGGACCCCTGATCAAGTTGACGATGCTCCGTGCCGCTTGACTTGTAATGTTTGGATAACGTACATTGCCGAATACGTCACTCTAGCTATCGGTGTATCGGATGGAGGTTCAGGGCCGTTGGAGTGCAAACAGATGCCTGGCCAGTCATTTGGAAGTTTGAAATTGTTTGGCGCATTCCTAACAACCAAGTGAACAACCGTATCAATGCACTTGGGATCAGCATCGTTCATATAAAATCCAATGTGTCTATTCTTCTTGGCAAGGCGAAGGCAAAAGTATCGGTGACATGAGCAAGAATCAAGAAATAAATACCTGAAAAATAGGTATCAGTGAAGAGTGCAAGCATGAATTCAATAATAAATACCTTCTTTGTACATGCTTGCACGGCTAAGTTTCTCCACCAAATCCTCTAGTGCCTATCTGTCGAAGGATTTTTTGACACCCGCCGATCCATCACGAACAATTGAAACGGTTTCCTACAAGCAGTGATGTTACCCCATAAAGTCTCCGAATCTAACAACAAACATCTGTAGGGCTTGTCGTGATTCGTAGCATCCTCCTTTATAAGGTTCAACTCGGTTCTCCGCTGCTGAAGGACTGCCATAAGAGAAGGCGTCATCGCAATGTTCTCCTTTTTGGCGTTGGCGTGCAATAGATTCTTGCCCAGATCTTCCGATTGATTCACCCATTCGACAAGCATATCATCGTTTGTCACATGCAAATATTTGCTGACCTCTTCATATGTTGAAGCGAGGTCCAACCCAGTTTGTGGCAGTGTATTCCCAACCACTCCTTGAAGTGCCTGACCGTCTTCAACTCCATTGCCTTGAGATGAAAAGGAGAGGTGGGGCTTGTTGTTAATCTGTAGTTTGCCATCAATCACCAAATCAGCCAAGACTTCCATCTCCTCCATCGTTGTTCCATTTAAAGGCTTCAACCATGTGAGCTTGAAATCGTTGTCTACATCCTTTGTAGATTGAACAGACTTAGCCTTCGGCGTCTTACTGGGTTTCTTTGCAGACTTCTCTGAGGGCTCCCTTCACTTGTCTGCTTCTTCTTCAGTGTTCCTTTTGAAAAGGATTCCATAATCCCCAACCATTTGGCAAAGATCCTATCCTCGGGGCAAGAAATCAACATCATCAAAAAGGATGTTTCCTTCCCCCCACCTGGGCAAAATCAACTGCTACAATTTCTTCAACTCTCTGAAAAAAAGAGACAGATTAATATACCGGCGAGATAAATCCGCCCAAATTTGCTTACCCGGTATCGCAATTGTGTATTCCCTGCATAGCTCTTTGTGGTCGCTGAAGAGATTCCCACACGGCTCGCGTGTGTTTGAACTTCTCCCATATTTTGCTGTTGTAGTGGTTGGTGTCACAGCGTCCCATTCCGCCGATAACTTATGGTACTGCTCGATTGTGAGATTCGGCTTAGCTAAAAACGCCGATCTTTTTTCAGCTTCTCACGGGTATGCTCGGAAAGTTTTGTTGCCATCGTTCCTTTGTTGTGTTCATCGAGAAGTCGTTGGGCTGCCGTTATTGTGTGCTGGCCACTAATGATGTAGTACTTGATTGATTTTCTATTCTCCGTCTGAATCTTCGTGATTTGTTCTGGTGTTGTGACCACTTTGTCAGACGCCTTTCTTCTTTTGTAGTATGGACACAAAACAGCATTATGTGGAACGGTGTAAGAATTGTCGTCCTTCATCTTCTCCATGAGCTCAGCTACACGTTCCTGGTTGAGTGGTGTAATTGAAGTTTGGGTTGACGCTGCAATACTTAACCCTACACTCATAAATCCTATCATCCAACATCATTTCCTTGTGGCTTATTGCAGCATGGGATGCCACAGGTGCAGCTGACAAAACGACTGATGATTTTCTTCTATATCCGAATCAACATGTGTGATCCCCGACTGCAGCTGTTCTAATGTTCTCGGCACACTCTTCCAGCTCCAAATTTTCCTAAGCAAATTGAACGTGATCTGTAAAGAACCTGAGACCACCCTCTCAATCTCCCTATGATGTCGTTGTGTTCTTCTTCAATGTGAAGAGGGACGATTGCTCCACTTGTGGATTTCTGTATTGTGAAGCAATCTTGAGAATACACCTACTCGATGAGTCTGAAGATCTTCGAAGTAACATCTAATTGGATCCCCTCCATAGATGGGCTTTCGTTGAGTTGAAGAAGAACTCCAAGGTCAACATCATTAGTGAACACGTGAACATCATTATCCACAAGTCGAAAAACCACCCGAGATTAATGTTAACTGGCGATCTGGATCCGAGAACGTGACATTGGATGGAACAAGGCATACGTTCGAGCATCGTCCAATCTGGGTTTGCAAACTGCTTTCGGGTGCTTGACTAGTAATCTACTTTCCATTGTTTTGCTTGTCCACAATGTGACAGAGGTTAGTTTGACAGCAACCATGGTTGCTCCAATGCGCTTCCCATTTATTTAAAATATGGCCAAGTTGATTCCAAATCCCCCTGCCCATCTTCCTCCTCTCTTGTCTTCAATGTCACTCAATTCCACATCTGAATACAAAAATGATTAGTTCTTCAAGCACATATCCAGTATAACAGATTTTATTTAATTCTTACCCAGAATTTAACGACGACTCCATACTAATGACTGATCTCCTTGTTTGATCAAATTGTCCTTCTGCACAATAATACACTATGAATATAAAACTCGAGAAGTGCAGTTTTAAGTAGGATCATGTGGAGTTTCTATGTTACATGGTATCATCTAAAGAAGTGGCTATGGACCCTATTAAGGTCAAAATAGTGTTGAATTGGTAGGCACCACGATCGGTCTGCGATGTGTAATGTTTTTGTTGAGTTTGCCAACTTATACTGCAAATTCATTAAGGACTATTTAAAATTGAGTGGAGTCTAGAAGCAGAGGCAACATTTCAAGCTTTGAAATAGGGTTTCACATCTGTTCCAATCTTGGCACATCCAGACTTGGAGAAGCCCTTCATCATTGAAGCTAATGCATCAAATTTTGCACTAGGTAGTATACTTTCTTAGGTGGGTGATGATGATCAACTTTATTCAATTGCTTTTCATTCTAGTAAGTTCCTACCACTAGAAATCAATTATGAATTGTAGATTCATTTGAGGAATGAAAACATTTTTTTAGAGGGATCACTACATCAGGTGATAATATACAACAATCACAAGAATCTTGTGTACTGCCAAAGTGTGCATGTTTTGTCTCGTCAACATTTTTGGTGGGCTCAATAATTCTTAACATGGTTCAACTTTGTCATCATGTATTATTTAGGTTCACCACAGGGTAACGCAAATGCCTTCTCCTAACGTTCATACTTGGCTCGTGAAACATACCAGGCAATGTACTTTTCTTCTTTTCCTTGGTAAACCTCTTGAAAGACGACAGTAGAAGCTGCTGAAGACATTCTCTTCTCAGTCATAGAGCACACTAGCAACGCATATACCACTTCCACCACACTATCCAATTTGCGATTGGAAGTGAACCTTCATGTTACACACAATAAATATACATTTAATAACACACACGCGCGCGCGCACCATATGTATCTACTTCGTTGATAAACACACACACTCACACACATATATATATGATGTACTTACCTGTTATATGCAGGAAAATCAATTGCCGGTATGGGGCCCTTCTGTTTGTTAGGTGTTCTTCTCCTGCCCAATTGTATGAGATCACTACCGTCCAAGACTTGAACTAACCCATAAATTTTGGTGAATTTTTCTTTGGTCATTTCTGAAGGAGTGTTAAAAAGTTCTTCCGTTGCGCTTTCTATACCTCCTACTGTTTTCATGAGAGCCTTGAAAGAGTTTATTTTGTCCGGAGGTACTCCACACCTATGCAAACTGGAGAGAAATACCTTAGTTGCTCTAGAGAGATCTTCTGTAGAGGGCGTCGACGATTTTTTCTTTTTTTGCTTGATTAGGTACGTAATCTTCATCTCTCTCGCCTGCAGAACTTGAAGAACTGCTCCTTAAACCCTAGTACAAAACATGTAAGGCGCGATGAACCCTAAAACTAGACAGGAGAATTAGGGTTTCTAGCGCAAAGGTGGAGCATCGGATTATTTCACAACAAAAGACAGGTGAATAGTGGCATATATATATATATGTGTGTGTGTGTGTGTGTGTAACTATTTCATCATATTCATTCGAAAATGTGTATATTATTAGCTAATAATATATAATAGATGCTATAGCAGTATAATGGTTAATATATATTTATATATAATATATACTAAGATGTACGTATAGTATGTTTATATAGTACATGATCAGCGTGTAAGTACACACATATATGTATGCGTTTACGATGACACTATAGTGATGTATATTTCTATATAATGCAGGCACTAACAGCCTCTGGATTACGTTCATTGAGATATGCACGGGAAGTCGAGGGCTGGACAATGACAAAGGTGAGTATACGAGTATATTTAGAATATATGCATATTTACATGATATACATAGATATGATGATGTATTTTTATACATTTACATATGGTATGTATTCACACCACATACAATAAGTGTTATATGCAATATCATGTATACATACGTAGTATTTCATTAGTATAGTATTACATAATACATGAAGGGAAAAGGGATAGTATATTTACCTACGTACAGTTTCCAAACAATATGAGCACGATTTTGACACGTGTTTCCGAGATGAGGGCATTCGACAGAATATTTTACGTACGTACACATGTTTGCATTTCTCGGATACATAGCGTGTACTATGCTGTTCTAATGCATCTGCACACACACACAGACACGCACACACGCACACACACGCCCGCGCGCTCACGCAACATCTATATTGTTTTTAATGCATTTGTTCATCTATATTGTTGTTTGTGATGGTTATGTCGATATGACGCAGTAGTTATATGTATACGGTTGTGTGTATAACTATGACACACATCAACACAAGAGTGGGATATTATGCGCTACTGGTGTGCGTGTGTTTCGATTAATTTCGGTCAGACGCATGCTATATATATTCCAGTCTTTTGTGACGTGCGTACATACATGCGCATATATCAATGAGATATCCATGGGTATGTTTAGATATGTTTGTGGGGCATATTCAACACATACATATGATATATCAGATAAAAGACATCATACATTAACCACAAACACGTATACACGTCCACTCAAACACACGTCCAATTGAAAATAGTTCGAGAAAAAAATTATTTTTGGTTGAGCTAATTGAGATTTAACATTTTCAATTATAATTAAATTAAAATCATTTTTCAAATAAAAACCTTCTCTTTTTCTGTAGTAAGTCCCTTGTACTAATTGTAATTCTTTAAAGTTTAAAACCTCATAAATTATATCATGTGTGCTTTATGTTCTATAATTATAATGACTTTTCAAGGTTCCTTATAAATTATCATTTTATAATGTACTATAACAAGTGAAACCTTGTATTTTTGAAATATAATTAAGTACAAGTAAAAGGAATATATCATCACAACCACATTATGGAAAACATATTCATATTTATGCCATGTGATTAGTAATCAAAATTTAAAGAATTTTTAACAACATTTATAAGGCTTTTTCTAGAAAGCTGTAGCATATGTACTGAAGATCACTTGGAAATGTTTTACAAAATATCGAACCAAGAAATTATATTAAATTCAAACAAGTGTATATTCTTTATCAAATTTAAAACTTATTGAGACATGTAATGTACAAACAAGATATATTGTTTGATGAAGATAAATATGACTCATACAGACATTATAATCATCTATCACATAACATAAATATAATAATATAATAAACAATTTGTCCATAACTTATTATTATAGCAAACTCACTTATTAAAATATTAATTGTTTATGAAAGTTTTCAAACCATGAAACAAACTCTTATTAAGGCACATATCCTTATAACACCCAAATAATAAAGAAAATTCCATGTTTAAATGACACATTACATATCACCATTGAATTGAATGTATACTTAATCAAACACCAAATAATATCCAATTTATTATGTTAATAAGATCCATAAAAGAAAATTATACAACTACATCAAAAAAACTTGGCATGGTGTATACTTATTGACTAGTTATGATTGATAGTTAGCAAGATGGTTTTACTGATAAATTTAAAATTATTCACATGCTGAGTTCCATATGAATTACCTAATGCAACACTAATTCAAGTTATATAAACAAATACATTTCCGCAATATTTAAAGGACATAATGGGGCTTATTCTATGTGAAATAATTGTTTTAAAGTTACTTCGTCCATTAAAGTAACGGACACTTAAACTTTAGGTGTGCATAAATGAACAGTGTGTGTGTACACACACACACACACATATATGCCTTATGTCATAATTACTAGTAAGAAATATATATCTAATATCCCCCACCTCGGCCCTGCATCATCATATTGTTCCTGTTGTTGGTGTTAGGACCTCGGCCTCCTCTACCGTTACCTTGGAACCCAAGAGAACTTTGTGTAGGACCTCTCGCAAAAACTGCACACATATATCCAATAAATATAGTAATTGACGTAAATAATTTAAAATACTAATTCACATATGATTTGATATACCTTGAGGTCCTCCTCGTGGAGAGCCTCCCCATGCACTTGGCGCGGAGGTGCTTGCTGCATCATCTGGCCTCTCCCTGTTAATGTACGCAAGTTAACACACACACACACACACACACACACACACACACCTGTGTTTTATCCAGGTCCCCATGTGAGTATATATAGGAAACTACATATAAATGCTTACCCATCATAGCCCCTGGAGCATTAGCAGGGATTGACGGGGATGGCCTATGTGGAACATTGGGAGCATTTCCCATGAAAGGCTGCCTGTAGAAAGGCGGTGGACCTCCATGTGGCGGAGGACCTCCATGTGGTGGTGGAGCACCATAGTTACCTGGTTCATACATCAGGTTAACACAATGATATAATACTAATACAAATATTATATTATAATATATATGTTGAAGTTATGCTAGTAAGAATGTATTCGTTTCCATGAGTATACTGTATACATGACATCTCTACACAAATAATGATATATTTGCTTGTAGGAGAGCAATGGGTGAAGGAACACACACATGCATGCACGCCACGCACAATATGTACATAAAAAATAACCGCATCTAACATTAATGTAAGGGTGTGTGAAAATATATAAGATATTATATCTACCTGGCTGCATGTAGACATTGCTGGGAGGTGGAGATGAATATCCGTATTCGAAACCAGGAGGGCCAGCAGGCCGAGGCCGAGGATAAGGCTGTGGCTGTGGCTGTGGCTGGTGGTACGGGTTATTAAGGGGCATGCTTAGTATTCCTCCTGCGTTAGGGCTGCCCTGCCGTGTTACTGTCTGAATTGCACCACCTGTGCTGTTAATCCTGTTTTGTAAACTATTGGTCACAAGCCTCCTAGCTGCATCGCCTAGCTTTGTTCCCGATACAGACCCATGTACCACAGGCCTGCATTATAGATAAACAATTAAGCAAATAAACACGCCTATGAGGAACACATAAGGGACGCACATAAACACAACACGCAAGCACAAAACCCAAGTAATAAATACATATGATCTAACAGTTTCTTAGCTAGCCTCAATATTATCAGTACATTCTCTCTCTCTCTACACACACGCACACACACACACACCTGTTCTCCACATTATCTCTCCGTCCGTTTTCTTCATGCCATAATGGCTGATCTTTCACATCGTGCTCTTGAACAGTCTGTAATATACATATACTGTAATCTACTGTATTAACATAGTAATATGCACTAGAATTAAGCTTGGTGTTAAACTTGTCTAGTAATGTGATAAACTTACTCTCGGAGGCAGCGTAACTCCCTCTGGAGGTCTTGGAATATGTTCATGATATTTAGGAGGTTTTAAAAACGGCCGAACTATCCAAAACAAACAAAAATGTCAAAAGGTACAACCCATACACACGCATGCAGCACGCACACATAGAGTCTTCTGCTTAATTGCACAATAGGTATCACACACACCATATACATAACAGAAATAGCATCAGCCATATTTTCTTTACACACACACGCACGCACGCACATGGACACACACACACAGACAAACACAAGTTTACATTACTTACATGACAGAAATGTTTTTGATATTTGACATGCCTTCTACAGGTGAAACAGACAATAAAGGAAGCGCATTCCGGAGTCCCAGAAATCCGTTCATCCCATCACTATATCAAAAGATAATACTAGTCGGTATCATGTTAAAATCGTATAATATTTAAGTATACTCATATTATAGAAATCTATATACCTCATTCGTGGATCAATCTCCTCAAGTACCGACGCCTTTAGTTCCTCCGATGAATGTCTGTAGCGATCATGCAAAGACATTATCGAAGAGGCGAGCTGGTGACTTAAGTGTACATAGATCACGTCCGAGTTAATCGAGTTTCTCTTCAACTCCAGTTCCTGCTTGTAAAACACCAACACGTTAAGCCAGTATCATAAATGATTTACATGTGGAACCAATGTTCATATATAGTTCCTAATTGACACATATACATACCGACATGTGTGTGTGTGTGTACGAGAGAGAGAGAGAGAGAGAGAGAGAGAGAGAGAGAGAGAGAGAGGAGAGAACTATTATAGTGCGTATTATTGTATGTGTTATAGACAAACACAGAAGGACGAAGAAGCTGCACCCGAACCATGTATTCTTAGTCAGACAAGATGTAACTATATCTCAATATCAGTATATGAAATATAAAATAGGCAAGATTACTAACCGTAAGGGTTGCTTCTAGTCCTTTGGTTTCACTCAATAGTCGCTCCTCGTCAATAAATGGAAGCTTTACCACGGCCTAAAAGGTAATATCTTGATTAGATTAATATATAGTCTATGTTTATATATCAGTTGTTATACACGTTTATATATATGAGTTTAATTGTGTAAATAAGTATATAAATACCTGCCATGCGAAGCGCTTCCCATTCATATCAATCTCGAAGTCTGGAAACAGGAACAAACATCATCCCATCGAAATCAACTTAGCGACTTTCATACTCCCTCGCGAGCGAGGGAGCAAGCGTGTGTGTGTGTGTGTGTAACCCAACCTTTTGGATAGAAATCACTAATTGGCGAGTAACAATCAGTCATCAGCATTCTGTACATCTCCGGTAAAGCACTTGCACTGAAAAGGGGGAAGGAAAAAAAAGAAAACATAAATGAACTATTACCACATAACAATGTATACCAGACGAAATAAAATAATACCACTGAAAATAAACAAATCTATGTATAACGACAAGACATAAAACAAATATGACATAGCATACCTTGCCGCTGGAAGGACACTCATAAGTTGTTCAAACGGTGTAAATGGTTGGCTGCTTGGAGGAAAAATCAACTCAAGTTCATCTAAATCAACTAAGTCGGAGCCAAACGGCGCATAATGATAGGGGTAATACCTGTAAATCACCCGGGGGAATGTCTGTATGCGTGATTCGTGCGTGCGTGGCATGTGGGTGTGAGTGTGTATTTGACATGTATGCACAGTAACGAAACCTACCAGCGCCAAGAGCAGACACCGTTGTAATAGTAGCGGAAAACCAAAACAGTCCCTCAGCATACTTTAAAACCTGCAGAAAAATATGAACATAACAATCAAAACGCTGTACTATATATTATTAATTACATATGCATATAAATACGTGTATAAATACATGTATAAAGTCGAAGAATACGCATACCACGTCTTTCCGTATTTCCTCAACTTCTTCCGGTGTTTTCGCACCGAATTTCTCCTTGTAATAACGTTCTTTCCAACCAGGTGTTCCCAGTTTCACCTGCAATTCAAATCTCATAGTGAAAAACTTTAGAACACTAACACATCAATTATGTATAACCGTGTCTTTCGTCCTCAACATCCTCAGTGGTCTTGTGTCGGTGGGCCTGCTTCCGTTCCGCTCGCGGCTCTGTCATTAAAAACAACGTTTTCTCACGAAGGCAATGGTTTATATACATAAAAAGTTTCATATATAAAAGCCACACACAACACATATACATACATACATATGTATGTGTGTGTATGCACCTGACGAATTCGTGTTCGCTTCTGGAAAATTCATCCTCAATTTACCAACACTTTGAATAAATCGTGTAACTCGTTCAAATTGTATCTGCATACATACAACGAGTTATATCTATAATTTATCTTAAAGGATATATAGAAGCACATGTATTACAATAAATCATATTGCGTTAGTTAATGAAGTAAACGATATAGAGTTTTTAAGTAGATCATTCAACATTTACCAGGTCGTTTTCGGTAAGATAGCCACCTAAGTTTTTGAATTCCTTCTTGTATATAGTCATCAGAAGCGTTATAGCTCCCTGCATAGTAAGAAAATGTATAGATATGTCTGAGTAACCTAAAACACATAAATACAATATGCTTTACAAGGGATATGTGAGGTCTTGTGTGACGCATACCTCTTTGATATCTAAGGTGGGCATGTGAGGAAGGAAATCGTTGCCAACAAAGAAACACATGAAGACGAAGTCGTCCACAAGGCGCTCAAACTCTACTTGGAACGGTGGATCAACCACCTTCATATCATGCTCCAGATATTCACGTAATATCCACACCTGAAGGAACTGCATACAAAACACTCCAATGTGGGTACGGTATAGTCACCAATCAGGAAAAGTTTCTGTGCCTATATAAACACGGAATGCACAAAAAGTAATATGGACGCAGATAGATATGTTAGTATAAATCAACTCGTATATCATGATATACACGCATCTAATAGGAGTAACGTATATATTTTTCTCATACAGTAAACATATCTATACATCTGCACGACTATATCACAGATGTGTTCCATATGTACATGAAATGTAGTAAGCTTACTTGGTATGGCTTTTTTGGAGCCTCAGGGCTGCCTTCTTTGGGTTTAAAATCGCCTTGACAATCTGCAGCAACATGACCAGTCTGCCCACAAATGAAACAACTTGGTCCAGAAAATGTTACAACCTGCAGAAACATATATCTACATATGTAACAATACTAGGTAAAAGTAGTAACAGTTCAAATGATTTATAAGTGATAAGAAGCCATTTATTAATCATATTGTGAATCTGTTACCTCTCTCAAAATAGAGAAATGCACTTCATGAGTTGCAAGGGCGAGCATTATCAAATCTGCATCCTGTGAAATTTGATGCACAAACTATGTTACTGAATAGTGTCACATTTGGAGAGAGAGAGAGAGAGAGATGCGTAAATAGATTTCTCAGATATTAGAGATTACCAGGCCGTAAATACAATGCCGAACGTTAGGATCGTATCCCGGAAGGTTTCTCTAGACGTATATACGACATTATTTTGTGCTCCCCTTTCCAGGAACATTAGCATCAGACAATATAACCTGTAACAAGATTAATATTTCATGTAATATACGACATTTCTAAAAGTGTACACGACAGTATGAAAATCAGCACGTTCATATCCTGTATCCATAGATAGGATACATCCTATGAAGAAAAGAAGAGCATTCACACACCGTAAATAACGTGCATACTTATATACACTTAGGATTACATAAATAAGTATCCAGATGCATAACCGCGCACATACATATACATACACATCTATATATCTATATATCTATATATATATATATATATGGGTCATTTTGCATTTGAATTTATAAATTAAACACGCCTGTCCCAGACTTTTACGTTAAGTAATAGATGTATATAGTCTCTTCGTATACTTACTTCTACTTCACAAGACAATCATATATTTAATTATTTGTAGTACATAAAATTCAAAGTCACACACACACACACACACACTATATATATATATATATGCATACGTACGTACGTACGTACGTACATACATATGTGTGTGTGTATATATAGAGAGAGAATACAATTAGTTGATAGAACAAACCTTAAGGTTTCGCCATCCTAAGTCGTGGTTAAGGCGTAGGCAAATGTAATATTCAAGCGCAACTGCAAGGCTGGCCATGAATTCGGTCCCGGGTGTAATCACGTTTGAATCGTATGCCTCTTTGCTTCTCTTTGGAGGTAAAATACGACCTTCTGCTTCAAACTCTTTTCGCAGCCTTTCTTCTTCCGCAGCCTATAGCAAATGTGATCATATATATCTAATATGTTCTTGAATATATCCGAATAAATTATAAAAAAAAAAGTTACATTTATGCGTGCACACGGACAACGTAAGTCAACGTGAGTAATGTCTTACCGCATCACTAGCCTCTTTTGCAGCTCTGAAACGCCGGGAACGTTGCTGGTTCATTTTGGCGCGTGGTGCCACACCATCTGCAGCATAACCATATTACTTACTACCATATCGTCATATAACTACACACTCACGTCCATTTACATATATCTACACAATGATATTTACCGATTGCCATGTACAAAAGTTTCCTAGGACGAACTATGGCGAAAAGACGATCAATGTAATCGAAGATGCACTTGAACACTTCAGCAAAGGTGCTTGGTGCAGGCTGCAATTAAGAAAAACACAAATAAAATAAAGACAAACGTACTTATCATTTTACAAGATATTGAACACGTAAAGATCAACCACATTAATAATTAGAATATCCACGTACCTGTCCTTCTGGGTGGAAACAGGGATGAATAATTCCATTCATATCAAGATATAGGTTATCATATTCCCGTTTGGATTGGGCTCGGTGGTATCTACCGGGATAGTCGACCCATTAACTATACGTGGTTCAATCTCTATAGAGTCTACAACTATAAGAGGATACTTATCTGCTAACCACCTATAAAAAGCAGGCACACCCATCTTCTACACGAATTATGTTTCGTCTTCAACTATATACTTCAATCTAAAATTGACACAGATAAACACTCAAATCACTCCTGTGGAGCTTAAAAATGTCCACAAACACACGATATTAAGGGGTTTGCAAGGTAATTAAGGAGAAAGATTATATGGGTTTGAAGTAGAAAGACTAAACTGACACAAAACCGACTATAGGACGAACAGTAGGGTGGTTCAGTATAGAAGCCTTGAAAAATCCGGCATTTCACTCTAAACTATCTAAAGATCTCGGAAAACAATTGTCTGACTACAAGAAAGGGATGATAAGAAATGAACCACGAAAACGCACTTAGGAATTTACAGAGAGTCTTAACCTATGGAAACTAAGGGGTAAGAAGAAAGTCAATGGGGAGTGTTCTTGGTGTCGTGGACCCAATCCACAAAGATTCTGACCAGACCATCATATCTAAGGGTCGCAACACCGACAGTACGATACCTACTATAGTCGCCTGTAGAAAAAACACGGATATTTGTCAGAAAGCATGGTTAAGATAATATGTAATTTTACATATCAAGGATGCATTTTTACATGATCGCATAAATTTTCAGATGCATTTCCGCGAGAATCATCATTAAAAAAAATGCATTTTTGTGGATTTTCGAGCATTTCTAGCTGTGTAAAGCGAATTGCGTGCAGGAATCGAGCTTCGAGGATCAGAATTTATGAACCCTAATTGCAAATATATGAAATGTAGTGCTTCCGATGAGGATTTTGCACACATACACACATACACGAGATTATTGAACTTACAATTGATTTTGGTAGATTATCCACAAGCGCACTATGAATCCGGCCACCCGACACTTGAGCGCCGGAGCTCTACTTGCTAGACATCTACGGGCGGCCGCCATAGCCAGCCGATTCCTCTGCGATCATGCCGCTGCAAAAACCTAAGGCGCACTCAAACCCTAATCCTATGGAGAAGAAGAGGAGGAAGAACGGGGAGGGAGGAAGATCAACAGTGGCATCCTTTCTCTTTTCCACCGGCAAATTTTCACGGCCTCATTTTGCCGACCAGGATTTGGTCGGCGAGAATTTCTGGAAAGTCCAACACGTGGCGTACACGTCCCTCCTCATCCAAAACTAAACCCTAATCTTTATCTTGATTAATTTAAGTATAAACCAATATATATATATATATACATTATTTATGTTACCTATAAATACATGTATACATTTATATTAATATTTAACCTAAATAGAACACTCTTATACACATGTTAATTTACATACACCAGTTATATATATGGGATTTTTTTGATTAATAATATTCTAGTAATACATTTTTTTTTTTACTAATATTTACAAAGTTAGGTTTAGCCTTGAGAAATATATAGAGTAGAATACTTATAAAATCATGGTTATGAAATTATTTAAATGATGTCATAATATGGATTGAGATAGATCTATACATTTTTGTTTTGTGTTATTCATGTAAATATCCTGAACTCTACTAATTATTAAATCATTTTTTGAACAAGCTGACTTTGTCAATACAAAAATCAATCAATGATAACATATAATAAAAACTATATTAATATTGTAAGATCCACGTGTACGGCTGCATGTGCACATACTATTATTATTAGCGTAGTGGATTTTGATAGCCGTCGGATTGGATTCAATCTGGACCACTCGCTCTTGTATATAAGTTAGGGTTTCTGAACTAATGGAGATACACATTTCTATATTCCGAGCTCTCACATTGGTGGAGGTGAGGGGCACCTCTAATTGTCCCTACGGAGTGCTCGGATTTGTGTCTTTTTCTTTGTCTTCTTAGGTCTAGCTTTTCCATTGTCTAGATCTATTCCTTTCTTGTGGATTTTGTCTCTTCTTCATCCATGAATCCACAACAGACAAATCCCTTGTCTGTGGAGCAGTTACTCATGCAGTTGTTGGATGCCATGCGTGTGCAATTGAACAATCATTCTCAGTTGATGGCAGCATTCACAGGCCAGGGTACTCCTCCTACGCATGTTGCAAACCCCCGTGTCCGACCGGATTTCTTTCGCGGAAATCCTGGAGATGATTGTACCATTGGTTTGACCACTTTACTGTGGTTGCCACATATCATTCGTGGGACGGTGCTCAGTGTTTGCGCGAGTTTCCTACTTGTCTTCAAGGGACGGCGTTGCAGTGGTACAATGGTCTGGACGTTGCAACTCGTGGCGATTGGAATATTCTTCCAAGATCTTCAAACGTGCATTTGGGCATGCCGACGACTGTGATGATGCTTTTCAGCAGTTGCATCGTATTCGTCAGGAGCCGTCTGAGTCGGTGATGCAGTTTGGTGTTCGCTTTCGAAGCCTTTTGCTGCGTGCAGAACCTAACATGTCGGAACGCATCAAGTTAGGTATGTTGTGGCCAGCACTTCGTCAAGACCTTGTGGGGCTTGTGCATGCACTAGCTCCAGTGACTCTTGACGATGCTTTGAGGCTGGCACAACGATATGAGTCGTCACCTCTCCCACTTGTGCCTTCACGTGCTCTTGTTCCACTCCATGTTGGGGATGGACCTGCTCCGATGGAGGTTGAGGCTGTTGCCGCTCGTGTACCATCACAAGGTGGGGCCCGTGGACGAGGACGTGGACGTGCAGTTCGTTGTTGGGCATGTGATGAGGTTGGACACACGTATCGGCGCTGTCAACGGTTTCCCGATCGGCGTCCCCCATTTCCAGGATGGAGGCCATGGCGGCAACAACGTCCGGTTGGTGCTGCTGCAGTGGAAGGTTGTGATGCGGTGGATCTTCCGGGAAACGACGAATCGCACGAGTAGAGGAGGGTCCTCGTGCGAATAAATTAGTGACCCCTCCATCTTTCTTTCGGGAGTATCATCAAGGGTTCACTCGGCACCAAATCATCCGGTTTTCACTTTTCAAGCTCGTTTCAATCGCACACCTCATCCTGTTTTCCTTTCAGTGTTGGTGGATACAGGTTCAAGTTTGTCCTCTGTTTCTCAATCTGTTGCTACACGTTGCAGCCTTCATTTGCGTCGTGCGGTAGAACCAGTCTTCATTCTGTACGGCAACGGACATACTCATGCTTGTTCGCGGGATGAAGTGGACATTGTTGTTCGTGTGGATGATTGTGAGCTCGAGCTTCAATCTTTGCGGGTGGTGCCGAGTCAAGCTTTTCACCTTATTCTTGGTATGGATTGGTTAACTCGCAATCAGGTCAAGTGTGACTTTGAAAAGTCTCCCCCTTGTTTGACTCTCCCTCGTCTTTCTTCCATTCCTCTTATTTCTATTCCACTTCGTCCATCTGCTTCCACCTCTGCTTCCATCACTTTTTGTCTCACCCTTATTTCCAACCATTTTCCCTTCATGCTCTTCCTTTTCTTCTTTGGATCCATCAGATGATCGTCGTGCTGTAGTTGTTGATCAACTCAAGAAGGAGTATGCTGATCTTTTCAAAGGTACCTGTTCGGCGTCGATCACCAAAGGAGCTCAAGATCTTACGAGCGAATGTCAAAGAGATGTTGGAGAAGGGTGTTATCCGGAAGTCTCGAAGTCCTTGGGCGTGCGAACCTCACCTTGTGACGAAGCCTGATGGGAGCGTTCGATTCTGCATTGATTATCGCCCGTTAAATGAGGTAACCGTCTCAGATGTGTACCCACTTCCTCATACTGCAGACCTTTTGGATCGACTGGGGCGGAGCCGTTGGTTCACCAAGTTAGATCTCGCATCTGGATATTGGCAAGTTCCGATGGCTGACATGGACATTCCCAAGACTGCTTTTCGACACCATTTGGCCTGTACGAGTTCCTGGTGATGCCTTTCGGTTTGAGCAATGCTCCAGCAACTTTCCAGCGTATGATGGATGAGGTTCTTTGCGACATGCCGGAGGTGACTGCTGATTTCATCGATGATGTTTTGATCCATTCGATGGAACGTGGGAGGAGCATGTCGGTGATGTACGTAAGGTTTTGGATCGATGCGGGAAGTTGGTTTGAAGTTGAAGCCATCTAAGTGTGTATTTGGATCAAAGGACACCACTTATCTGGGTTATCGCATTTCACGTGAAGGTTTGCAAGTCGATCCTGACAAACTAGTTGCAGTTTTGAAGTTCCCTACGCCAAGTGTGTGAATGATGTGCAACGCTTTCTTGGCAAGGTACAATATCTGGGTCGTTTTGGATCATCTTTCAGATCGTACTGCACCGTTGCGCGCGTTGTTGAAATCGTCAATGACTTCTTTTGTTTGGTCTAAGGATTGCAAGCAGGCATTTGCAGATCTCAAAGAGTTGTTGACGACTCCTCCAGTTTTGGCGTACCCGGATTACACTCGTCCTTTCATCTTGCGTGTAGATGCTTCTGACATCGGCCTCGGGGTGTATTGATGCAGGAGAGTACAGTGTTCCTGGCCAACGACATCCCATTGCACATCAGCCGTACATTGCAGCCAGCAGAGGTGAATTACTCCACACTGAAAAGGAGTGTCTAGCAGCAGTTTGGGGTTTTGAGAAGCTCCATGCCTACTTGCATGGTTCGCGGACGTTGTTGGAAGGTGATCATGCAGCAGTCACTTCGTTGTTGAAGCGAAAGAATTTGATTGGGCGTACTGCTCGGTGGGCCTTGAAACTTCAAATTTACGACTTTGAAGTTGTTCATCGTCCAGGGAGTTCCATGGCTGATGCTGATGCTCTTTCTCGGGCTCCTCTTCCACCTTCTCTCTCTTCTGTTGCCCCAGAGGAACCAGTTGTTCCAGCTTCAGTGGACTTTTTGGATGAAGATTCCGTACCATCAGCAGTTGCTGTGCTTGACGTTCAGTGTCCGCAGAATGCAGAGTTAGATTTGCCGTCTTTGGATGAGGTTCGGGAAGCTCAAAAGGTTGAGCCGTGGATTCGAAGGCTTCGTGATGGGTTTGAGAATCCTGCATCACTTGCTGATGACTTGCCTTTCAGGCATTTACATTCACAGTATCGCCTTCAGGATGACCTTCTTTATTTTGTGGGGACTGATCCAGATGATCCTTTGCGGTTGGTGGTGCCTTCAATCTTCATTCCACGCTTCCTCCATGCTTACCATGACTCTCCTATTCTTGGCGGGCACATGGGACATCGTCGGGTGATGGAGAAGCTGCGCAGATCTTTCTATTGGCCGGAGTTGCGAGGAGATGTGATTCGGTATGTGCGTAGTTGTGTGTGGTGCCAAGCTCGCAATACTCCCCATGTGCTTCGGAAGGACGGTTGGAGTCAATTGCAGTTTCTCGTCCGTTTGAATTGGTGGCATTTGATTTGATGGGACCTTTTCCGCGGTCAACTGCTGGTAACGAGTACGTTATTATTGCTTCTGATTACCTAACTCGTTGGGTAGAAGTTGGTGCTCTTGCTAGTGCGACTGCTTCTGCTGTTGGTCAGTTTCTCCTGAATCGGGTCGTGTTTCAGCATTCTTGTCCGGAGCGAATTCTCTCGGATAATGGTCCCGCATTTATGGCTGAGGCATTTCATGTTTTGACATCTCGATTAGGGATACGCCACACTTTCACAAGTGCTTATCATCCTCAGACAGATGGTTTAGTGGAACGGCTTGTTAGAACCTTCAAGGGGATGATCGCAAAGTATGTGAACTTTCAACATTCAGATTGGGATGGTTATCTGCCGTCTCTCCGATATGCTTATGTCACTGGAGTTCAAAGTTCCATTGGTACTTCTCCATATAAGCTTTTGTATGGTCATGACCCGGTGTTGCCAACGGAGTTGGGTTTGCCTCTCGGTTACCGCGAGCTGCTGATGCTAGGTCATGGGATCGGTATCTGACAAGCATCTTCCATTGGTTCGTGCGGAGTCAGCAGAACACTTGGGCCGCGTACAAGTAGGACAACAACAACGGTACAACTCGCATCATCGTCCTCCTGCGGAGTACAAGGTTGATGAACTGGTGTTGGTTCGTTTTCCCAAGCTTACGGTACGTGGTTTAGCTAAGAGTCTCCTTCCTCAATGGAAAGGACCGTATCGAGTGTACGGCAAGTAGGACAGGTTTATGAGGTTCGGCACGACATTCAACCCGATCCTCCGGAGATTGTACATGTACAACGGTTGAAGCATTTTGTGCAACGGGAACAAGTTGTGCCGCCTATAGATCCACCAGTGCCTCCTCCTGATGTTCCTCCAGATCCGGGCCCGTCTACAAGAGAACCCTAACCAACTTACACCCTTCCGAGAGGAGGGGATGATGTAAGATCCACGTGTACGGCTGCATGTGCACATACTATTATTAGCGTAGTGGATTTTGATAGCCGTCGGATTGGATTCAATCTGGACCACTCGCTCTTGTATATAAGTTAGGGTTTCTGAACTAATGGAGATACACATTTCTATATTCCGAGCTCTCACAATATGAATTTAAATTGTGATTTATATAATTGTTCATTGTGGATTTTACACTATTTTATAAAACCACACTAGATATAAAGGTATGATATATGTTTCTTTTTTCTATAAGATTTGTTAGGTGTTTTTCCCTGGGGAAAATTTCCCATACGCCCCTAACTAAATTCATAATTCCCCATCTGTCTCTCAAATTTCATATATTCTCCATATACCCTTGGGGTTTAGGTGACTCACCAGGGGCATGTTGAGTCGGTAGGGGATTGCTGAGTCATTTGAAAAGTAATAAACATTGTGATCAAGGTTGGTTTTGATTAATTTAATTTCATTTTCATTTCCCTTCCGTTTCCCTTGTTCTCCAAATGACTCAGCATGCCCTTGGTAAATCACCCAAACCCCAAGGGTATACGGGGAATATATGAAATTTGAGGGACAGATGGGGAATTATGAGAGGCATATGAGGAATTTTTTTCCCTTTTACTTGAGCATGAAGAAAATATACAAAAGTCATAACTACAAAAATTCCTTGGTAATTTATAATCTCATGTTGTATATGTGTACATATCTATTATCATAATTTTCTTTATTAAAAATATAAGATAATGCAAAATCTAATGACTTATTCGCTTTTACAATTAGATTAAATACCTTGAAGTGAAATCTCTACATAAAATTTATCCTCACTTGGTTAAGATTATTTTATTTGCAATACATGGGTTGTATTTATTAAAAAATGAGTTTCATCTAAGTTTTTAAATTAATTTATACTTAGTATAACTCTATATTAAAACATATTTATAAAGTATTAATTATAATTAAAACCCATTATATTAAAGGGTTGTATTTATAACGGGTTTTAACAGTCTCATATAGTATCTTTAGTTATTTTTTTATAATCTCATTAATGGGTTAAAATATGTTTTTTATTAAAGGGTTGTACTTTATAATGGTTCAAATTGGAAAAAAATAAATGATACTTTAAAAATGAAAAATTAATAATCATTTTAGGTGGCGAGATATAATGTTTCATTTAATTAATCAAGTAATATAATTCTTATGCTCATAGTATGATGTTTCCAATTATATACAAAAAAAATTATAGTGCAAACAATTGTTACCACTTATTTACCTTATTAATAACTTAATATATACGTAATATAATTTAATTTTTATAAGACTAAATCTATGGAAGATAAAAAATGACATTATTAAATTTATACTTTATTATAATTGTTAATTTTTATTAATGATAAATATCAAAACATTAATATTCTTAACTATGTATTTTAATAACGTTCTTAAAAATAACATATTTAATCATTATAAAGAGATTTGCTAAAATAATTTATTTCATAATAAAAAATTTTTTAAAACAATATTACTTAGATAAAAATAATATATGCATTATATAAAATATTTTATTATAATTTATTATGACTTAATTCTTTACTCTAAAGGTTGATTGTTGTTACCTATTATATTATGTTGACGGACCCTAGATATAGTAAGAAACAGCCCTACTTAGTGCACGTAAGTGTTTAGGGGTAGTTTGACAAGTTGCCCTTAAATATTATGAAAAACTTTAAGCGAAGGTAGTATTTATCTTTTAGAAAATCCATCCCTACAGTTGCCCTAACCCACGCCCTAAAACCCCACCCCTTGGGTAGGGTTTAGGGGTAGGAATTAATCAAAACTCATCTCGTTATAAGAAAAGAGGGGGGGGGGGGGGGGGGGATTAATAAGGTAGAGTATGTATGAACAAGAGTTTATGGATTCATGATTGAGTTCGTTACTTTTATTCCGGTACAAGCTTTAGCATGTGTCGTTAAGGCATAACCCTTTATTGTGCTGCTTCAACTTCCAAACAATAAGGGTACGTCCCACCTTTGGGGTAACCTACCCTTAACGTTGATGAATCCATGCTTGAGAGCTTTTGTCAGACTGCATGTTTCAAGGGTAGATTGAAGCTAATGCAACTCGGGACTATGGCATGATAGCCCACATCATGAAAGGCAATGTCGTATAAAGATGTGATACTGGGCTAGACGTCACATGATATAATGCCTGAGACATGTCCTTTGGGATTGTTTCATGGGTTTTTCACCAAAAGATTGGATACTTTAACAAAAAGGCATGCTTGTGCTCGCACTAGGGTGCTAAACCTTGGACATCGATCCAAAGAAGGTTGATCTCATAACTAGGTGTGCTTTGGCACACTTGGCTAGGGGAGTGTTTTTTTTAAAATTTAAGGGTTGAACAACGTAGGCTTGTTAGCATGAGCCCTTTCATAAGGCATTTGCAAGGTCATGTACTTAAGGTTATTCAAACTTAGCCTTAAGGAGTTTATTTTAGTAAAACACTCCTACGGTACACACTCGTGTCTTCACTAAGTAGTAGCCCTAGGTCTAAGGAATAACTTAGTCACTCAAACCCTTATGGGTTAATTGTGGTTCAAGGTACCCCGTTAAGGAGTTGTAATCTCGAATGAGCCTTAAAGGGGGTAGGGCATGAATTTGTCTAGGTCTACTAGAACAGGATCCTAAAATCTACTTAGTTTGTTTAAAGGATGGTCATTATAGGGGACTTAGGGTAGGACTTTAAGTTTTTTACTTAGTTGGGCATTTGAGTTAAACTCTTAGGGTCACCAACACATGCCAAACATGCGGTTGTCAAGTGACTTTTCGGCGTCATCACCCTGTGTGAGCAACGTTAAGTCCTTAGATTAAAACTCTAACATATTTAATATCTCTAAAACAAATACCCAATGGGTGTTATTAAAAATGCATATATTATATTTAAGTAAATTATTTTAATTTGTTTATAATTGAAATATATAATGTTGTTATACAGTTACAATAACATTTTTAACTCTTACAAATCAAAAAATGTAGAAAAGACTTGTTTAAACATATTATAAATATAAAATTATCTCATACATAGAATATTAATTTTAACCCTTTTAATAAAAGACGAATTTTAACCCATTATACTTTTATAAAGTATTAATTATAAAGAGTTATATTTGATGATACTCTTATGAAATTTGTATTTGCAGTATAATTTTGTAATATTTTTAACATTTTTAATAGTTTAGGCAACATTATTTATTATCATTATAGATTAAGGCCCATTTTCTACTAAGTTGACTTAAAAATAAATTATTAGTACACAATTTTTATTTACTTGGTTACTAAATAGGTTTATTTTACACAATACATATCTAATGAAGATGCACTTATTCAATATCTTTAATAAAAATATATATATTTATATTAGACAATGTTTACACATACATATATATTACACACAAATATGTGAGTGTGTAGAGAGAAAGAGAGGTATTTTTAGCTATTACATACTCTGTGTAGAATATTATATATATATGTGTGTGTGTGTCTATTTATACATAAAGAATTATTTATTGGTTATACTTATAAGTACTCTCTCTATATATAAATATGTAGATTTCTATACATATGTAAACTAATGTTATACATATATATATATATATATATACACACACACATTTATATGTGTGTTATATAGGTGAAAGACTTCCAAAGATTGTGCATGTTATTTACATTAATGTTTTTAGTGATGTTCTTTCTACAAAATAAATAATTAAGTAGTTAAACAACATTTCTTTTTAATATATTTATAAATATATTATTATAAACTACCTAAATGCATGTAATATATTATATATATAATTAATATTGTTTTAAGAAAGTTCTATATCATAGAAATAAATTATTTTAATAATCTTTTACATAGGTAATCTTATATATAATATCTCTCTCTCTATTATATATATATATATATATATTCAATTTTCTATTACATATATATTTTAAAAATAGACATTCTAAGTCACATGTATGTATGTAAGAGAGAAATCTTTAACCATTATACAAATTATAATATTAAAAAAATTTGTCAAGCTATTCGAAAATAAAGTTTTAAAATTGTAATGAAAAATTTAAAAATTGTAAAATCTAAACAATTATAAAAGTTTAAAATATACACTATCATAGTGAACTTTTAATTTTTATTTTAACACGATTTTCATATGATCACATTAATTATAAAATAATATAATTAAATTTTAACATTAACATTTTGTTCATCCACTATAAAGAGATAAAAAATGATATAAACATTATATTACATTTTATCAAATAATGTTTTTCTTTTCTTTATGTTTATGATGAAGTTCAAATTAACACAAAGTTATAATATAATAATTTTTTATAATGCAATTGAAGTACAACTTAGATATTTAGGTTTATATAATATAAATCACCTTTTTAATAACTTATATGTTACATATGATTTATTACAATTAAAATCTTTTATTATGATTATATTATTTTAAGTTTAATAAGACTACATCAACAAGAGGTAAAAGTGAATTTATCTTTTATTATAATAATTATTTTTTCTTAATGATAAGTCTCAATTCTTAATATAGATGTTAAGAGAGTATATGTTTTAAAGCTATATGAGACTATATTAATTATCTTAATCCTTAAAATAATATGTTTTTAATTATATTATAAAATAATCTTATATATAATATTTGATTACTTTTTATTTTAAAAACTTATTTTATTATAATTAATAAAGAAAATAATATGAAATCGCAAGAGAATCACTAGAAAATAGTTTTATGAATAACATGATTAAAGTCAATTTCGAATAAATTATTAATTTGTCTTATTTTGTTGTTATTATTTACTAATATTAAAAAAAAAGAATGAACCAAAGAAAAAGGACGATGATATAAAAATAAATATTGTTGGTAAATGATTTTTTTTTAAAATTGGAGATTTCATAATAATTTAAAATATTAATTATTATTATAATTTAGATATTGTTTATCTTTTTCTTTTAAATGATGACATGCACATGAAACATACGTAAGATTTTTCTTTATTAATTTCATTTCAATTTTGTAATTTATTTTATATAGGTTCAGAATTAATAAGATCGATGCTGTGTCAAAACATTAAATATAAGGATAATCTTTAAATTAAAAAAAAAATAAAGACGATGTCATTATTGTGTCGAGAATAAATACAATGAATTTTTAGATAAATAAATGAAACAATAGCTAACTAAGATAAATGAAAACAAATGATATTTAGAGTCTTATATAGTCTTACTTCACATTGACCTTGGGATAGTTAAGGTCATATAAATTATAACAATTATTAATAGTTTAAAAATATTATAAAATATTTATATATATGTAGGTTTATAAATCTACTTTTTAACCAACAAATCAAATGATTAATAAAAATATGTGTGTGTGTGTGTGTGTGTGTTTATATGTGAGTGTATGTGTGCATGAGAGGTTGAAATAATGAAATATTGTAAACATGCACTTAAGGAAAGTATTATGTGTGGAGTGAGAGAGAAATACATCTGTTAACATGTGTGTGGGTGTTTTAATGGTAATTTATATGAGTGCGGGTGTTCTTCAACGGAAGTCCATAAGTGTTTTGTGAATCTATGTGTGTGTCTACCTGTGTGTCTGTGCGTGTGAGCCAATGCATCAGTACAATGGAACTGTCTTGCTGCTTACATACATAAATCTATGGAGCTCATATAAATAATCTCCTCTTCCCAACAGCTCTCATTCCAAGCTCTCTCTCTCTCTCTCTCTCTCTCACACACACACACACACGCACGCACGCACACACACACACACCTTGTGCTCATGAAAGTATATTCTGGGTCTCTTTTATGCCACATTTGCATCAGTATCGTAACACGGTTTGGTTCACAGTCCATCTTTGGGAAGTAATCTATTACTACAGAGTTCTCCCCGTTTTCCACGATGAGGCAAGTCCAGGTAACACTATCTTTAAGGATCATCCTGTTGAATACTTCCTGTGCGCGCTGCATACTCCGTACATATCCACCAAAGTGTTTGCCACAACTATGTAAGTATCAAATCCTTGTGATGTCACCTCTCCGTGAGTGGCTATCCCTTCTCCAGCTTTAAAGCCTGCACAAGCTTTGAACACAGAAACATATGTAACACTCCATTCTTGTGAACGTATCCACAGCCAGAGAATTCTCCCCATTCTCCACGTATCCTGTAATGAGAGAAGTCCACGTGACAACATCCTTCTGGAGCATACTCTCGAACACTTTCCGAGCATGATACATGCTCCCGCATTTACCCATACATGTTCAGTAGAGAATTTTCCACTACTACATCGGAATCGAGTCCTCGATCCTTGATTTGCTTATGAATGGTTATCCCCTTCGTCACTCTGATACCCTCTCAAGAGCTGACCCTGCACATGCCTTGAGTACAGCAATGTATGTAATACTACTCGGTTCACAGTCCATGCTTGTGAATAACTCCATAGCCAGAAAGCTTTTCCCATTCTCCATGTATCCATAAATGAGACAGGTCCATGTAAGAGCGTCCTTAACCATTTTTCGAAGACTTCCTTAGCCTGATGCATGCATCCGCATTTTACATACATTTCCACCAAGGTGTTCGCCACGACTAAGTCGGAAATGAACCCTCGGTCTGAGATCTGCCTGTAAATGGCAAGCCCATGACTCAAAAATAACCTTGATCTCCGACTCTTTAGTCTTACATGCCTTGAGTGCAGCAATGTATGTAACACGATCAGGCTGACAGTCCATGGCTGTGAACATATCGATAGCTACCAATTTTTCCCATTCTCCACGTATCTCAAAATGAGAGAGTTCCATGTAATAACGTCTCGGCGTGTCATGTCGTCCATGACGTCTCGTGCAAGTAACATGGTCCGGCATTTTCTGTACATGGGAATGAGGGCAGTACATAGATACTTGTCTCTATGGTATCCTGCTGCAACTGCATGTTGATATCCTGCGTTTCTTATCCTCCATATACATACATACATACATATATATATATGTGTGTGTGTGTGTGTGTATGTGTGTGTGTGTAGAAAGCAAGCATCCGCTCTCATTGGCTCAATAATGTATCATCTTCCATCTGTACTGAAATTAAAAAGAATAGAATGGTTTATACTATAGCATAATACGTAAGTCTACTGGTTACTGCGAGTAATATGCTTGTAAGTATACTACATACGATTTACCCGGTAATCAATAGAAATAGATTATACTATCTAAATTATATTACATACTAATTCTTTGACGATATGAGCTTAAGTATATATAAATACAGTCGATGTTATAAGCATACAATACAGTACCTTGATAAGCGATGTGTCGTTGAACCAAAGTACATAATGGTTAATCATAGATGAATGGTGTGCGTGTGCGTGGTGTAAACATAATGTATGGTATGTCGGATGTGTGTGTATAAATTATAAATGCTGAAAAGTTGGGGGAAAGAAAGCAGGCATACGATGGTGAATCAGAGAAGTTGTGTGTGTGTATATGATATATGAATAACATGCTATGTGTGTATATGCATAAGGGATATGAACGATTACAGTTTTTAGGAAATAACAAAAGTTTAACAGTGAATGTTTACCATTACAATAAATATATTTAATCATCTTGGTGCTATTAACATCAACACTTCATACACATCCGCATGAGTACTGGGGAAGAGACGGATTGTACATTTGTCATATTGAAGGACAACATTGTATCGTTTTATCTCGCGGTGAACGTCTCTCCCACTACATTTGGTTGTATTTGGACCACATAGGCTGGCAAGATTCATTCTCGAGGGCAAATCTAAGATAATGGGAACCACCAAGAGAGGGAGCATCGAGGAAGAGCAAGTTGTGATAATTCTAATAGACGTGCTACAATATGAAAGTGACCTCTAATGAAGCTCTTGAGTTAAACCATCTTTATTGATATTACGTGCTTATGAAAGTGACTTCCATAGACTTACTCTTTGAAAGCAGTGTGGATTAGGAACTATGTCCTTGGTGAAAGGATCGGGCTTTTCGACTGGCGATATCGGAAAAGGGCCACGACCATCTAACAGGTCTTCACGGCGAATGAACCCTTCCACTCTCTGAGCCATTTTGATGTTCTTGCCAGGAATCATGCCTTTGACTGCCCATTCCTGCTGGTAATCATAAATGGGCTTCTTATCTGCTGGAAGCTTGTCTGGAACATACTGCATTGCCAGATTGGTAGGCTTGATGTGATAAACCCAGCCCTTGCGATACGTATAGATCTGCTTATCCTTACCCGTGTAAGTGATGAACGACTTACCATCGTCGGATACAACAGGCTGCATAAAGACTGGAGGAATTCTAAGGGACTGTGAAGTCGAGATGTATCCCGTCTTGAGCAGGTTCTTCCGCCTACTACGTGCGCCAGAAGATCGTCGTCTTGGCCCCTTGAATTGAATCCCTTCTCAAAGATCTCAGCTGGCGGACGTCCATCGCCACGACGGGTGGCTTGCGATCAGTTGCTGAAGCCGACATTTTCTACAAAGAGGTTCCTTCCAACTCTAGAAGTCGCAACAACGTACAAATAGCATTTGACTTAAATATAATACACATCATGTGTATTGTCCGGGTATTGTTTAATATGTAAATAAGTAGATCGATAACAATAATTTAAAGAAACAGGTGGCAGTAAACTTAAACTTAAACATGATTTTCTTTAGGATATATTAAGTACGGTGAATATGCCATCTAATTACAGGCCGTTGGATCAGGTGTGGGTTACGATTATGATTAACATATATATTGTATGTGTAATTAGAAATAAACAATTGAGTTAAGAATAATAATTATATTAAATAAGAATCTAACTTATTGAGTTAAAAATAAACTTATTAAATTAAAAATAATAATTATATTAATTAAAGATTTAACTTAACTCACTAAGCTAAGAATAAACAATTATGTGGTTAAGAGTTATTGTAGATGAATACATATCAAATATTCATAGGTCAGTTTGTACATACATATATACAAATAGCAAATATCATATTTATATATCTTAAACATATGTAAACTTAATTAAAAGTTTAACGATCTAACTTAAGGATAAACTTATTAGGTTAAAAAATATATGTGTATAATAACACATATTATATCAGAAGCGGAAGGCATTTTCGCTTGTGTCGACATCCATGCTTCCTCATATTTGAGCCGTTTTCTGATACAACGGTGAGCTTTAGATTATACACGCTAAAGAATATATAACTTACCTCCACGAAGACATATGTTTCCCCCGAGACAAGCGGCGCATTACGAAGCTGAATCCTGTTGGTTGATTGTCGAACCAAATCGCCTTTTCGACCTTCCTCTGCAAAATGCACACATGCACTATGATGGACACGTATTAAAAATGGGCCGTTGGATCAGGCGTGGGTTACGATTATGATTAGCATATATATTGTATGTGTAATTAGAAATAAACTTGTTGACTTAAAAATAACAATTGAATTAAGAATAATAATTATATTAAATAAGAATCTAACTTATTGAGTTAAAAATAAACTTATTAAATTAAGAATAATAATTAATATTAATTAAAGATTTAACTTAAGCTAAGAATAACAATTATGTGGTTAAGAGTTATTAAATAATTAATCTTAAACATATGTAAACTTAATTAAAAGTTAATTATCTAACTTAAGGATAAACTTATTAGGTTAAAAAATAATTTAATTAAAACTAAATTCATTAAGTTAAAGATAGTAATTGAAGAATAAACTCATAAGATTAAGAAATAAATAAATTTATTAGGTTAAAAATAATAATTAAATTAAGGGTTATTAAATACTTACATTAAATTAACAATAATAACTAAGTTAGAAATTCAACTTAAATTTTTTTTACAAAATTAAGAATAATAATTAAGTTAAAAATTATTAAATTAAAGACAATAACTAAGTCAAAAGTTCATCAATTAAAAATTATTATTAAAATTAAGTCCACCAATGGTAATAGTATTACTAATATTAAATTTAACACGCACATAGATGGATTAGAGAAATAAATAAAGGCAACCTTAAGCAAACAAGAATAAATTACAGCAAAATAAAAATAACAAATTCATTATGAAATTGATTATATCTAATCGTTAGCAATAATTTTGTTATGACATTAATGATAATTCAAGTTTAAAATGTAATTTTTAAATTTAATAGTGATATATAATTTGTAGTATGCTGATGCAGTAATTTAATATTTTAAATTAAAATATATTTAAAAGTATACACAATGTATAATGTGTATTGCATGTATATGATATTAATTATATAATATAATAGTTAATATAATATAGAATTTAAACATTAAAAACATATAATATATAGTATATAATAAAAAAAATTAATTTCTCAAGGTCGTATAAACCCATAATATACCAGTAATATGTATTGATAAAATGTTATAGTGTTACATTATTATATATTTGCTTAATAAAACAACTAAATTAATTACTTAATTGATTACGTCGACATGATTCATACATAGTGATAAAAAGTTTGAAGTGGCATTTTTCGATTGGTACACGTGTTCAACTCGAGGAAAAACATGCAGCGGCAGTCAATGTGGAATACGACGCCCAGTGCCCCTCCTTTGTTCGCAATAAGAATGAATCTCATACCTGTGATGCTATTCACGCTTATAGTCGCTGCTGCATGTCAGTCTTGCGATTTAAGGAGCGAATTTCAAGCGAGCAGCAGCAGCAGGATCATCGACATCACTCATTCTTATCGAGAGGGGCTTCCAGTATGGGATTCATTCGACAAGGGGCTAAGCAAAGTCGTGAAGCAGATCCAGAGCATTGCAAACGGATCTATGGCAAATGTGTCCGGGATGAAGATGGGTGTTCATACGGGAACCCATGTGGATTCTCCCAGTCATTTTCTCCAGGATGCGTTTCTTGCCGGTGTTGATACTACCAATGCTCTCGATCTGGATATCCTCAATGGTATTTTCTTTATTATAAAACTATGTGTGATCATTTACAAAGAGTGTCCCACCACACGTAGATATAAACACTGTAGATATGAACAGGATTTTTACTATTTTATATATGTGTAATCATCTACAAAGACAAAAAAACAACACAGTAGTAAACAAAAGTTGGTGCCCACCACTGCAAAAGAGATATAAACAACTTTGATTAACAATTAACAGGACCTGTGCTTGTTGTGGACTATCCAAGAGAAACTAACATAACAGGTATTTGTATTATAATGCTTAATTACTTTCCTAATTATCTTAAATATATACTAGGGAATGTAGTAGAGAAGTTGATTCTTCCAGGCGTGAAGCGTGTTCTTTTTCGAACCCTTAACACAGACAGGTAACTAGAAACTTTGTGTGTATTTGGAGCATTGTGTACGTGACACCCATCTTAGGCGGCTCATGTGGAAACCTCAGTTTACAACTGATTATACAGCAATTACAGCAGAGGGAGCTGAATATATCACTACCAAAACTGATATCAAGCTTGTTGGTAAATACATAATACCATACAAAACTACATGTTAAAATTAATATTATTTCAGGGCTTGATTACCTATCGGCTGCAACTTACGACGACCTTGCACCAACTCATAAGACATTATTATCGAAGGTATATATAAACTATTTTATATATGAAGTGCTGTCCTGTGTGTGTGCGTGCGCGTGTGTGTGAAGTCTACAACATTTTAGTGTGTTGGTTTTTAGCGTGTTATTCTGGTGGAGGGTTTAAACCTCGACGATGTATCCCCGGAATGTATATGCTGCATTGCCTTCCCACTAAGCTAGTTGGGTCAGATGGAGCTCCTACTCGCTGTATCTTGATAGATAGCTGCTTGTTATCAATAAAGCTATAGTTAATTTATATACTGACATACTAAATTATATATCAACTTTATATATATATATATATATACCAGCCCTTTTGTATTAGTGGTAATTAATTAAAATTTAATTAATTGATAAATAAAACTAAAACAAAGCACTTATTTAAGAAAATTTATAAATACCAAATCGTGAAGGTATTTCTAATTTATATTCTTTAAATGTTTATAAAATCATAAAAAACATTAATTTAATAAATGTGAATACTTAATAGTAAATTTGTATATGACATGACATTCTAGGATTTTGAACTGAGGTCCAGCATACAGATTCCTTTATCAAATTTTAACATGAAGGTACAGATTTTGTTATGCATTATTTTCCTTATTTTATATTACTTGTAGCTATGAAATGAAATTAAAGAACAAACCTATTTAGATTAATAAGCCACTGCAATGTAGCCTATGTGTATATAAATATAAGTAGACACCAATAATTTATGAACTTATTTTTATTTTTTTCCCCTTTTCCATATTATATATGAATAATTCTAGTGAGATTGCGGATGAATGCTATCCTTGAGGAAGACTCACCTATATGTGGATATTAACTATAGAGTAGCATTCTCCTTACCAAAGCTCCATAGATCCCCATCACAACCTGCAGACCCATCCATCTCTTGCTTACTCAAGCGGAGCAACAGAGCCACATCCCCAGAGTACTCGTCGTTCTCTAAGTATCTCATCTGATCCTTCATTGCCTGGTCCTGGCTTAACTGAGCTGCAGCTAGCTTGTCAACAGCTCTCCAGTCAGTGAGTTGCTCGTGCTCATTCATGTTCACCTCCGGCATGAACTGCTCGTTCAACTTGGTGATGTCCGGCTTGTTTGTGTCAAACTCTAAAGACTCCAGTGAAAATGTGGGTGGGTATGTGTTTCGCATGATTATATTCCCTTCAGTGGGAAAGCTTGTCCCCTTCATGCTGAAGCTACCACCGTTGGTCACCTTTGGGCTCTCCAGCTGAGGCAAACGCGAGAATGCATCGTGGTAGCCTATGGAGTACTCATCCATCTTACCATACTCTTGCTTGCAAAGGAATGCCTGCTGATGTAAGTGATCCCTGCTTGTCAGCCCATAGCCATAAGACACATGAGACAAGTTGCTGCTGGAGATCTCCGGCAGCAATGTGGTTTGAGACTCGTCGAATCCAGGACTCGACTCCGACTTTTGTCCCTTGAGGTTTACCTTCTTCTTGAACACACGGCATACTACCCATCCGTCTTGGTCCTGTCAGTGAACTCAACTATGAGTATCATATCTAATTATGAAAGTGGATATTCAATTCTGAGTCATGCAAACAGTAAAGCTGAATATCATAATGAAAGCTGGATAAGCACGATATAATCAGACTATGCACTTAAAACTTACAATGAGACTACTTACAAAATTGCAAGTGTTGCCGTTTTGTTGTTGTTGTTGTTGTTCATCCTCTAGCCTGTACTCATGCATTATCCAGTCGGTCTTCTGACCATTGGGAGCTCTACCTTTGTAGAACACAAGCGTCTTACGCATGCCTACAAAGCTATACTTGGTGTGTATCATCTTGTCCCGGCCCGTGGCCTTCCAGAACCCGGCTGTCGTTGCTCGGTTTGTTCTTGTTCCTGTTGGATACTTCTTGTCTTTATGACTGAAGAAGTACCACTCTGTCTGTTCTGCTGAGCCAATCCTGCATTTTTCTGTGCCACATCAAAGTTAGTAAAATGTCTAAAACAGCAGATACTACAACAGATCAAAGTATTGAATGATCAAAGCTGTGATATATAACAAGGGTAAAAAGTTACCTTGTAAATCCCATGGCTCCATCTTGTAGAGATCAATCTCACGGATGACATCGAGATCGATTCTTCGCGAGGTCACTTTCTTGTGTAGATAATACCCCACGAGTTCTTCATCAGTTGGATGAAACCTGAACCCTGGAGGAACTTTTGAGTGCCTGTGCATCATGATTGGTCTTTCCTGCAATACGCTGATTATTGTAAGCTACTACCACATCGTATAACAGTGCCTTACCTTTGTCTAATGGAGAACACCGCTGTCCAGGGAGGAATTAAAACAGGCAACAGAAGAACAAATATATGACGATGAGCAGCAGGGAAATTACAAAGCATCACAAATGTAAGATTGCAGTAAAGACTTAAGCAAATATAGATGAACAGGAATGCTTAAACAAACCAAGGAACACAAATGATATCACTGATAGACAAGAGGAGAGCTTCTGAAGGGACAATGCAACCCTTTAAGTAGTCCTGCCTTTGGTTTTACTGTTAAGTTTAGATATTAATTTTCTGGCTTTCGTATCTTTGTCTTTTGTTTTGTTTGTTAGTGTGACTGTGACTCTTGTCATTTTGTGCTTTTTGTGATTTCTGGAGTTATTTTTAACACTAGTATAATGCACAGTGTTACCTATGGCCGGGTTGTAAAGTCATTGTGTGCTGCCGAAAACACTTCCAGCTAGAAACTACATAACGCCGGCCAACTATTGACTAAATAGACAAGTTAAAGTTAACTTTCACTGGTATGTATTATATTAACAATATGTCAAAGTATATGTATATGTATAGCATAAGGAAAGCAACAATAATATACTTTATAGATGTACATATGTATAAAGCTTGCTAATCACTGGAGCGATTATGACATATACATTAAAAAACTCACAAGGTACACAGCATCTTCTACAGATAGAAATAAAGAATATATACGGGACACAGGGATTATACTCTCCATGCCTATTGTATAAACACAAAGGCCAACCATAACCTTTTCCAGCTTGGCAAAATGAAATTTCTAAGTGTGTTCGGGGCGGCGCGTCTTTTCTCCCGCCTAATTTTGAATTTTTATATTTAAAAAGATTCGGATACCTTGGTGTTGCTTTTCCATTACCAAAGGACATATACTTCCGCCCCCCAAACAAGCTTTGAATATCTTACCCCCTCCATAAGCATGGGATTGATTGTTTAAATATTCTAATACATTTATTCATTTCTACCCTACATTCCAAACTTAGGGTTTCTTTGTAAACCGACTGCACTCTCTCCTCACTTAGGATTTGTTTATTATTAAGTTATTACTGCACTATAGTAACCAGTGTAATAGTGCAGCAGCTGGGAGATAACATATAATAAGTTGATAAATCTCTAGGTTAAAAGTTAGGGTTTTTATACAGCATGATAGTAACCAGTGCAAGTAACAGTAAAGCAGCAGTGAATAACATATAATAAGTTGATAACATAATGTATGTTTATGCTTAGTTACAGTGGGAATCTCTAGGTTAAAGCTGCTTGGATCAATCTTGCATATGTATCCATGCAGATTATATTAAATAAAGTAGTCTTGTAACTTAACCGATTTGGTTAGAACTTTAATTAAAGATTGATTTCGGTACTATATATAAGCTGATTGATTGGGCTGTATGATTACTAGCCTCATCGGTGTTGGAGTAAAATAGTGATGGATTAGAGATTAAGGACGTACTCGATATGCTTTTGTATAAACAAGCTTAAAACATTCCAAGTAGTTCGTTGGTTACCCAGCTCGAAACATCGAAAAGGGCTACCTTAGATTACTAAAAGGAAAAGCTGTCACTTGTAAACAAGAGAGAGACGATATTGACATCAATTGTATGATATGGCTATGATATGTAGTGATCACGACACCGAAAGTCGATTTAGGGCTCCATGCACAATATCATAATGCATCAATCACTGTCCCCAGGCTTCCGTACAAATAAAAGACTAAAGATCTTTGAGTCGCGGCCCCACGGCCTTGCTTTGCCCAGGGAATATCAGCCGCAGATGTTGTTGATCAAACGGATAAGGTGGTACCAGCGCACGGCATCTTCTCTCCTCGTGGGGCTGTCGGCGCATCGGGTACAAGATTCTCTTCTAGATGCTTTTTCCGTACGTTGGCGCCTTCTTTGTCAGTTTTGGACCACGTGCAGGTGTACAGGAAGACGTGACCCCGCCCACGTCCTGCCCCAAAACCGATATCATTACTGTCTCCCAAGGGTAAAGGGAGTTTAGGGTTAATACAAATATGTAAAGGGTAAAGGAGTTTAGGGTTAATACAACATGTAAAGGGGTAAAGGAGAGCTCTAATGGAAGTGTAAAGAAATTGTTACAGATAGAATATATATATTTATATAACTTCTAGACATAGTTATGGGATTTCTGGGGATTTCTGAGGCATCTGCAAAATTCGCAAATTCTCTGCACGGATGGGATTTTGTACTAAGCTTGGTTGGCCACGCCCAAAACAGGTATAGCAGAGAGCATGCTCTGACTGGTACCACAGTGTTTTCTATATGTTCTGCCGGAGAGAACCCCGAGGAAAATACATCTAAATACTTTAAGGAAACCAATTATTAAATTTTTATATAAAAATGATGCTATAGGTTGCATCAAAGTGTATTAGCGACTTATTGGGGCAGAGGGGGGGTAAGCTTTTCCTTGGAATCTTGTCAATATAATACTTATATCGACGAGTTTTAGTCTGTGGTTTTCCTTTTGGTTGATATGATGGCCATGAAAAACGAATCCCGGACCCCATTCTTGCAAGTACTTACGTGCTCCTCATCATAGCTATACTACATAACGCGAGCTATTCTCTCTCTATAAGATTCCGGGCTCTACACACCATGTGGTTGCTCCACAGTTTTGGGATCCGGAACACACCTTTTTACAAGATAGAGAAACTTCTTAACTTATTTTGACGAGCTAAATGAGTTTGGATATAAAAAGTGGGAGCAAACACCGTGTGTGTATATGCGTGTGCGTGTGCGTGTGCGTGTGTGAGAGAGAAAGAGGAATGTGAACATTTTATCTTGAATTTCTCAAACTCATTTGAACAATAGATTAAGAAATAATGTGTTTGATTGAGATGTTGTTCTAAATTGGTATATTACTTATACAAAAAAAAATATTATTAATAATAATAACAAAGGCTAGACCACATAAGAATCTAATATAATTTTAAAAGATGCTTAAATATTATTCTATTTTGTAAACCTAAATACTAAATACTAATCTATTATATTTATTAATTTAACTTGTCACTGTTTGCTTTTTATCATCTTTAGACCAACGATCCCCATGTAGCATTATGGGAATGTTATTTAATTTATAAAGATTTTATTCTTTTGAATTAAATTCAACTATTCAAACTAAAGTACAAATTATACATTGTATTATTAAGTATATCTATTGTAACATATTAAGAATACTATTTAGCTTTAAACCTTGTTTGAGCTGTGGTTCATGTTTCATATTAATATTATAAATTATAGACTTATTGTAGATATAAGTTATTGAGTTATATATTAATGTATTAAATTCACATTCATGAAAATTAAAATATATAAGTAATATATCACATATATATATATGTATATAGATATAACTATATATGTGCATATGTACCAAAGTTTAAGTTCATAATCACATTTATAATTAGCTTTAAAATAAATTATATATTATTCACAGTCGTTATGTATATTTGTGAGATAAATCATGAGATTTGCATATATCAATTACTTTTGCAAAAGTTGTCATTTCTTTCACATTGAAGAAAAAGACAAGAGTAAACTTTTTAAATTTATCAATAAAATCATATACATAATAATAATAATAATAATAAATTTAAAATTAATTATTAATTATGATCAAATTTGCCCACCAAACTTATTATAAAAATTAATTATATAAAAAAGATTTTTCTCTTGTAATAAGATTGAAGAAACTAATATGTAAATAACATATATGTATTTTTAATATGTATATATATTTGTGGGTATATGGCATTATCTAAACTATATATATATATTTAAAAGAAATTAACATATCAATTATAATATAAAAAAGGAAACACTACCACAATGAACTAAACATGTGTGTGTGTGTGTGTGTGTGTGAAGATAATATGAATCTAAAAATATATATATACCAAAACCCTAAACCCCAATAATAATCAGCATTTTAATTAATTTCGAAGGTCATTATAACTAAGTTACAAAAAAGGAAATACATTGATGAGTCAGTGCCATTCATTATTAAATATTTATTATTAATATACACAAAACTTGTAAAGTTTATATTTTTTAATGTCTTAGGCACTCTATTCCCTATTAAAATAGTATTCTTTACTAGAACATGGAGACTCCATAATAACCATAACAATTAAAACTTTAACAAATTTTCATTATTAAAATATCATCTATATGTCATGAAATATATACAAAGAGTATTGAAATAGCTATATCACATCATTATAAACCATTTTATAAATTTATTATATTAAGCACAATACAATATTTTATTAAAGATATAACTTCTCTAATTTATAAAACTTAAAGTGAAAAAGATGTTACTAAAATGTTATGATATATAATATGTGCAAATGTCATAAAATGTTAAACTATATTGTTTAACACATTTAATTTTTGAGTTATATTTGTTCTTTAGAACAAATATAATAAATCTCTTGAATTGCAGTGTCCATTAAGTTTAAATAAAATAATCTCTTTAATATCAAATTTCAAAAAAGAATAATCAATCATCAAACTCAATTAATAAAATTATAAATGTATTATGTTTCAAATCATAAAACATATTTATTGTTTAATAACTTTTTAATTGAATGATAAAATATTCTTTACTAAATTAGATTAGTAACTAAACAATTCTTTATTAAAATAAATTTTAACTTCATTAGATTCTAAATAAATAATGAATTCTTTATTATATAAATCGTAATGAAAACTATAAGATTGCTTTACAATTTAAGCTCATTTAATTCTAATGACATGTTCATTGTATGAATTTTAATTATAGCCTTTAAATTAATTTTTAAATAGCAAGAATGAAAAAAAATTACTAACAAAGATTTAATAAAAGTTAAATTTAAGATTTTAATTAAAACCTTAAGTTTATTTTATTATTTAAACCCATTTGGTCATTATGCTACATAATTAACTTAATTTAAATAAAAAATTATATAGTTATATTTAACCAACCACGTTAAGGTATCTTAACAGTTCATATCGCTACTGACAATTCTTAGAATATATTTACCTTGTACATATCATTTTAAAATATTCTTAATATATATTTTTAAAGTTATGTCATTAATTAATTAAACAAATTCTAACTATATATATATTATAAATAATAATATGTATTTATATATAAATATATATCTAATCATATAATTTATATATAAAATCTTATAATGGAATCATTATTAATATAACACAATTATTATTTGTTTGTTTCATCGTATTCACTTTTAAATTATATGTTATTTAACTTGTGCGTGTGTTAGGAAGTGTATAACTAGTAAAATAATTGACTTTAAATTTAATTATAATTAGTATATTATAGTCTTATAAAATTATTATTTCTTAAATAGACTTTATAAACCTACATAACATATTTAAAAACTATTTATGTATGCTTAACACATTTAAGATTTTAATATTAGCTAAACACATGATTGTGGTGTCATATACATTTTTAAATTTAAAAATATTATACACCTAATACACAAGTATTTATATTTAGATTGAAAGTTTAAATGACATTGGAAATAATGTTAAACATAAATTATAATTGAAATATTTTAATTCTTTTATGATTGAAGTTTAGACAAAATTTAAAATTAAAATTAAAGAAATTAATTAAAATGTATCCTTAGTATATATTTCACCATTGTTATTTAAACTTAAAACTTATGATATTGTTTAAGTTTTATGATTAAAACTTTTTAAATAAAGCTTAAAGTTGAAATAAAATTAGACATCTATTAAAGTAATATTTATTTTTTAGTATTTAAATCTCCTTTAGAATATATATTTGAAATATATTGTCCCTACATAAAATAACAAAAAATTTCAAGATCTTATAATGATTAAAATTTCTTAAATAAAGTTTAAAATTAAAATTGAAGCAATTTAGTAGTTTAAGCAAATTTACAATTATAATTTAAAACATTAAGAAATTAAGTTTCTCCTTATGTTATGCGTAAAATAAAATATATCTAAATGTTTTTAAAAAAAAATTAAAGTGGAAATATAAAATTAAATAATAAGTTTACAAATAAGTTTTATTGTATTTATATTATTTCCTCAAAAAACACCAAATGAACATGATAATAATAATGATAATTATTTTTTATTCAAGTAAGTTACTTCTCGTTACCTTATAAGAACTTTTTCATTATTTCTTAAGTTATTAAGATAATGTTGATAATCTCACTTATAAATTTATATAAGTTTCATTAATGTGTATTGCTTTTTTAAAACACGAAGCTTATTTAAGATTAATGTAAACATTACATTTAATGTTATGTATTAACAAATTTAATTAAATTTCATTGAGTCTTATTAATTTTAATTAAGAGAAACAAATTAAACTACTAGGCATCATGACTTTATAAGAACTAAAAACTTATATTACTTTATAATTATTGGTAATTAAACCATTTTATTATATTATTCATGGAATAGTAATATAAACTTATTTTAATGATTGTTAGAATATCTATATTTTATTTATGTTATTTTTACAAAATACACATATTTAATATGTTTATATTAATATATTTCTTTACTCATTTATTAAGAATAATGTGTTAAATTTTTATTAAGTGCTACTATTAATTTAGGGCCATTTTCCACTAGTAAGTGGTTATTTACAACAAAAAAATTTAAAAAATTATTTATTTTATTATAAATTTATTTTTTCATATGATAGTTATTTATTATTTATAATTATATGACATTTACATAGCTTTTTCAATGGTAACCAAATAACTAGGCAAGTTTGCCTAATTATACAATTATGAGTATCAAACATAATTTAATGTGTATCAAAATTAATTAATTAAGTTTTTTTTTTAGGTTTAAAAAAAACCCAATGAAAAGTGGATAAACAATGAATTATTTAAGACCTAACATAGAGCAAGTGGAATATTCACTAAAATGTCAATCATTTACATGTATATACACACATTTGATATACATGTAATGTACACATACACATTTGATATATTTAATTATTGTTTTGCAAAAGAACATCAATGTGAATAATATTCATAGTCTTTGGAAGAGACTAGTAAATTATATCGTGTAATTACTATCTTCATAATCATGTTTATATATATATATATATATATAATAGTTATTTTATTCAAACTTAGTATGTATTTAAATAAAAAATAATATAAAGTAAGGAGACTGACCAAAACATGTACAATGCTATATTTAAATTTAAATATATACATATACGACATTAGTTTACATATATAATAATATATAAATCTACATATATAGAGAGAGAAAGAAAGAGAGAAGGGATTTCTTCATAGTATAGTTAATACATAATCAAAATAAATAATTTTTATATATAAATAGACATACATATATATGTATATGAATATATAATTATATATTATATATAGAGTATCTAATAACTGAAAAATCTTTTTCTTTCTCTCTACACACTCAAGCATTTGTTGGTAATATATATGTATGTGTATACATTATCATATATATATATATATATATAATAAAAAGAGAAAGAGTCACTAGTAAATTATAGTTAGTGATTCACATAACAAAATAACTTGAATAATTAAATAATTTGAGTTTAACATGTTTTTTCAATTAAAGATATTGAGTAGTTACACCTTCATTGCATATGTATTACGTATAAAAACTTCTTTACAATAACCAGGTACACTAGTAATTTATGTTTTAATTTATTTAATCACTTTAATAAAAATAATTATTACCAAGGACATGGCATTTTTCTTAACCACCCGCTAATGTAAAGTGGGCCTTAGTTTATTTTTAAATTTTAATTGAATTGTTATATCATTTCTTTAGTTACTATACTTATAACTTGAAAATATATATGTTATTTCATTATTAACAACTAAGTTCTTTCTTATTTATTGAGTTTATTTATAATAACTTTATTTGATATGATATTTCCATCCTTTACTAGTATATCCATATTTAAATAGAATTTATAAAATTTAATCATGAAACATTCTTAGTTTTGCTATTAAAAATTATTTAACCAAATTTTATTTTGTATAAGTAACTTTATTAGTGTTTAAGTAAGGAAGTGACAATTATAATTTAAAGGGGGTTTAGTATTTAAGGAAGTGATTTATAATTTTGAGTGACTACATGGCTTCTTCATAAATTAAATTATTAATGTCTTAGAATTTTATTATTATAATTCAATTCATAAAATTACATTTTAATTTAACTTGTTAGTTATCATAAGAATTTATTTCTTATTATAAAAAAAACTATAAAATTGAATGATGTGATATATCTTAAATATTGATTAAGAAATCATAATATTGAAAATTAAAGAGTTCAGATATTAAGAGTTAACAATGAAGCTTACACTAGGTATATGCTGATTAAATAAATAGTTTAAGCTCTATTTAAAAAAATATGAAATTAAAATATATTAATACATAAGATTAAATAATATATTAAAGCTACGTGTGAAACATACCCACGTAGGGATTTGTTATATTACTTAACGCTATCTTGTCTAAATTGTTAATTAAGTTTTCTATAAGTAAGTTCTTAATTTAAGTTTATTTTTTCTTTACCTTAACAAGATCTATTTCATATATATTCTTTAATGAATTTGTGTGTAGAAGTGACCTTGTTTCCTCATATAAATACATGTATATACTCATGTTACTATAGTATAAATATTATATCTATTTTGATATTAATGTCTTTTCGGGTTTTGGATATTTTAAGTAATAATAAATAAACTTAATATATATTCTTCTTCTATCTATGTATAGATGCAAGTTGACTTCTCCCTGCAGATAGAGAATCAATGGAGGACAATGTGAAGCTGCTCTATGTCTGGGGGAGTCCATATGTGATGCGAGCGGTGGCAGCATTGGAGCTGAAAGAGATAGAGTACGAGAAGGTAGAGGAGGATATTAAAAACAAGAGCGAGCTCCTGTTGCAGTCCAACCCAGTACACAAGAAGGTACCTGTACTCATCCACAATGGCAGGTCTATTGCTGAATCTAAGGTGATAATTGAGTACATAGACGAGACTTGGCCAGATAAGTATCCATTTCTTCCGAGGGGAGATCCATTTGCTCGAGCACAGGCTCGTTTCTGGGCCGATTTTGTTCAGACCAAGGTGAATTAATTTATCTCATCTTGCATGAATTCAATCTGAGATCATATAGTGTGTACAGATATTCACAGTGGCAGCCGACATTGTGTTCCGGGGTGGAGCTAAAGAAGAGTTTAAAAACTGCAGAATTCTTGATGAGCAGCTTAAGAAGAAGAACTGCAGTGGGGATTTCTTCGCTGGTAATGAGATGCGGTTAGTGGACATCATGCTTGTTCCTACTGCGTTATGTATGGAAGCACTGGTTGAAGTTGGCAGACTGCGTTTCCCATCCAGAGATGAGTGCCCACACTTCCTTGATCTTCTCGATGCGATCCGACGGCATTCTGTTATAAAGTCTTCCTTACCAGATCCTGGTAAGCTTAAGGAGTTCTTCTCTACTGCATTTCAATGGATAAAAAACCTAGACTAGGCCACTCACAAATAGTAATATGTTCCAGATAAATATGTCGAATAAATTTATTAAAATCATTAAAAAGTACTAATAATAAAAGATATTATTGTCTACGATACCAGATTTATTATAATAAAAAAGTTATAATATGTTGCTTAATACATTATTTATATGAAAAATTTCAATATTTTAATAAGCATTATGAATATTTTAGTAAAATACAAAAAAGGGGTATTATAATGTTGTTTTGTTGTGTGTTATATAGGTGTGTTTATACATAAATGAATTCGGTAATGGATTAATTTTTTTGGCTTATACCATGGTTTTTAATTTATAATTTTTAATAAAAATATAGAATAAATAAATAAATAATAAAATATTCATAAATTGAAAATAATAAGATTAGATTTATATATTTAATTTAATTTTAATTTATTAAAAATCATTATATAAATTAATTTAAATTTTATTAATTTAAACTACTATGGATTAATTTAATTTAAATCAAAATTATTAATTCATTTTTGACAATAGTGTCCTATTCATGATATTGTGTTACACACATACATGGTTAGATAACATTTTTATTTATCGATAATGTTATATATAAATATTAAAATAAAAATCAGCATATCAAAGATTTTATCTCACCTTAAACATGAGATATTACTAGAATATTTTAAGTTTTTATTATTAAAATTTAAAGTCAAATTAAATTTTAACCATTTAAAATGAAGTTTATCTTTAAAAAATATAAAATATACTAAGTATGTTTAATATTTTTATGAATAAATGTTTTTAAACAAAAATTAAGACTATGTAAGATATTATATATTGTATATATACACATGCGTAGTGACACATGGGTGGTGATCTGCCCCCATGTGTCAGCACCACGTGTCACATATGTGCACGTAACAGAAGGTATCTAGCAGGCACGTTTTGTGCATATTTATCTGTTCTTTCATCTAAAGCTGAAATAAATATAATATAACTAATACGTGTGTGAAACCCATGTATTTCTTATTTATGATTATAATTACTCTAGATATATTAATCTTATAGTGATACATGTATATTACATACATTCTAACTATGTACTAGGCAAACTTAAACACACATAAACATAATTATGATAACTATTAGATAACCGTTGGATCACATCCATATCGTTTGGATCTGGTGCCATACATACACCTGCACACAAACACAAAAACACACACACACAGAGAGAAGACATATCCAATATTCACTTGCCGGGCACAAGCACACATACCAAAGTCATAACTATAATACATATATTTACCCGGAATAATAATAGTAGGGCTGTTAAAGCTCAATGGTCGGCTTCAACTTCTTAGGTTTGCTGTTGGATTTCCGCTGTCCGCAAAGACAAATTATTCCCAAACAGTGTTACTCTCATATTGTTCAAATGCAACATGAATATAGACCCCCGTTTAGGAACAACTAGAACAAGAAACAGAGAAGGCTTAAATCATTATATATTACTAATCTCTATACATAAACACATTTGATTGTTCTTCGTGTTAGGAATTCGCATTCGCATTCGCGTGCCTGCGTGCGTGCGTGTGTGTGTGTGTGGTGTGAGAGAGAGAGAGAGAGAGAGAGCCCCACCTTTGAAATTATTAGATGACGTGATAATGGCAAATGTGTTCTCCGTCTCTCTTATCATAAGTCCCTTTGTACCGGAAAACCACTGTGTTTGGACTCCACGACTGCAATAAGAAAGCACGTATTAGGAAAATTAAAATTTCGGATATATATATATATATTCCAATACAGTATAAACCTTCTAACGGAGCTCCATGTAAGTCTGCTGTTAGGAGGCGCGACTGCATCATTACATCACTACATTACAAAACAATTATTACTTGATTTGCTACTTGTACGTCAGCTGTATATGCTATATACTTTCATAAACTCAAATAAAAATAATGATTTTATACATGAGTATCTTACCTGCAACCAGCAATGAGCTTCGTGACATACTCTTTCCACATTTCATGAAGAGGTGCATACAAATCGAACCTGCAGCAATACTATATAACTCCCCCCCTCCCTCTCTCTCCACCGTGTTCTCTCTCTCTCTTCTCACACACACACACACAACACACCTTAGGTATTTGGAAATCTAAATGAAATGTGCCGAGTCTTCGATGCTTGGTGAGTGAAAGATGCTTTGGGGAACGCTTGCTACTTTGCTGGGCTCTTGCCGGGCTTTTTCACTAAACATCTAAAAACAACAACAATAAATATAAAATCTCTCTCTCTCTCTCTCTCTCTATATATATATATATATAATGTGTGTGTGTATGTGTCATATGTGCGTAGAGACCTGATGTGTAGTGGGATTATCGAGGAGTACAACATGACTAGTTGCTTTGACCACAGTGTTGTCGAAGTCCTTGAGAGCTTTTGTATTCTTCAACCACAAATCTTTCAGAATATCTCGCACTGCTTGTTTCCCATCACTCGTCTTTACAAGCTACAATTTCCACACACATGATTGTATTATATTTCTATGTATACATGTGTATATCAATGTAAGACTGCATGCACACCTGCAAGTGATCCGCAGCTAGCTCACCACAGAGAGAATGGACTCGCAAAAGTGGTGCATAAGTTGCATCATTTTCTGCATTTCTCATTTAATTAATATACACACAGTATATAGGTTAACTACGAAGACAACATACCTGAAGAGCTAATTGGCGTTGGGAAGGGCCGTTTTCGCTGTGAATTTCTTCCTGATGTTGGCGTTTGGCTGCATTTCTTCAGTGAATAGGACGGCGTCTTTGGCGTAGAGAATGCCGCCGGCGATCCAGCGCTTTGCCGTCGATCTAGCGCCTCTAGACGTACCTTCTTGATCGCTGACGGTGTCGCATCCGCCATAATAAAAACCCTAAAACTCCTTAATAAACAGATGCTTTAAAATATTCTCAAAAAAGTAAATTATTTTAAATATTCAAGTATATTCTTTAAATTTTTAAAATATTCATAATATATAGATTTAAATAATTTATGAATAAATTTATCAGCATACTGTTGTTTGGGGTTATGAACGACTTCATGTCTACTTACACGGGAGTGAAACACTTTTGGAGTGTGATCATGCTATTGTCACTTATTAAAACGAAAGAATTTAGTGGGTCGTGTAGCTAGATAGGAATTATGTTTCTATGTATATAACTTTAAAGTGGTGCACATGCCTTTTGATTTGTTATCAAACTTTGCTATATAAATTCATGTAATATTAAATTTTAGTTATATTTTAAATTTTTTATTTTTTTACAATTTAATATAGACATATAAACGTCCCATGACACCAATATCCGCTTACACACACACACACACACACACACAATAACACATCACATAATAAAGTATACAACTATAAATGCATATATTTACACAAGAAATATTAGTTCTTATTTGTTATGTATTTGCACGTATATATGTGTTGTATGTGCGTGTGAGAGTGTATGTGTGTGTGTGTATATAACTACATTTAAAAACTAGCATAATCAGCAAATAATCTCTGTTAAATGTCGGGGAGTAGATTCAAAACTGAGAATAGCATATTCGAAAATCTCCTCAACCTATTGTTAATATTTATATAGCATACATATAATATACATTACCTTATATGTATATTCACATACGTACTGGCTCCATTTTGTAAATCTTCTCCTGTTTTACATTGTTCACTCTAACCGGAATATCCCCTTCCTCTCCACACTTGTTCCAGTTTTCTTCTTCTTATTCAAAGTTGTCCCCATTGAACCCTCAACTGCAATGGTGTCAATATAATCTAATAATGTGATATGTATATAGTCTATCGATACTTATATACATAAGTACGTTATATATGTGTGTGTGTAGACTCAAGTGCTAAATTATCTTAGCATATGCTGATGTGAAGATGCTGGAATATGCATAGTTTCTTTCATTAACCATGTATATAGACTATACATAATGTATGAAAGTATTTTATAAATATATACGCTTGTATAACCTATTATACTCACCTTGCCATTCCCACACGATTCTGGAGTCACCTTTTATTATCCTTGGATACTGGTCTATTCGTGTATCCTCTTGTACGAGGCGCTCCACCTAGTACAAGTATCGTAAATACGAATGTATGTATCCATGGTCATATAGCTTTCTAAGACTACAAAGACATCAAGTTATACATAATTACATAAGCTACATACAGAGAGACATATGCATGTACGTGTGAGTATTTATATACATATTATAAGCTCTTACCTCGGCCCAGAGAGGTCGGTTTTTTCTTTCATCAGGCTTAAGTAAATGGTCGCGGAGCCGAGAAGCAACAATCCAGGTTTCATTCCCTGGACTTTCCGGAATATCCCCCATTGCTTTTGTCTCTAAAGCTTCACAAACCTATATATACATAATACTAATCCAAAATTAAGTACCATTAAAGTTAATAATTAACTATAGGATATTAATATAATGAATATGAAATATTAATAACCATATGACTATATAAATCATCATACCTTGATATATAATTGTTCAGCTCGTCCTAATCTTCTTCTGTATCGCCAATACTTGAGCACATGGAATGTCATGACAGAAATCTGTAAAACTCCTTGTCAAACTGTTAAATATATAGGGGTGTGTGTGTGTGTGTGTGTGTGTGCACGTGCCTGTACAATTTATATAAAATGTGCGTAATGACAAAAATATATATACATATGCATATGAGAGAGAGATGCACCAGAGGAATCCCTAAGAGCAGTTTGAAGATGTTCTGAAAACACCACTCTCGAATTCGACATCCCAAAGGCTTGTATCCGTCAACTAGATTACCAGGACAACAAAAGACTCGACCCCTGCAAAATGTATATATACAAACAAACATACACACATTACATGTATATTATCTACGATGTGCATTGTAACACGTGAAGCATTAGCATCAGACATTAACAACAACACCATATAGTATTGATATGATAATTGCAGTATTATCATAATAATCTTTACTTACTGTATTATATCGTTTTAAATCTCATTATCATATAGTTTATACTGACCCATGAATATCCGTGTCGAGGATATTCGATGCAATCCCAACAGCCTTTTCCTGGACTAACCAAAGGTTTCTCCCTTGTAAATCTGGCTTCACGGCGCCCATAATCTCGTCTTCTGTAAACTGGAAAGGAAATTGTCAAACACACATATACACAATACAACACACATAAAACATATGCACATTATGCATATACACAGCTATACAAGAAAGCAAATAAGCAACCGTGTGTGTGTGCGTGTGTGTGTCTATACGGTGTGTATGTGTGTACATATATATGAATAAAGTGTGTATGCACATGCTTTGTACGACAAGTATGTGGTAACAGCATAGTTTATCATAATGCTAACACTATAACAAAAAAATGCCAGTGAATAGCTCACACATACCCATACTTTCCCAGCTCCATTACAAAAAGATATGGCATTTACGCTGCAAACGTAATCTTTCCAGTCACCAGCCTGGAAGCAAGTAGCTTATTAAACATTGGTTAGATACATATATGAGTGCGAGACACATATATACACATATGGAGACATACATATATACACCAACACAGAATATAGTATTTGAACTTACCAGCTTTTCAGCGCCCTTGTCAATATACACATCATCAACACAATGCCTCCCTTGTCTCCTGTAGCCAATAAGGCACTCCAATTGCCCTCCTTGACAAACACCATGTTCTGGACACGGAACGCAGTTTTCTGCTATCAAAATGCATATACATTCTGAAATTTCGTTAAACATATATCTCTATCATGTGATATTATGGTGTAGTTTCAAACACATTGTAGATGTGTGTGCGTGGGCGTGTATATGTTTGTGTGTCTGTGCACATACGGGATCCTATCGGATCATGAAATATATCAAGGCTATAAATTTAAATACACATAGACAGCTAATGTCATGTGTACAAATATACTCAGCATTTATAGGTTAGTGTAGAAGACGTAATTACATCAGAGGCATGAAGCCATGTTGTACATATATCTTCAGCATATATGTGTTTGTCCGTGCGTGTGGGCGTATATTTATGTATTTCTGTGTCTCACACACACATACACGCAAACACTTCATCTGTGTTAATTTATATGTAAAGATAAGTGTATATGTATATACTCGATACATTTACGTTGTACGTGTGTAAAACCCATCAAAAACACTACATTTTTACCTGACAGTCTACTGTTTCTATCGCAAAATGGAAGCCGCCGATCGTTGATCCAGTTGGAGACCTTGAATGTAGAAGCGGCGACTGCAGCCGCGATTACCAGAATTGCGGCCAACTGATATGCCTGATCCATCCACGACAATGCATCCTCCCTCGCCGATTCGCCCTTCTTCTTCCTCCTAGACGGAGATTGAGCAGCCATAGAACCCTAAATCCCCTGTTTTAGGGTTTAGGTTTTTTTTTTGAAATTTTTGTAAGGTTCTGTTCAAACTTTCAAATCTTAAAAACATATAAATTTAACATTAAAATAAATGATTTCATTATTTTGATATTGTTAAAGATTATAATTATGTATTATGTAATCAATGTATTAATATTATCTAATTATGATGTTATTAAAATGTCATTTCTTCTTTCCTTTGTCTTTGCCCTTTTTACCAGGTGGTGGTGGTGGTTCATTAACTAAAACCTCCAAGTTTATAGCTAAATTAGGGCTCCACAACCTCCTTTAGCACCTTCTCAAGCTTTTCATGTGGTTCCCCCTCTGGCATTGTCATATCCTATAAAAACCCACGCGTACGTGTGCGTGTGCGTGTGTGTGTAGAGAGAAAGAGAGTTAATATGTTCATGTGTACTTGTAACACACACACCACACACATCTACCTCAGTAGCGATCGTAAGGAGACAAAGCTCGCACTCTCTATAGTTGATATCGTTATCCAAATATGCACTATTATCATCTTCCACATTTAAACTTGCGTAATATAATGCATCAATCATTTTAGCAATTACCTTCCCTTGTTCAGCAACGAGCTCCGGTGCAAATCTCTATACAATATGTGCGTGTGTGTATGTATTATTAGTATATACACATACACACACGCACGCATATATAGCGATGTACCTGGAAGAAGAGGTTCAAGTATAGAATCTTGATTGTTCCATCACTCGTTCCAATCTCACGTAATGTTTCGTTAAACAGCTGATTAATCTGTGTCCTAAACTTTTCAAAAATGTTCTGAATAGCCTTGCTTGTAACAAGTGAGTACTGGGACTCCTTCCCACAACTCTCTATATTCAGGAAATATGCTTCTAGCAGCTCGTTTACCTGTTTCACGCTTTCAAGTGTGTGTGTGTGTGTGTGTGTGCATGAGTTTTATAAAACACTTATATAAGTATATATATGTAATTGAGGAACTTACTTTTAAATCCAGTCGTAAATCACTTATGTTTTTCTGCCTGGCCAGCTTGATTATAACTTCAAAAAACTCCCTATATATAAATTGCCTCACCTGTGTATTACCAATATTTATGTGCGTGCGTGCGTGTGCGTGTGTGTGTGTGTGTGTGAGAGAGAGAGAGAGAGAGTACTGAAGTTTATATCGATACATACTGGAGAATGAACTTCTAGAGAAGAATCCCAGGACTCCGCAGACCCACGCAACACAACATCAATCTGAGCTAAACCAAGACCAGGCTCCACAATCTGCAAAGAATACATAATAATTATTATAAACACTAACTATTAGATATATAATATTATAAACTTTTAATATATTCATATATAGATGCCAGCACGCACACGCACGCACACACACACGTTGTGTAGAATAATATTATCAATATGTACCCTTATATCATGACACAGTTGCCAAATTTGCTCCAGAAGTAAGGCCCGAGGACGTCCTATATACTGAATATGCTTCTCATCAGCAAGCGTTCCGGGGAAATAACTAGAACAAGTCCTATCATATCAATATACACACATACACACGTAGACACATACATGTATGTGTGCAATATGTATACAGAACGTCAGACCTGTACATGTTGAAAATCTCTTTAAGCTTTGTATTGCAACGTAAGAGCAGGTTTACTAATTGTTGTTTTACAATAGTAAGGTCGGAGTCGACCTCCAGAAGAGTGTCTAAAGGCTATATACATAGAAAGAATACGAGTTAACTATATATTCTTTATTATATGGTTGTAAAAATAATTAAATAAGGATAATATATGTATAATGTACCTCTTTAACACATATAGACTCGTCTTTAATTGGTATAACGGTCACAAGTGAAATTCCACTGTGTACATGGCCATCTTCGTATATCAAATAACCAGGGCCTTCTTTCATATCATTTTTCCAACACCCTGTTAACACATACACATATTATATACATATACAAACGTACGTACATACATGCCATACATGTACATGCATATACGTGTTTACCTGCCTTGAAAACAGCTCCAGATGCATAATAATACGCCCCTTGTCCATATCTTCTGCCTTCTACAAAGCCTCCCATGTATGTATTCCGCAATATGTTTAAATGCCTTTCAACTCCATCGTCTGCCCATATATCGGTCCCACTGCCATATTACATATGCATATTTATGTGTATCATATATAATATTAACACACACACACACACGCACACATGCCTTCCATGGGGAACGTCATTGAACCACTCGCCTTCATATATTTGCACTGCATTTGCATCTAAACGCCAGTGTTTATGAAGTAAAGAAGCATCGGGATCCTTGGGCATAGGTAAGGTGACCAACACAGCACGCCCTTTTCCAACCCTTTTCCCTTGCGACCAACCTTTTCCACATTATAAAACCACTATTAATTAAGTATTAATCACATCAAACTATAACTTATAATTATTACAATACAAACCTCCTCTAAATGTACTCCCTGAAGAATAAATTAATTTGCCTTCCCCATGCTTTCGATCATTTTCCCATCCTCCATGATAAACTGCTTCGCCTTCTTTACCATAAGTTAAACTACCCTGCATAACGAATTATATAAATATGCAACGTATATAAGTTACAGAAACATGTGTGCGTGCGTGTGTGTGTGTGTCCTACTTGACCATGACGTAGGCCCTTGATCCAGCCTCCTTCATATGTGCAGAATCTATCTTCCCCAGCTTGCATAGTTCCTTTCCCATTTGGGATTCCATCAAATACCTGAAAAGAATTATATATAGTTATATAACTATACACACATGTGGATGTGTGTGTGTGTAAACAAAAATAACAATAGTTACCAGTTATTAAGCTACCTCACCCACGTAGGTTGCCCCTTTAAGCCATCGATAAGTGCCTGTACCATGAATTCTGTTGTAAAAGAACTGCCCTTCATATGACAACCCATTACCAAACTCAAGTTTCCCATGTCCGTGCATTAGTCCTTGCTTAAGCTTTCCCATATACCTGCATATTATGTCTAAATCATGTGTATACATGTGCGTGCGTGCGTGTGTATAGTATGTATACATACCTGAGGCCTCCACACATTGTACCAGTGCCTTCACCATCAGGAGTTCTGTCTATCCTGTACATTCTCCGGAATATGTCCAATTCATCCACCTGTGTCACCCCCCAGGAACCCTAAACTTCCTTATGCAATTCCTGTAGTCGTGCAAGAGCTGCTCCGCATTTGCAAAGCATACATTCTCCGCCGTCTGGAGATTCAATCCGCCCCAATTCGGATGCAAGATCTTCTCATATTCCGACATTCCTGGCTTTACAGGTTCCTCACCTTGCCAATATACACATACATACATACAAGCACTTCAGAATACGTATAATATACATACATAGATGTATACATACGATAAACATATGAGTACACTTGTATACATGCATAATAAGCATGTGTACACGTACCTTGTCCTCCTACGGATTGCTCGCCTGGTCCATCGCTTTCTTCTTCCGCCATTGCCCTAACCTGTTTTAGGGTTACATTTTAAATTTGGAATATTCAAATTTGTCCGCCGTTTCCGTAAATGAAATAAAGAACAATAATAAACATAATAAATTAATTAGTACACATGGATTTAATTATTTAATAATAATTTATTAATTAATATATTTTTAATTAAATTATTATTTTTAATTTGATGAATTTATTCTTAAATTAGACCAATAAATTTATTTTTTTAAGTTCTTAATGAACTTAATTATTTAATTACTCTTAATTTAACTTAACCTATTAATTAGAGCCTTAATTTAATTATTATAATTTAATGCTTAACTTTATTCTCAATATCTTATAATTGAGATTGAACCCTTTAACATAATTGTTTATTTTTAATTTCCTAAATCTATCTAGTTTTTATCTTTAATAAATCCACTCAATTATTAGGCTTAATTTAATAAATTTATTTTTAATTTAAATTTTTAATCCATCAGAATACTAAATAAAATTTTAAAATAATTATCAAATTGAATTTAAAATGACCGTTGGCTAAATAAACTTATTATATAAGACAATAAAAAGAACTATATTAGTGATTTAGGTATAATTTATTAAAAATCATGTAACTAAATATATAATAATTTATGTAAGGGATTGTGCGTGATATTACTTCTATATAAACTAGTGCGTGTACACGCACGCACACACACACACACACACATATATATATAATTTTTCCCTATATGTATTATTACACATACATACGCACACCATGTTATACAACGGAAGAATACATGCGGTTCTTTATTAGAAAAGTATGTGTCCCTCTTTTGATGTAAACTTAATCATCCCTTCTTATTCTTTAGGTAAAATTACATATTATTTACATATATATCATTTTACTTCAATTTAAAAACTAGAATAAATTTTAAAAAATACATAAAAATATATAATTGATTTGTACTTCATGGTAATTACAAAACCAATTTATCACACTAAATATATTTATTTAAATTATTATGGCATTTACTAACATTTGCTCATTTGATTTATTTCATTGTAAATTGCCATAGTTAAATATACATATCTAATTCATTTAGATTTGAAACAAATAAATAAAGTAAAATAAAGAATATGTCCTTAATCTTTAGATTTGCTTAATTAAAAGCTTATTATTAAACATATTAGAAAATTAAATTCGTTTTATTTAAGATTTAGTAATATGATAATTGGCAACTACATAATAAATATTGTTGATAAACAAACAAATAAACGGCAGATCAGAAGGGAGCTTTTACGAGCTTTTATCCTTTAATTAGAATAATCTTTATTTTATAATAATAATTTAACATTAAAATAAATTCATTAAAACCATTTTAAAATGATATATATATATTATTTTAATAAAAATAATTTGTTCACAACAGAAGAATTAATTTTGTTAACACGAATAAGGTCTGTTTTAGGCTTCATTACATCAAAATATCATTTTCTTTTCCTTTGTCTCTGCATATATAAACATCTCTCTTTCACACACACACACACACACACGTATACACATATATAAACATCTCTCTTTCACACACACACACACGTATACCGTATATAGGGCGACAAGTTTCTCAAAACTATCTTATTACTAAATAGAAATAATGAGTTACTTTTGTGAATCTGATTGAATGATTTCTTAATATCTAAGAAGGTACAAGTATACAAAGAAGGTATATGTTTTGTTTACCTGCGGAAGTGTTGTTGTTGTTGCATCATCTTCTTCTGCTGTTGCATCTTCTTCTCGTGTTGGAGCTTCACCATGTCCTTTTGAATCTTCTCCTTGTACAATGGCAGGTTCAGTATCTGGTTTATCTCCCCAAACAACACTTCCTCTGTTATATTGTCCTTGATGCTCTCAATCACCTGTTATATATCTATATAGTTACATATAAAATATAACATGGTATTACCACGCTCGTGCATAGACAAATACATACATATACTTAAATATTATATCTGAAAACGAGCTTATCCATTAGTAATAAGGAAAATTATCAAACTGACCCTCTAATTTTATATAATTATCAAACTGACCCTCTAGTTTTATATAGACTTGAGTCAAGAATCAGAACACACCCCCACACACACGTGCAATATGTTGTTTAAAACTAAATTATATAATACAAATGATAAATATATTGTTTAATACTAAAATATATGGGTGTGTGTGTATTATTAAGCTGATTCATGACTCAAGACCAGTTTGATAAATATATATAAATATAGAGTCACTTTTGATAACTTTCCCTTAATAATATAAAGTTATTAAGAATAAAGTGCCACACACAGATTGGCCTTGAGTGCTAATCAGAGCAATATATTGTTTAAAGCTAAAATATAGAACACAAATGATAAATATATTGTTTAATGCTAAAGTATGTGTATGTATTATTAAGCTTATTAACGACTCAAGGTCAATTTGATAATTATATAAAACTAGAGGGTCATTTTGATAATTATATAGAACTAGAGGGTCTTTTCCCTTAATAATATGAAGCTATATATAAAATGCCACACACAGACGCACAGACACGCACACACATGTCAGATGAATTCAGAAAAGAAAGTATTACCTTCTGGTAAGTAGTAATAGCGTTTGCATGCTCCTTGTCAGTCCTCTCACGCATGAACTCCCAAACGTGGGTATCTGGATTCAAGGAACACTCGATCACGCAATTATTATACGCAGCAGGGTCCACATTCTCTGTTTAAAAGCACTAATTCATCAATCGCATGATAAACAAGAACATATGTTCGGAGAGGGAGAGAGAGAATTTACCAGGGAAGGTAACAGTAGCTCCCTCGAGGACACGATGCGTTCCTTTGTCCATGAGGCACAAGCAATACTTATCCATTTCAGGTGAGTGCTACACGAAGTCAGCTTGTCAGAAAACATATAAGCTGTAATTTACTCCTACATATCAACAGCAGAACAAGTATAAGCGTATAACTATCATACTATTATTCGCATGCACGTGCACACGCACACACAATCAACATACCCTTAGGAGAAAATCAACCGAATTCATGTGTGCGTACTTCCATTTCAGTAGCCCCTGATGCGTCCTGGGAACATACTCATCTTCCCATCCCTGCACAAAGTATTAAGCTTGAGTGACATATAAAACATAGTTATAAATATATATATATATATATATATACACACACACACACACACAAACATCACAGAGGCAAACACACACAAGTCTCTACCTGAAAAATAAGGCCGTCGGCTTCATGAAAGAGCTGATTAGGAATAAAGTCGTGAAGAACCCTTTCTACTGTGGACAACAGCCAAAAGTCCTTTCTCCGAACCTGGTAAGAGACATGCATAATAAGCACAAAGAGTTTGTCAAATATAGTACAGTGCGTGCACACACACACACACACAGATATATATATTACCCGGAAAAGCTCCTTGTTGTAGTTATATCGCTTATTAAAAGCAGCATCCGCTCTCCTTGCCTCAATGATGTCAGTCTCGATCATCTTCCATCTATCGCAAAAACGGTGCTGAAAATAAAAAAGACCACAATGTTCATAGAATGGTTTCTCCTATAGCATACTACATAAGTCTATTGTATATTGCGAGTAATATTTTGTAAGTCATATTTAATCGGTAATCTATATATAACACAGATTATACTATCTAAATTATATTTGTCCTAATTCTTTGATAGAATGAGGTCATATTACAAGATTTGCGCTCGCATGGTTAAACATGGATACTCATATTGCATAATTTTCATGGTTACTATTCTTTAATAAAATGAGGTCAAGTATAAATATCGATGTTGTAAGCATACAAGACAGTACCTTGATAAGTGATGTATCGTTGAGCACCATCAGATCATATACCAAGTATCTTAGTGTTTGTTCCCCTGTTTTCGGATCCTTATCTATCACCATCTCGCCGTCAAGTAAAGTAGCATGGTGACTCTCCGCTATCTGGTCTGACTTGGCCGCCTATTACAGGACATTCACAGTTAACCCACATTCACATATCATTAGTATAACACGCATTGTGTGTGTGTGGTGTGCTTGTGCGTGTGTACTATTAAATATGCATTATTATAAGTACCCGTCGAGGAAAACGCATTTGAACGCGTCTGAAAGTGAACTTTCTGTCGATCAGAAAACATCCATCGACTGTGATAAGCATCATGTATCTTGACCCGTCTGCTTTCCATGTCGCGTAGTAGTACCTTTGTCTTAGTAATTGAAGGTGCTTTCTGCAATAGACAATAAAATGATAGCAAGCACATATATACACGCACACACGTATATGTATTGTGTATTCAAGTACCTGTCTAATGATACCGGTTGAGAGCCAGGAAAGGACATGTTGATGACCTTGTGGTTTCTGTGAGAAAATACAAGAGGACATTAATTCGCAATGTACTATACACGTAATAACATTTACGTGCGTATATGATACATGTTATAATCCCTTCCTCCCTCCCTCTCTGTATATATACACATATATACATACATACATACCAATCCCAGTTTTAGGACACACCACCTCTGCAACTCATACTGCTGTTCTTCAGGAATGGAATCTCCTAGAGTATCGTCAATGGATAGGGGCCGCCGTTGATCTTCGGCCATAACGCCATCATCACCGTCCACTCCATCGTCGTCCTCGTCGTTAGGTTTGTTCAGATCGAGCGGATCGTTTGGACGCTTCCATTCTGGCGTTGATGGGCAATCCATCGGCTGTGGTTGGCGCTCGTGGTAGAATTCGTATAACTTCTCTACATAGTCCCTTTTATATATCCCTGGTGGCCTTGCATTCGCAAATGTTTGCAATGCCTGCATGACATAATTAGCATAACTACATAGCTACATAAGTGCATAGTACCATACGCGCGCGCGTGCGGGATGAGTATGTGTGTGTGTGTAGCCAGCTTTACTAAGAATGTCATAAACCATAGGCATGAATGCGTGTGGTTGAAATTTCTAACATAGATGGCATTAGGCTTTGTATAAAGTCGAATAGATCGATACACAAATATCATATTATTGATGTGCACGACTGGATATGCACTTACATATTCTAATAGAAATTCTCTTCCTGAATATTAGTTATTATCATAGTCATGACACAATGAACACATACATATATACGGACACCCACATGCACGCACATATAAAAATCTCTTCAACTGACCTGTTCAACAGTAAAGCCGGGTTGCGTACGCATCAAATAATGGACGATCATGTATCCAGTACGATTGAAACCATGCGTACAATGAACCAAAATACACGCATTCCTTTGATCTCTAAAAAACCTTGAAGCCTACATAAAGTTGTACTTAAGACATACATACACATACAAAAACATTAGTACACTCACCTCAAAGACAAACCTGTTCACTGATTCGTTGTCTGGGACTTCGTTCCTGCCTCTACACGGAATCTATAACAAGAAAAGCAGTTAAAAACAAATGAGTATGCGTGTGTGTACACCAAAGAGTACCTTTATATGTTTCACGCGCGATCGTCTCTCCAATTCCTTGGAGTTGTAATAACGAGTAGTGTTTGTCATATCAATTACCAATCCGACCTAAAACACAACACTATTCTGTCATGATCTACATTGTATAACACTATCGTAATACACCATATCTAGTCTCATGTGTATATTAAATGATCGCGTATCTGTGCATGAGTGCGCATGTTAGTCATTCAATAATAGTGTAGCTTATCGTAATATCAAAGGATACCTGGAGTTTTTATACTAGTTATTTCATGCATATAGTATGAATGAGTGTAAAGGTTTACCTCACGCCTAGCTGCACGTTGCTTGTCAATGGCTCTCTGCCAGGAGTATCTCTTTCCTGGTTCTACAACCTCGTTAAAGTGCTCCCCAAGTGGGACTTTAGAAGGTATTAGTCGACAAATTGGCTCTCCAGATGCAGGACAGTCAACCCAGCCTTATAGAAAGCATATAAGTAAATTACCAATATAATTATTAAGGCTTTGTCAGCACCGAACCTTCAGGAAGTGTCATAACTGATCTGGGCCGAGGAGGTTCCACATATGGAGTAGGATTGGATGCGACTCTCGCAACTTTGGCGCTCCTTCCACCGTTGGATTCCTCCCTCGCTCGTCTTAGCATCATTCTTTTTTTTTCGCTCTTCACGCTCCTATTATCAAATCAATCTCAGTATAAAGTGTGCCACGCGTGTGTGTTCTAATATATAAACATAATTGCGGGCCTAAGTGGGTATGTGTAATAATGTTTTAAGATCAACAATCACGGTGTATGTATGTGGGTCTGTACTATATCAGATAATGTATGCCGGCATAAGTGGGTATGTCGGATGTGTGTATATAACACGAAAGAGAAAATATACATAGAATGATTAATCATTCAGGAATCAGAAACGTCTAACGTGTGTGTACTATATCTAATAACACAATAAATATATAACAATGGCTCTACCAGACTCATATGTATATAACAAAACACACACACACACACACACCACACACACGGGTTATGTAGGCCCCGAATCAGAGAAAGTTTTATGTATGTGAGTGAAATGAGAGCTGTTTAGCATTACAAGGAATATGCAATTATATGTGTGTGGGTTGGACGGGGGTATCAACCATTCAATAAAGTCGTGTATGCTTGCATTTGCATAATCATCTCATGTGTGTTTTGAATGACATACAATACATACAAATGTTTTACGGGTATAGAACATGACATTTCACGATTTCAAGGCCTAAGAAGCGCTCAAAAAGGGAATTTGAGTGGATATTCGCGGATTTCGGGACCTATAGAGGGTTTGAAACAGGTTGATCTACAGAGTTTCGATTCTGAGGCAGAGAATGGCTGAATTTAGGCAGGCGATTAGAAATCATACCCGACGCATGATCTCGGGGCCGCTCTCCTGATGCTCTTGCCTTGAAGCCTCGTCCTCTTCTTCCTCTTCCTCGACCTCAACCTGCCCGTTCTGTGTGACTTCGGTGTACACATCGTCTCCGGCTGTTGCCGGTTGCTCTTCGGACTCGGCTGTTGCCGGCTGCTCCTCTTCGGACTCGGCTTCCGCCTCGGCCTCCTCGGCCTCTTCCTCGTCTTCTTCAACTACAAACTCTGTGCCCTCGTCTTCTTCCTCCGGGAGCTGATTCAGATCCATAGAACCCTGTTTTTGATTTAGGGCTAGGGCACCTAGGGCCCTGTTTAAATGATTTTGAAGATCCGATGGCCAGTGATACTTGAAATATTAAATAAACATACAATCCATTGGTTCCAGAAGCGCATTTTGATCCAATGGTGAATCTCAGGTGTACAGTACATATTTAAATTTTGATTAATTAACTACTTAATTAAATTTAAGTTTTTAAAACAACGTGTGTACATTGGCAATAACTAAAACATACGCATGTATATACATGTGTGTGTGTGTGTATTAAATAGATATATAATTAGCTAGTGATACACATATATGCAACTAGTTTATATATATAGTTATGAATAATATTAATCACAATCAATGTAAGTATTACACTGTAGTTAATATCATCTTTGATTAATTATTTATTCTAGATAATTAGTATTAAATTGTTTTAACTATAGTAAGAAATTTCATATAACTATAATAAATATTTAAAAGTACCATTAACATATATTAATTGTTTGGAAATTTAAATATTAAACTTAAAATTTCAAAACATATTCTCACACCAGTGACCAGTCACTGTTTATCATTTAGTCACTAATTCAAACTTAATTTATTCAAATTATATTATATGTGCTTATGTCAAATTATAATAAATTAAACTATTAATTTTATAAGCTAATTATAAATATTAAAAAACTTCTACAGAACACACACACACACACACACACATATATATATATCTAAATGTAGGAACGTAACATATTAAATGAATTTAAATACATAAGCGTATTTATACATTACATATATAGTATACAGTCCCCTTAATTAAAACCTAAAAATACTAAAAACCGGGAGAAAACATATATTTAAGAAATTAATTAAATTAATTATTTTAATTTAAAAGATATAAATTTAAAAATATATAAATTTTCTTAAGTATATGTTTTTCCCTGGTTTTTAATATTAAGTAATTAATTAAATTTTAATTAAACATCACGAATATCGTTATTATTAAGTTGAGAATTTAAAGATACACCATATTCTTTAAACTATATTACTTTATTAACTAGTTTAAAACTTTTTTAAAATGTTATAACAAAATGATAGTTCATGTATATATGGAGATCAATAACACAGCACAGCTAAAACAGCAGGAACTCATTACTGCTCTAAAACAATGTAGTAAAACAAGGGACTTAAGACGCGGGAAGCAACTCCATCAACATGCAGTTGCAGCACGGTACCATAGAGACAAGTATCTATGTACTGCCCTCATCTCCATGTACAGCAAATGCCGCAGCATGTCACTTGCACGACACGTCTTTGATCACATAACACGCCGAGACGTTACTACATGGAACTCTCTCATATTGGGATACGTGGAGAATGGGGAAAACTTGGTAGCTATTGATATGTTCACAGCCATGGACTGTCAGCCTGATCGTGTTACATACATTGCTGCACTCAAGGCATGTGTGACGAGAGAGTCGGAGAAGAAGGTTTTTCTGAGTCACGGCCTTGCCATTCACAAGCAGATAATAGACCGAGGGTTCATTTCCGACTTAGTCGTGGCGAACACCTTGGTGGAAATGTATGGAAAATGCGGGTGCATGCATCAGGCTAAGGAAGTCTTCGAAAGATGGTTAAGAAGGACGCTGTTACATGGACCTGTCTCATTCATGGATACGTGGAGAATGGGGAGCTTTCTGGCTATGGAGTTATTCGCAAGCATGGACTGTGAACCGAGTCGTGTTACATACATTGCTGTACTCAAGGCATGTGCAGTTTCAGCTCTGAGGGTATCAGAGAAGCAGCTTTCTCTGGAGAAGGGGATAACCATTCATAAGCAGATCAAGGATCGAGGACTTGATTCCGATATAGTAGTGGCAAATTCTCTACTGAACATGTATGGGAAATGCGGGAGCATGTACCATGCTCGGGAAGTGTTCGAGAGTATGCTCCAGAAGGATGTTATCACTTGGACTTCTCTCATTACGGGATACGTGGAGAATGAGGAGAATTCTCTGGCTATGGATACGTTCACAAGAATGGAGTGTGCACCGAACCATGTTACATATGTTTCTGTGTTGAAAGCTTGTGCAGGCTTAAAGGACTCGCTGGAGAAGGGGATAGCCATTCACAGAGAGGTGACATCGCGAGGATTTGACACATACATAGTTGTGGCAAACACTTTGGTGGATATGTACGGGAAATGCAGGAGTATGCAGCACGCACAGGAAGTGTTTAACAGGATGGTCCATAAAGACAGTGTTACCTGGACTTGCCTCATCATGGGATACGTGGAAAACGGGGAGAACTCTGTAGCAATAGATTACTTCACAAAGATGGACTGTGAACCAAACCGTGTTACTTACATTGGTGTACTCAAGGCACTAGCTAGTGAGAGAGAGGCAGAGAAGCATAGTCGCCTGGAGAAAGGAGAAGCTATTCACCACCGGCTCAAGGAACGTGGATTGGATACTGATGCATCTGTGGCAAACACGTTGTTGGATATGTATGCGAAATGCGGGAGCATGGAACGTGCCCAGGAAGTCTTTAACAGGATGATATGTAAGAATGTTGTTACTTGGACTTGTCTCATTGTAGGATACGTGGAGAATGAGGAAGGCTTGAAAGCTCTGGATTTCTTTGCAGCTATGGACTGTGAACCAGATATTGTTACATATGCTGCTGTTCTTAAAGCCTGTGACATCCTTCCGTGTGAGAGGGACTCAGAGAAGCAAGTGTGCCTCGAGAAGGCGATGGAAATTCATAAACAAGCCAAGGAACGAGGGCTTGACTCCGACGTAGTACTAATAAGCATATTGGTGGGGGTGTATAGCAAGTGTGGAAGTGTGGAGCATGCCATGGATGTGTTTGTAAATATGGAGTGTGAGGCAGACTCTTATACATATGTTGCAGTAATCAAGGCATGCTGCAGTGTGTCATCGCTACTGACTGCTAAGTGTATACATGCCAAAGTGTGCAGCCTCGGTATCGAACAGAATGGAGTTGTAGCTACCGCGCTGGTGGATCTCTATGCAAAATGTGGCTGCATGAGTACTGCAGTAGAGCTTTTCAATGGTATGCAGTCACATGATATAGTTACCTGGAATGCCTTGCTAGCAGGGTTCAGTTCAACAGGTGACTTCACTCGCGTTTTTGAGTTGACGAGGAGCGTAGAGGAAACCGGTGTCAAGATGAATTATGTCACTTACATATGTATTCTTACGGCTTGTAGCCACACTGGACTCGTACACGAGGGGAAGAGACATTTCATGCATATGCTGGGGCAAGGTATCACTCCCACTATTGAACATTACGGTTGCATGGTGGACATGTTGGGGAGGGCGAACATGCTTGAAGAAGCGTTAAATGTGCTAGAAAACATGCCTATGGAAGCCAGCACGAATACATGGCTTTCGTTGTTAGGGGCGTGCAGGAAATGGAAGAATGTTGAGGTGGGGAAAGTCGCATTTGATAAACTGGTGGGTAGAGACAAGCAAGATGCAGCTGCTATGTGTTGATGGGTGATATATATCGGAGTTTGAATATGTGTCAAGATTGGGAGCAAATAAAAGAGACACAGAATAAGCTCTGGTGAAGACGGGTGTGTGTGTGTGTGTGTGCGTGTGCGTGTGTGTGTGTGTGTGTGTGTGAGAGAGAGAGAGAGAGAGAGTGGGAGAGTCACAGAGATCTTAGTTAATAGATACTACTGTTGGGAAAGGAGAAACTATAAAATTCATGTTATAACTTATAAGTAGTTACGATGCATGACTTTTGCACATGTGTCTGAGTTGTATGTACAAGATGAGTAATATAATATAAAGACTATACGAAGATCCCCAAGGGATTTGTAGATGCATGAAAAATAATATTAAGAATGTTACTTACAATATTGAAGGTTTTGTAGTAATTGTAAACATATTCAAGTGACATTTTAATATATTAATCTAGAAATCATTCAATATTTATTAAAACCATGCTCACCTGGAAAACTCTCTTTTTGTATGTGTTATACACACACACGCATATAATTATAATATATTTCTTACTATGTCGTGACTAAATACATTTTTGTACAAACATTAGAGTTTTGTAATGATACCATCCATTCCCTCACACACACATATGCATCTAGATTGTGTATGGAAACCATAGAGGTTTTTTTGAAACAGTTTTAAATGTGTATTGCTTTAGTAATTTGCTAATACAACAACATTTTTATAATTTAGTTTTAAAAATTAAAAATGCGCATCAACATATATATTCTAATGTATATGTTATATAATATAATACTTAAAAATTATTATATGATGATTGTGGAACAAAAATATAGATATTTTTCTAATATATACATATAAAAAGTCATAATTTTACATATATAAAAAGTTCTTTTAAAATTTATAATTTATCTCTGACTTGTTATAATTTTTGAATGGATGCGTAAGAAGTCATTTTCATAAAAAATGCTTATAATTTTTTCCCAATTATTAATCCATTTTCTTTTCTATTAGTAGTTTGCTTTTGATTGATTATTAATTTATATCATAATTAAAAAAATGTACTTTTTATTTATTTTATTGTTAAAATGGTTACATTTAGTTTTCTTTTTAAGTTGAAGCATTTCATTATAATCCATAGCATGAATGAATTAACCTACACCCTGACAATAATAATTTATTGTTTTTTTTTTAGTTTCTCGTGACCCAACATCAATAGATTAAACGCAGTTGTTATATTTTTAAATTTTACTCTTTTTTTTGAACTTTGAAAATAAGTTATAAATATTGATAAGGTTAAGATGTATAGTCAAAACATGTTCGTTGAGGAATTGTTATAAAAATATTTTTTTGTAGCATGTATACAATTCAATGTCATATTTCTTTTTATATTCATATAGCTCATAAATCATTGGTAATTATGTCATGTTCCCCATGGTAAGGTATGTATGAAAGATTTGTATATTACTTATAAAAGTAATTGATTTTAATAAATTTTGAACAAAGGTTTCACTTTAAATTCATTAGTAACCTCATTTTGTACTGATTTTACTTTATGCTTTTTTTTTTTTTAGGGAGTGATTATAACTAAATTCTCATGATAGTCTTTTTTTTTTCATAAAAGCACCAATACATAATAAACATGAACTAAAAAAAGTAACACCTAATGTTATATAAAAAGTTAATCACTTTACACCTCTTGAATTTACTTGGTTTATTTATTTTTATGTAAAACTTTTGAAATGATGTAGGAGCTTCAAATGAATTTTTTAATGTCTTTACAAAAAGTATAAAGAACCGTTTTAAAAAAAGCCATTCCAAGTTCTTAACATAAAATATTTCATTTTTAAAAATAATTATACATATTGTAGCTATTAGCTATGGAGGTGCCACTATACAAAGTATTAAAAATTTAATTCAATAAACTCTTACAAGTTATAAATTACCATGTGTGATGTGTAGTCTCCACAATTTTATTAAGTTAGCTTATAAACTTTTTAAGAAAAATTATTTTATTAGTTTACATGGTTAGAAATCAAATAATACCTGACAATTTATATTAAAGATCTTTACAATTGGGCAGCATTTTATAAACAACTATTTAAAATATTTATCATGATTAAGTATATATATATATATATATATATGTGAAATAGTACATTAGTGTTGATAATATATAATAATAAAATAATTTCTTATTTAAAAAAACTTACGTTTAGCATAGCCACAAAAGAATAAATTAATAAAGTTATGACTCTAGTTTTTTTAAATTATAAATTCATTTTGAAAAATAGCATATTTATATAAAAAAATATTTATTCTTACATTAATATTAAGAAAAATTATATTGCACAATGAATGTACACATTCATAAATAAATATGTTTTAAGATCACATGTGATGCATACAATTATTATTAAGTGATTTCCATACATGAGTAACATTTTTAAAAAAAATAACTTATGGTAAATACAAACCTTATTAATATATCTTTTTAAATTTTAAAGGAAAAATAAAGTTTTTTTAATTATTTCTTCTCATGTAATTATATTTAAAATATTTTGTATTTCTATTATCCGATTGAAGAAGTGACTCTTTATGGACTTGAAAATTTACAAAAAACTGTTGTAACGATTAAAATAATATTTAAAATTTTGAACATTTAATATTAAAGAAATTATTATTATTTTTGTTAAGAAGCTCCGACCTTGCAAAGAATTGTAACAATTTATTATTTAATAATAATATTAAAAGTTGAAAGATTCAGTAAAAAGTATGTTAACAATGTCATCACATATTGTACTTGTTTTATAACTTTAAATTCTATAAAAAAATATATAATTTTAATATTACAGTATATTTACAAAGATAATAAATGCTATTTTATAAATTTAAAAATCTTATGAAACATGTAATTTAATTTTAACAATTATATTCTATTGTAAGGTAACCTTGTACTTACAATAAATACGTAGGTTACCTTACATTATACTAATAATAAATGTTATTAACATTAAATTAATGAGTAATAATAGCATAGATAATATTTTTCTTTTTAAAATTATTAATGCAAATAATAATAAAATTATGCAAATACTAAATGTTATTAATACGAAATTAATCTAAGTTAAATTTAATTATATATGCAATTGGTTTTGTCAAAATTATTATTAATAGTTATTTTTATATAATAGCTTAGCAGAACTAACTTCACTCTTACACACAAACTCACTAAAATATATAGATAATGAATTTATAAGTAAATAAATAAAAGAAAGAAATGTAAAACAAAAAACAAATTATTTTTTATATGAACTACAAAAGTTCAATTTATAATGAAAAAAACTGTTTTATGTGTACCTGGACAACTCTGATTTCACATCAATTGGATCTTGATTATGCTGGAGGATCTGTTACATAAAACAAATTATTTAATACTAAGATATTAATAATACATTAAGATCTTTTTTAATCTACAAATAAAAATAAAATTATTTAATTAGGTTATTATACTTAGCATATGCTTTATTGTCAATTATTTATATATATATATATATATATATGTGTATGTATGTATGTATAATATTTATGTTTAGATATATTCTTTAAAATATTTAAAATTAAATAAATAAAAAATTTAAATTGAATTTATTATAATAAGTCTAGTGAGTAACTTTGTAAATAATAAATACATGTCTTTTTAACTTTCTTACAAAACAACAATAATTCTCTTATTTAGTAGTGTTAACATTTTCATATTATAATAATATAATAACACTAATTATATTTATTAAGTTGTATCTTTATAATAAAAATTTAAATTATCAAAATTCTAATAGATTTTTGAGTTTTTAGATAATATTTATCATAATTAAGCAAAACAATTTAATGAGAATAAAAAATCTTAGTAACTCTAAATTGTATTATAAAAAAGAGGTGTATAATGGAAATAACATCTTTAAAAAGATTTGATACGATATTTCAACAAAAATAAAAAATAAAAAATCAAGTAAATTCTACTAATATCTAACAAGTTAAAAATTAATATGTAATTATTAATTAAATTTAATAATAAAATCATAAGATATTAATAATTAATTATTTAAATGTGTTATATAAAGTCAAATCTTATCACTAATCCTCATTTATAAAAAATTTAAATAAAATATTAATAAATAGCTTATGAAAAATAAAAATTGATTAAATAATCTCCTTTAACAAAATTTATTATAAATAATTCGATAAGTAAAACAAAATTTAATTATTCACATAATAAAATAGTAAATTGTAAATAAAGTATAAAATAATATATTGATCTAATTATAAGTACTAAATAAATTATATAAAAACTTAATTAATAGTTAAAAATAAACTAAGTTAATATATAATTACAAATAAAACAAGATAAGCATTAATTTACAATAGTTATAAGCACTTGATTAATAAAATGTCTTAAATTTTCATAAAATTGAACATCGTACACAAGTTGATTTAATACAATACTCTATTTCATATAAATTTTTAATTAATTTGAAATAAATAATATTTAATTTTAATTATAAATCTTTATTCATTTTGAACTTTAATAACTTAATATTAGTTTATATAGCTTTAAATTAAATCTATTCATAATTAATTCAAAATATGAACCATTATGTATAATAAAATTTAAAAATTAAACATAGGTTTAGGGTTTACAGTTTGAACAAAATGCCGTGGTCAAGCCGCCACGGTTTAAGAAGCTTCTGTAGAAACTCGAGAATAAAAAAAATGAGGAAGAAGATTCACAATGATCATCTTGTTGCAATATGGAGATTTCATCTGCACAAAATGGGGATCATACTGCTGCTGGAGTGGACATCGAAATGCCGCGTAAGCACAATGACGGGGATTTCACTGTGTCAGCAATGGAAGAAGGCACCAGTAGAAAGCGGAAATTGCGAATCCTGAGCATAGATGGAGGCGGGATGCGAGGAATCATCCCTGCCCGTATGCTTGCTTACTTGGAAGAGGTAATTTCATATATGTATGTGCATGTGTATGTGTATGTGTATATATACATATATGTATCGTGTGTGTAGATTATTCAAATTTATCTGGTTTATCGATTAATCCTGCTTTTAAGCACGGCACTTCTTTTTAATTTTAATTGACATATAATGAGGTAACACACACATACATACATACATTCATTATATATATATATATATTATGTATGTATGTATGTATGTATGTATGCATTGTATCATAGATATATACATACATGTATATGTTGGTGTGTGTGTGTGTGTGAGAGAGAGAGAGAGAGAGAGTTTCATATGGGGGGGGGGCTGTATATGTCATCTTTAAATGCTCTTGCAGACACACACACACACACACACACACACACATGTATATGTATGCATTGTACCATAGATATATAGATACATGTATATGTTTATGTGTGTGTGTGTGTGAGAGAGAGAGGAGAGAGAGAGAGAGAGAGTTTCATATCAGGGGGCTGTATACGTCATCGATAGATGCACTTACATTCTTGTAGAGACTATATGTATATATATATAGATAGACACACACACACACACACACACACACACACACACACACACATGTATATGTATGCATTGTATCATAGATAGGTATACTCGCTTGTATACAAATATGTATATATGACACTTATGAAGTATCACACACACGCACGCACACACACCGGATGTGTACAGGCACTTAAGAAGAAAAGTGGGAATCCAGAGGCAAGAATCGCAGACTACTTTGACTTAGTTGCCGGGACGAGTGTGGAGGATTGATCGCTATTATGCTCTTTGCAACACGAAATAAAGAATCCGGCAAGCCACTCTTTACAGGGGAACAAGTTTCAAGGTTTATTGCAGAAAACGGAAAAGAGATATTCAAAATCCCCTACCCACAACGCATATGGGCAAAGTTAAGGGGCATTCTCACACCCAGGTACACACACACACACACAACATGTATGTATGTATGTATGCTGATGTGTATACACACTATATCCATCACGTATATGTAGGTACTCTACAAAGTTCTTTGAGAGGATTCTCAAGCAACACTTAGTGGATTCTGAAGGTCGAGAACTGACCATGCACGACACACTTCGTCCGGTAGCTGTACCATGTTACGATCTCAACAATGCAGGTCTCTCTCTCTCTCTCACACACACACTCGCACATGCTCACGTACTTAAGATGTATATATATATTGCATCAAGCAGGTGCCTTTTGCTTCTACAGTCTTGCACCTACAAACTACAAATTATGGGAAGTTTGCCGAGCCACCAGTGCAGGTACTGTTTGACACATATATCAACACAGACACACACACACACACACACACACATTTGCAATGTTGTGTATATGGTTTTGCTAATGCTCCCATATATATACTTCATTATGTATAGTTCCCTCATTTTTCAAACCGATGAATGTGAGGTCTGTTGATGGAAACCATGAGTTCACAGCCATCGATGGTGGCCTGGTGGTGAAAATCCGACGGCCGCTGCAATAACAGTTGCTTTACATGACCAGGACAAGTTTCCTGACATCTCAGGTGTGCAAGACATCATTGTCTTATCCCTTGGTACTGGACAGTTTGATCGAACTTACAGGTGTGTATATTTGAGAGAGGGAACATAGTGTTATATATATATATATATTATATATAAGAGAGAGAGAGAGAGAGAGAGAGAGAGAGAGAGAGAGAGAGAGAGAGAGAGAGAGAGAGATTGTCGGTTCAAACACCTTTGAGCTTGCTTTAAAGATTGTTAACACATGTGTGCATGTGTGTGTGTGGGGGGTGTGTAACTTGTGTTATACAGGTACAAGCATGTGCAGAAATGGGAGCTTTTCAATGGGCAAAGCCAGTCGTAAAGATTATTATGGATGGAATATCGGATATGGTTGATCACACTGTTAGTATGGCATTCAAGGATATCCTGAAAACTACGTTCGTATTCAGGTCAGTATACTATGTATATAGGTGTATGTACGTACATAGTGCATGTACACACACACATGTGTATTATATAACTAAATACGCTGTGTTAGATGTCAGGATTGCCTAATAAAGCACTCATGGCAATGGATGATCCAAGTCATGCTAATGTGAAGAGATTAACAAAGATTTCAGAGGAACTTTTAGAGGATAAATGTATGGAGCATATTGCTTTTGGTGGGAGGAAGAAGCTAGATGTGAGCAACAGAGAAAAGCTTGATTGGTTCGCTGAACAGCTTATCATATAATTAAATGTTTATTATACATTTTTACTAATATTATTATTATGGGTTTATTATATAATTAAATGTTTATTATACATCTTTTTATTATGGGCATCATAGTTACCACACGTCATTAAATATATTAATACATTCTGATCCTATAATTTAAGTTTACCACACTTTAAATATATTTTAGTTTAATATTATATTATTGTATCAGTGTATTACCATTTATATATTGAAAACACATTACTTAATTTAAAATTAAAATCTAAACTTTTGCAAGGGAATTTTCATCTTTAATATAAATTTAAAATTATAAGTTATTAAAATTTACAAACTTACATTTAAAAATATTATTAATGATGTGGTAAATTTTATTATTGGTGATTTAATTTAATTTGTTTTGTAATCTGTTTATTTTATTATTTTTATTAAGTTTGAACACTTGTTATTAATGTCATTTTTGTTTATTTATCTATTTCATCCTAAAATGTTAAGTTTTTAATATCTTAAAGAAACAATAATTAATGTTAACTATACAATATATAAATTTTTTGAAAGTATAACAAATATTTAGTTATAAACCATAACATAAATCTAAAAAAAATAATTTAAAATTTACATTAATATTAATTAAATTAAATTAAATAATAATGTTTTAGGTCATATAGTAAACAGCATGTAACAACTATTAAAACACATATTAATTCAAAAAACTTACATTAATATTAATTAAATTAAATAAAATAATACTGTTTTAGGTGGTACAAGAAACATGCATATAATAGTTATTAAACACATGGATTAATTTAAAGAAAATAAATCAAAACTTACATTAATATTAATTAAATTAAATTAAATAACAATGTTTTAGGTCATACAAAATAAAAAACAATTCAAAAACTTACATTGATATTAATAAATTAATAAAATAACAATGTTTTATGTTATACAATAAATATGCATGTAATAATTATTAAAAACATGTATTAATCCAAATAAAATAGTTCAAAACTTACATTAATTTTAATTAAATTAAATAAAACAACAACATTTAGGTCATCTAAGAACAACACATATTAATCCAAAAAAATAATTCAAAACTTTTATTAATATTAATTAAATTAAACAAAACAACAAGACACACACATGTAACCATTATTAAAACACATGCATTAATAAATTTTAAAAAACAATTCAAAACTTACAGCAATTTTAATTAAATAAAATAATAATAATAATTTAAGTTATACAAGAAACACATGTAAAGTGTTAAAACATGCATTAATAAAAGAAAACAGTTCAAAACTTACATTAATATTAATTAAATTAAATAAAACAATAATGTTTTAGGTCATATAAAAAAACACATGTAAAAACTATTAAAACACATGTATTAATTTTTTTTTTTAAAAAAAACAGTTTAAAACTTATAATAATATTAATTAAATTAAATAAAACAATAATGTTTTAAGTCGTATAAAATCCGTGCATGTAAGAGTTGTTAAAACACATGTATTAATTTAAAGAAATAATTCAAAACTTACAATAATATTAATTAAATTAAATAAAACAATAATGTTTTAAGTCGTACGATAAACACGCATGTAAGAATTATTAAAACACATTTAAATTAAATAAAATAACAATGTTTTAGGTCATATAAGAAACACTCACTTAAAAACATGTTTTAATCCAAAGAAAAATAGTTTAAACTTACATTAATATTAATTAAATTAAATAACCAACAATGTTTTAAGTCGTACAATAAACACACATGTATTAATCCTAAAGAAAACAGTTCAAACTTACATTAATGTTAATTAAATTAAATAATAATGTTTTAAGTCGTACAAGAAATGCATATAAAAGTTATTAAAATACATGTATTAATATAAAAAAAACAATTCAAAACTTACATTGATATTCTAGGTAGTACAAGAAACATGTGCATGTTACAACTATTCAAACACATGCATTATAAGGCTGAAATTCCTACGTACATAAATATTATATATTGTCAGCCTTATGAAATAATTATTATAATCAAATTAAATATAATAATAATAATTTTAGTTTTTATATGAAAAGAACACCTAAGCCCTTTACCATACAATGAGCACTCCACAGGTATGTGTATATGTGTGTATAGGCAAATGCATAACTACATACATGTATATACACAATCAATCTCTCAGTATATGTAGATAACCACATTTGTATATAGTTAGTAGTGTATGACTATATACATGTATATTCACAATCAATCTCTCGTTATATACGCTGTCGAATTTAGCGTACATTGATGTATTTATACATTATACAGTAAGTTTTTACATAATATTGCAGCAAAAAACAACCCCGGTTGAGCAGCCTAAGCATGAAAACGGGGACTCCGGTGCAGTCGGAAACTAAAGAAGTTCCTCCGCAAGCACAGCCGGCAGACAAGGAGAAGAACTCTCCGGCCGACAAGCAGGCCAATCCTAAGATCAGTCGTGGTGGGTGGTTTCTAGGTGGGATATAGCCGGAGAACATACCGGCGATCTGTGCTGATTCGAATTTATTCACTTAATACAAGTTCTTATGCAAATCTGAACTGCAAGGCTTTTGAATTGTGTACTCAGATCAGTAGATCACCAGATTTACTGCTCAGAAATCACTGTAAAAAGAATTCATAAGGATCTTCACAATCAGATTTGTGCAGTGACACAAGTTTATGTTCTCTAATTATTGTTCTACATCAACATAGCTATATGATGCTATTGATATGCAGCAAGAGCCGGTTTTGAAAATGCAATTGGGGTCACATCTCAATGCAGTCGTTGTCAACATGTTTCTGCAATGTATTGTGTCGTATTTACAACTTTGATGTACATATATAAATCACTTATAATTCAATAAAATCACTGTAATTAAGCTGCATTTTCAAATTCATGATCAATTTTATAAGCCATTTTTATCATAATATCTGTACATATTATATTTTAATAAATATATTTATTATTTAATATATCTATAGATTATATTTTATGATATATATATATATATATATATATATATATATATATATATATATATATATATATGCTTTCAATATAAAGTATTAATTTCATGTCAGAAAAATATATTAATATATTAATTGTTTTACTTATAGAGTATAATTAACATATCTTATATTCAATTGTAATAAGCACCAACAACCTATTATCTTATAGTTGTGATGTTAAGATAATAATTAATATATCGCACCAACATAATATATACATTTATATATTCAAAAACTGATGTTAAGAAAACAATTAACCATTATCTTATAGTTATAATGTTAGGAAAATAAACATATGTTGATTTATATTATTAAATATATAATATTTTAGAAATGACCTTTACTGAAAATTAAATGCATAATTACTTTGTGCTGTCTCATAAATAATACTTCATTAATATCTCTTATAATTAAAGCATTTTAATCATAAAGCAGTACAATGTATAAAATATATAATTATAAATTACATAAAAAATCATATACATTTAATTTTGAATTTTAATTTTAAGATAAATATGTTAAATTTTACGAAATTTCCAATGACGAGAAACCACGTGTATATTAAAATCGTATTCATATAAACGGCTGAAATTTGTTCGTACGTAAATATCTCAGTACGGTATCCCTAGTGATATAGAAAAGGGTGCCCTTTACACCCTTTACACACTCCGCAGGTATATGTCTATACGTGTATATGTATCTATACGTAAAATGCGTGTGTTATCTACCTACTTCATAAGTACATTTCTATACTAGTTTAAGAAGTTAACATTTATCATGGATATTTTTTTTAATTATTTATATATTTTAAATATTCTAATTAAAAAATTCTTATTATATTTTACATGTGCATAATATATTATTAACATCAATACATGTGTAATTAAATAATATTTACACATGAAAGTATAATAGAACTGATTTTAAACCACTATCAGCATATGTCTATACGTGTATATGTATATATACGTGTGTGATCTCAATGTGTATCTACATTTACTTCACATTCATTATATAAATTATTTATTTAATTTAAATATTTAAAGTATTAACTTCATTAAAATAGCTAAAAAGCTTTATTTCCATTTTAACAAACTTAACTAAGTTAGAATGGCATTGAGGGCGACTTTAAGACTCTCCATAGCTTTCTGACTGACGGCAAACGTCCGGGCGATGACGGACGGCGGAATGGCCGGAACCGTCTGGAACAGTGCAGTCGATAGAGTGGCCGTCCCGGGGTTCTGGCTGTTGAAACTGGCCAACGCGAGTGCAGGTGTCTCCCCGACATTAACAGAGAAGTGTATGAGTCCCTCGGGTATATAAACACGTCACCGGACTGCAGTCTCTGCTGGAAAAGCTTGTTGTCGGTTGTTATGAAACCGGCAAGAATGGTGCCGTCGGCGACGTAGAGAAGCTCGGACGACCGAGGATGGACGTGTGGAGGACTACTCCTCCTGGTGTATACATGAAACGTTGTATGGAGATCCCCTGTGTGTTTAAGCCTGGGAAGTTTGTAGCACTCACCTGTTCAACACATGGTTATGTGCGCGTGCGTGTGCGTGCGTGTGCGTGCGTGTGTTTACCTCAGTGATGACTGATCCAAGCAGGTTATCTGATGGAATACGAACAGGTTCCCTAAGCAGATGAGAAACAAAGTCATCTGCAGTCGCTGATGGCTGAAACAAACACATACACAATAAGATGCGTGCGTGCGTGCGTGCGTGTGTGTGTGAGAGAGAGAGAGAGACCTTGCATGTTAAACCATTGGTGCGTAGAGGGGATTCTACAATCCCAACACAAACGTCCTGTACTGGGTCGGGATCTGCACATAAAACAAGTGAAAATACAAATGTGAAGAGCATGGCATACAAAACGGAAGCCATTTAGTAAAAATATATATATATATTTTAATATAAATTTCTATTAAAAATGCGGTTTATATACATAAACTAAATGAATGTTCTTCCTAAACAAGGAAAGTCATACACTTGGTTGGTTATCAACCTTTGTTCAACATTGTTGACCAGTGTACGCATTATATGTTATATGTGTACTCACACACACACACACACACACATACATATACAATATGGCAAAACTTATGCATTTTTATTATAATCTATAATATAATCCTTGTATATATAAAATATACACATGTATCACAAATATTTAATTGTATTACACATGTATATCAATATTGTATTACATTGTATATTGCATATTGTATTTAATAATTTAGTAACTATTTACATTAATAATTTATATTGCGAGGAGGACCCTTCAGGTATATGAAACATTAAACATGTAAATTAAAATAAATATACATGGTACTAATTTAATACACATTAATAATAATTTAATGATAATTATATTATATTATACACATAATAAAGCAAATGGCCACGTTATCAGTAGCAGCAGTAAGACCTCTTGCCACTTCAAGGGACTTTGTTCCACACAAGTTCCTCAATTCCTCAACGGCAAGGTAATTTCATTATATATTTACACATATATATATTCTTTTATTTCTTATTTATGTATTTATTTATTAATTTCAGAGCAGTAAATGGCTTCCAGCATCTAAATCTCACCAGTTCCTCCACACAAATGGATCAGGTTAAGCAAGAAAGTTCTAATGCCCCACAGCTGCAATTAACGTATTTAGAGGTAATTAATATGCATACACACACACATATGCAATATGTGTGTGTGTGTGTGTGTGTGTGTGTGTGTAGAGAGAGAGAGAGAGAGAGAGAGAGAGAGAGAGAGAAGAGAGATGTATATGTATCTATATCTATATGTACACGTATGTATGAAGCTTTGCAGAGGGAAGAGTTATAAGTTTTTCTTTTTATGTATTTATATATACATAAACACAACGTACGTATGATATGTATGCGCGTGCGTGTGTATATAATCTATGTGTATATACTGCAGGGAAACAGTTGGTTGTGGTCAGTAGCGGGGGTCTCTGTTCTGGTCGATCCCGTTCTTGTTGGAAATCTAGATTTTGGAATACCTTGGTTGTATGACGGTGCAAAAAGGATACTTAAGGCTTTCACGGTGTGTGTGTGTGAGCGTGCGTGCGTGTGTGAGGTATATAATTGAGTGGTTTTGTTTAGTTGGAAGACCTTAAACAGACGGATTGCTTGTTAATAACTCAAAGCTTAGATGATCACTGTCATAAACGAACTTTAGAACCTCTCTCTAAAATGTACCCTGACCTTCCTGTTGTTGCAACTAAGAATGCACAGCCAATGCTCAGCAAACTCTTCAAACAGGCAAGCGTGTGTGTGTGCACGCGTTTGCGTGCTATACATCTGCATACACCACACACACATATATAATCTTCTTTAAAGGTTACATACTTGGAGCCCGGAGAGAGTACTACATTGTCTATAGAGAATAAACTACCGTTAAAGGTTACTGCATCTACTGGACCTGTGCTTGGTGCTCCTTGGCAGCGTCCTGAGAACGGGTATGCATGTGTGTGTGTGTGTGTGACAGGACTAATTTAGTATATCTACCACACACACGCACGCACGCACGCACGGGTGTTAACTATTACTATAGGTATTTCGTTGAAGCGAGTGACCCAAAGGTTTGTATATACTTTGAGCCACATTGTGTGTTTGATCGGAAAACGTTACAAGGGAAAAGGGCTGACGTGGTTATCACACCTGTAATCAAGCAGAAACTCCCGTTTTTAACCCTTGTTTCAGGCCAGGAAGATGCCGTGGAACTTAGCAAGATCTTACAACCAAGGTGTGTGCGTGTGCGTGCGTGTGTGTGTGTGTGTGTGTTTTAACGGTGCTTGGACAGATATGTTGTACCAATGAAGAATGGTGACTTGGAGGCTAGAGGAATCCTTTCAAAATTGCTACTGGAAGTTGGCACAACTGAAAGCTTTAAGGTAAGATACATATATAATACACGTGAGCACACACGCACACACATCATACACACGCGCTCTCACGCACGCACGCACGAAAGCATTGTAATTTGCAAAACTTATAGAGCTTGCTTCAAGAAGTGCTACCAGAAACAGAGGTGCTAGAGCCAGAGCCAGGAGTTCCGCTTGAGATCAGAATATAATTAATGTTAAACTTAAAAGATGGTGATTTAATTATTATATTATGAACTGTAATTTGCTTTAAAAAAAATTATAATATACAAATAAAAATATAAACATTGTTGATATAAACAAATCAATAACTATTATTTAGCAAATTATAATATTAGTTTAAAAGCTAGTTATAAATATTTAGAATGCATATATAAAATACATACTTTAAATTTACATGCATACACATGTATAAAGAAATGTAAACTTCTTAACTAAATGTATGAAAATGAGACATACATATAAGCATATATATATATATATATATCATTTTCATAAATAATACTTTAATACATAGTTTTTAAATTTGTATTCATAACATAAGTGTCCAAACTTGTTTAGTTTAAATGCTGTCAATTATTAGTTTTGCAGATTAATTACATATGTTGCTTCCAAATAAGATATTGCTTGTTTATGTTAGACCAGGTTTTGGTAAAAGATTTCATTGTTTAATTCATCATTAATATTATATATATGTATGTATGTATGTATATGTGCATACATATATAAAGCTTATATACACTTGTTTAAAATTTCATATGTAAAACATTTATAAGATCTTAAAATACTATCTGACATCCGGAGTAAGAAACCACTTATTTAAATCCGGGAAGTTTAATTATGTTTATATTATCATTACTATATTAAGTATATACCTTTTCAAATTTCAATCAGGAAATGTAATATATCAATCTCAATCTTGAAGTTTAGTAATTATTACGCAGTTCATTTATCATTTAATATTTTCTCACACGCACGCAAGCACACACACTCGCGTGCGTGCTGCACCTGCGTAAACAAATAAGTAAATGGGTATTGGAACACCGAATATAAATATATATTAAAAAAGAAACTATTATGCTGAATTTATATAATAATAAGGTTTATACATCTCATCTCATAATAAAAAGCAGAGATAATAATTTGTTTTAGTATTGCCACTATAGTTACTTTAAAATTAAGCAATAATCAGTGACTTTAAGTTGTAAAGGTATTAATATATATTTGAATAGTAATTTAAACGTTCATTACAATTATATATAATATAAGAAAAATATATAATTTTAAAAAGGGAAAAAAAATTACAGTTTTTGGTAAAACAGGAGAGAGGGCGTGAACACCGAATACAAGTATACATTTAAAAAAAACAATTATTATGTTGAATCTATCCAATAATAAGGTTTATACATCTAATTTTAAGTTTCATAATCAAAAGCAAGGATAATAATTTGTTTTAATATTGCCACTTTCCCCTTCGATCACACACATGCACGCACGCACGCAGACAGGCACATACACAAGTGCGTTTAGTTACTTTAAATTAAAGCAATAATCAAAATAATGTAAAAGACATTAAAATAATATTATATTAATGTCAAACAGATGGCTAGTTTGCACAATGGGCCCTCCTTAATTCCTTAATTCCAATACTTTTTAGGAGGGATTTAACATGTATTACTGTTATGACATAGTAAGGGAAATAAATTTACAAGTTTATCACATTATAAAATTTTATTAACAAATAAACTAAAAGAAAATATTAATTAACGAATCATATACCAGTACCTATCTATATTTTGCCATAAAATACCTATATATATATATATATATATATGTATCACACAGTGGTGTGTGTGTGTGTGTGCGTGTGTAAAAGAGGTAGGTATAATATATATATATATATATATAGAGAGAGAGAGAGAGAGAGAGAGAGAGAGAGAGATATTTTGATTTTATTATATTAATGCTGTTTCATTTACAATTTTATTATACTATAAAGCTTTAATAGCAAATAAACTAAAAGAAATCAATAATATTAACTTAGACATTTACACAATACATACATATCTATATTTTGCAATAGCATACCACTGAAACTCCACAAAACATACATATACACACGTAAGTGCGTGTGCGCGTGTGTTTGTATGAAGTTTTGTCACACAAAGAACTCATCTTCATAGGGAAACTAACTAACTCTCTCTCTCTCTCTCTCTCTCTCTCTCTCTCTCTATATATATATATATATATAAACTGTTTTTGTATGGCTGTATTAATAGTATTCTGTTTTTCCCAGATCTACATACCTTGAAAGAACGCACGCTGTGGTGTGTGTGCGTGAGAGAGAGAGAGAGAGAGTTTCTGTTCTTCAGCGCTCCCCATTCTCCACATATCCCAGAATTCTTCAAACTTATAAAACTTACAGACATTTTAAGAAGAAAAAAATAAGTCTCTGTTAAACCGATGGAACAGTTATCATCATCATCTTATGGGAACAAACATCAAAAAACTTATTAAGAAAAACAGACAGTTTAGGAATGACTTACTGAGAAGCTTGCTTCTGTTCCTTAGCCTCCTTCTCGGCCTTCTCCTTCTTACGCAACTCATACATATACATCTCAATTGAATCCCAGCTGGATTTGTGGGTGGGTAAATGATCCATCCTTTGATCTCCCTGGTCCGTGATCTTCACTTTGTGACCAACCGGACACTCCCAGGGCTTCCATTCTATCATCTTCGGAATGAGCTTAAGCTCGTCTTCCGCCTGTCTAATGAGCTCCTCAACCTGTCCGCAAACCTATTCTCTCCTCAATCCGCTCCCAATCCTCCTCCTCCTGGCAGATTTTCAAGCGGAAATTAGTTACCTTGAGTACTGCCTGCTTGTAAAACGCTTCCTCCGGGATCAAATCGGCCGCCAGCAATGTTCTCTGGTACAGACCGAGTAGCTTCTCCCGCGCCTGCGGCTGCACTTCCAGACCTGTAATACCGGTTGATTTCTTCACAGACGCCAGCAAAGGTCCCGAGAAGAACCGCCTCGCCCACATTCTGTTCTCTCGCACTTGCTCACTCGCAAAAAAAACCCTAAACTCTTGTTAGGGTTCTTGGGGAACAGAGTATGTTTGGAACAAAAATATTATATAAATTATTATTAAATGTTAATTTCTAGGGTTTAAAAAGAAATACAGGATATAAATATACATACACACACATGCAACATACATATGTGATGCGTATATATACATATGCATACCCGTATATACACAAAACATGCAAACACAGGTTTTAGTAATTTTTAAAATTATTAGGAATTTAATTTGTTTAATAATTTTCTTTGTAATATATTGCTTAATATGTTTCTTATAACTAAATAAATAAATAAATAAATAAAATACACACACACATGCACATATAGATTTCATACATACATACATCTATCTACACACAACACACACGCACACATATAGATAGATAGATATATGTATGTATGTATGAAATTGTTTATCTATCTAATTATTTAGATGTGTGCGTGTGCGTGTGTGGATTTCATATATACATCTATCTATCTATCTATCTATTTATATATAGATATTAGATAGAAAACACACACACACACACACACACACACACACACACACAATATATATATATATATATATACACATACAAATATCTGACACACACACACACACACACACACACATGTGTATGAATTTGAGTAAGCTTTCATATTATTAATAGAATGCATGAACTTATTCAATTAATTTGTATATTTACAAATTTCCACTTTGAATCACTCACTAAATAAATAATTAAATAAATATTTTAAAATAATATGCCTCTCATATATGTATTCAGACAATGGTGTACATACGTCTTTGTATTTGTACAAGCTGTATATTTAAGCATACTCACACACACATATATCATATATACATATATGTGTGTGTGTGTATTAGAGTTCTTATATTCGGATTCAGAGTAGAAGGCATGAACTTATTCAAATTAATTTGTATATTTAAATAAAATAAATAAATACTTTAATAATATGTCTCTCGTATATGTATTCAGACAATTTTGTATAAAGCTGTATATGTATGCTATATAACAAATATATTAAAGTGTCTTATATATATTTTCAATTTATACTTCTTATAGAAATCAGTATATAGTTTTCACCTGCATTAAAATTTAATGAATAATAAAAATTGTTCCCTTGATTAGGTTAATCCCCCTGTTTAGGGTTCTTGAAGGGGATAGGGTTTATGTGTGTGGATGAGCTGAATGCGGGCATGAACGGGAGGAGCGATTCATGTCCATGGTAAGAATTACTGCATTTTCCATACAAAGAACGATGGCGCTGGCGCCGTCAGCAGGCTGGCGATGGCTGCCTTTGTACGGTCTTCCTTCCTCCTGCTCGAAGCGGAGATTAGGGCTGCGGAATTTCAATACATTTTCTGCGCTGCGGACTGAAGAGTATGGGTACTTTGGTAGGAGTTGGAGTAGCGGCATACAGAGTCTCAAGCAGCTCGTGGGTCTGTTTGTGGAAACACGCGAGCATAAAAAGTTAAAACTTAGAACAAGGTATGCTAATCTGTTATGTGTGTGTGGTGCGCATGTATATGTAGTGAATCAAACAATCTAGTTTTGTCATCACTTATACACACACACACAGAGTAGTATGCTTGTAATGTATATTAGCTTGTTTAAATTGTATATACACAACGCATATAAATATTGATTGTCGTAGTGTCTGTATGTATAATGTATCTCTATATTTAAGTTATTTAGAGGGTGGTATATTTGAAAGTAAATGAAGGTTAGCCTGAAGCAGACGAAAATTCAAACTATAAACAGAATATTACTCCATGCATACATAAATGTGCTACAACACACACACACACTACAATATTTTGTATATAGCATACACAAGTTTGTATTTATGAAGTTTTATAGACACGACTTAGTTGGTTAATTATAAGCTTTAAATCATAATATTTACAATTATCTACAGGGCATCTATATCTAATTAACGCAATATAGCTGACTTATACAAGACGTATATACCCCCAGATCCACACTCAAACCCAAGTATTTGAAGTGTATATGTATGTTGGCAACTTTCGCTCAATGAAAGCAAATGAATAATATCACCACACACACACACACACACACAGAGACTAGTACTTTCTGAAGTCCATATAGACAGGGGCAGATTATAATTTTTTTTTTGAGACCAGAAAGATAAACTTACTGCTAGTCTGAAGTATATATATAAGAGATATACTCTCAGTTTTCAGTGTTTTATTTGTACATCAAATATACACACATACATACATACATGACATTTGAGGTTTGTTTATTTATACAGATATTTGGAGCTGAAAGTGAGTGCGAGTGAAGAAGTGGTGACATTCAACAGTGAGCTTGCCTTCAAAAAGGGGATGCTGGTCGAAATCGTGAAGGACGGGAAAATTGTCTGTGCTGTGGTTGATAGGTAAGAGAGAGATATGTACGTGTACGAATGTATTATATTCCATATATGACATATACGTTCTGGGCGTGTATCATTCGTATACATCATGTGTATACTCTTGGTTTGTATAGCAAAATAACTAGCGAAGCTTCACTTTAATAATATACAGGCCAGAAGGAAAGAAAAACTGGATTGCAATCGACCAGGTACGTTTGTGTGTGCGTGCTTGTGTGTAATATAAGTTGATTTAGAAACACACACATGTGCAATAAGAATAATTAGTTTAATAGATAAACTTACTGTATTTGTAGTTTATTGTTGTTTTGTAGCACGGAAATAGCCACTCTGTACGGCCTGGTAAAGTGAGGTTTGTCGTACCGGACGTGGAAAGCTTCAAATCAGAAGATATTGTGGACTTCTTAAAGAAAGCAGAATCTGTGCAGGTATATATATATATGTGTATATACTGTTTATATTACATAATTATATGTTGTATAATCTCTTTATATATATAAGTTGATTCTGAAAGAGTATACATATCTGGTATATTCGAATTTGTATATGTATTAAAATAACATACGCATGGACACAATCCTTTTTACACACATTTTCTATGTTTTGTAGGATGCTTCTCTTTTAGAGATTGCGTGGCAAGAGCTATTCGAATCGGAGAAGACCATAAGCTTGAAAAAACTAGCCAATGTTTGTGAGTTTTAACATGTATATAAGACTCTTACTTATTTTTTTTTATATATTTTTTTGCAGGTTCTTTTTGGAGATGCCACTTTTGTGGAATATTATGCAACACACTGCATGTTATCGTCAAAGCAAGTTTTCTTTAAGAGGAAACAGAAAGGGCCCGTGGTGTTCTATGAACCTCGAAGCAGTGCAGAGGTTGATATAGGAATGCATGCGTACATACATGTGTACTGGTACATGTAGGCATAACGGACATGCATATGTATATATACACCTTAGGACGTTTATAACTAAGTCAATGGTTATCTGTTCATGGATAGTATTATCTCTGCATGTTATGCATATATGTGTGTATAAATACCTGTATGTAGCAAATATAAGGTATTAACTTGTAATGAGTCATCAATTACGTTTTATAAATATATGTATTCATATATATGTATGTATATATCATGTCTATGAGCACATGTTTACACATCCATATCCAAGATAACATGATTACATATATGTTAATGAAACTACGAATCATGGTCATTTTTATTAAATATCATGGATATATGTTTAATTCAGATCGTTCATAATAGGAATACATATAGTTTAGTATGTGTGTTTGTAGATGTGTCCCCTCCCCGGCGTTTGTGTCTGTATGTCTTGTGGCACACATAGACACATACCTACATGCATACATATTATTCCGCACCACACATATATAAACACAAGTATATTATTTATTATATATGCTTGAAATTTTAGGTTCAAGAATTGCAACATCAATACAGTATCGAGGAAGATGCACAAAAAGAGTTTGAGAATTTTGTAAACTTAATGAAGTCTGCAATTGCACAACCACATGGCTCTAAACCGCCCTTAAACACCTGGTTTCAGGACAAGTACACATCTTCAAGGGTTGAAGCACTACAGAGCTTTGCATTAGATTCTTATGCTGATGAATCTAACGCGAAATCTGGCAAAGGAGGTGAGTTTTAATTATAAATATATATGCGTGCGTGTATGCATGTGTGTTTGTGTGTGTGTTTGTATATACAAATGTATATAAAGCTATATATGCCATTATATATATACTTACGGCTAGATAAGGCGTATGTCATATATTTCATAACATTTCGAGTTACTTGTAGATTTGAACATCTATATAACTAAGTATTAACCAATGTCGAAATCAGGTCTTTAGAAATGTATATGCATACTATTGATTTAGTTATATAGGCTTTAACTACACACACACACACACACACACTTGCCCGCATGTATGTATATACAGCAAAACAAAATACATATACACACATACATATATGTAAATTTATTTCCACATACTCGTATTACATACGATCTGATTAACTTTCAAAGCTCCTCTTAATTGTTAAATCATTTATAATCTAATGCTTATGCGTGCGTGCGTAAGGTTAATTCATATATATACACATAAGGCACTCGCATATACATAATCTAGTCTAAACTATTATATAAAAAAGCCAGTTAAACTTATCTATATGTATACATGTATTTTACACATATATACACAGTCATACGTGTACACAATTCACTATGCATATATTTATGTATTGGATTTATATATTGTATTGCTTATTTATACCAATGTTCAGTGCTTGAAGCATTGGCGGAGCAAAAATCGCCAGAAAATGCATTAGAAGTCCTCATTGGATTGGAATTTTACCAGTGCACGTAAACGTGGATTTACTCAAGTCGAATATTCCAGTTGATTTTTCTGAAGAGCTTCTCCAAGTTGCAAAGATGCTTGAAGAAGAACCATCTCCTGAAAACACGAGGTACATTGTGCGTGTGTGTATATTTACATATGTGTTGCATATCTATTTAATTTTATATTAATCCCTATGCACACACACACATACACATACACCACTACGTGTTCTGTACAGTCTCTCTCTCTCTATCTCTCTGAAATCAAATTTGCTGAATCCGTTTGACCTTTATATGCGTTATATAGTTATCATGATAAAGATGTGTATGTGTGATGATTTTCAGGAAATTAGAGTTGATCTAACTTCAATGAAGGTGTACACCATTGATTCAGACTCAACGGAAGAGGTCTGCATTCATTCTCTCTCCCTCTCTCACACACACAGAGCAATACACACAGTTATATATATATATATATATATATATATATATATATATATATTATCAATCCTTTTTAGATTGATGATGGGTTAAGTGCAACGGAGCTACCTGATGGTCGTATAAAAGTTTGGATTCACATTTCTGATCCCACAAGATGGATAAATCCAGATCATATTCTTGAGAGGTATTACACTATTCCAGCATGTAATAATATGCATAATTTGCTGGTTTTATGTTATGAATATAGTATTATTATTATTTATGCACAGAGAAGCGAAGCACAGAGGGACAACTGTCTATCTACCAGAGAAAACAATACCCATGTTTCCTATGAACTTAGCAGCTGGACCAATGAGCTTGAGGCAATTCTCAGAATGTTGTGCATTAAGCGTCTCCGTTATTCTCAATAACGATGGCAGGTATGTACGGTGTGTTTCTACGTAGCCTGGATACATTCTAAATAACTCACGTATAAACATCCAAATGGAGATATACGCACAAGAGTCAAATTAGTTAATGTGCTGTTTTGGTGTGACAGCATAGCGGAAACGTGTGTAAACAGTTCCATAATAAAGCCGTCTACAAGGCGTCTTATGAGACTGCTTCAGAGCTTATCATGCTTCAGCTGGATGAAGAGCCTGAATTGAATATTTTGGCTAAGGCTGCTAAACTTCGTCACGAATGGCGACTTGCTCAGGTGCGTAGATATACATACCTGTATGTGTGTACGTGCGTGTTTATAACTCGTAATCGAGCATTGCCTTCTTCGTGCTCATTCGAGCACTGCCCTTTCTCCACTTGGTCCGACTGCTGGTCTTCATGTATACGCTTGGGGACCATCATAGACATACTTGTACATATACATATATGCATATGTTATATTATATGCACTATTACTTGGATAAGCATATGTGTGTCCTATATACGGAATTTGTGTGTGAATGTATTTATGTTATGGATGTTTGGTTAAAGTATATAATATTAAGTGCAGTATAAAGTATCCGTATGTGCACACACACACACACACACACACACACACACACACACACACACACACACACACGCACACGCACCTATCCATATTACATATACGCACATTATACGCCTACATATGTTTATGTATGTGTGTATATAGACACGTATCATGTACTGCTTGAATACACACACATATGTGTCTGTATATATATCGTTAGTATGTATGATTTACTATGCAGGGTGCTATTGATACTACTAATCCAATCATAGAGGTGAAAGTGAAGGACCCGGAATCCGTGGAGCCACTTATCGAGCTCCACGTGGTGGACATGACGAGTCCATCTGGACGGTTGGTATCGGAGATGATGATACTGTGTGGGGAGGCGATTGCTGCGTACGGAGATGAGAATATGCTAGCACTTCCATACAGAGGCCAGTCTGAAATGTCTTCTGTCGAGATGAACTTTACAAAAGCTTTACAGCATTCGAGCCTGGGACTTCCTGGTTATGTACAGTTTACTTCTCCAATTCGACGCTACACGGACTTAATGGCACATTACCAGGTATACATGTGTGTACGTTTTGTAGGACTATGTGTGTGTGTATAGCTATCATGTAACATATATCACGTATTACACAGACGAGTTAAGGTCTGTAAACCTATATAATACGCACATATAATCCGGTGCTCTGTTATTTTCTATACAGACGCAGTTAAACATATATTAATATGTGTATATACGTTAACTCTCACCCTATTCACCAACATACTTTTAGGGAGTATACCACAGGAGAAATATATGGTCTACAGTAATTTTTCTTTACTTATAAACATGGTTCCAAAATAGATGTATATGGCAGACGTTGTGCACCTAACATATATATGCATATATACATAACACATTGTGCACCTTTGTGTTTTGATTGCTGCATAAGTCCAGTTGCATATGCACCGTGTGCGTGCGTGCGTGTGTTTTGTTAATGGGAGATAATCAGGTGAAAGCGGCCCTGTGCAAAGATGCTCCACCATTCAGTAGTGCACAGCTGGAGGCGGCAGTGATGCTGGCAAACTTGAAGACAAAGGAGGCAAAGAGGCTCTCAAATATTTCGACTCGGTATTGGTGATCGAATACTTACGAAGGAAGCCCAAAGACGAAGTTTACGAAGCCTTGGTTACTAGGGTGAAAGAAGGCGTAGTTGTCATCTCCCTTAAACAGGTTGTGTGTGTGTGTGTGTGTGTGAGAGAGAGAGAGAGAGGGGGGGGAGGGGGGGAGGGTGGGAGGGAGAGAATAAAACCACTACATGCTATATAGTTCATGTATGCACATGCTACTTGTCATGTTTAACATATAATATATACTTATGTTGTTATGTATTTATTTAATTTTTTTGATGTATTTTAGGTGGGGTTATATACTACAGTGAGCACGAATGTAAAACTTGAAGTCGGTGATATTGTCAAAGTATACTATTAGCTGCTAATCCTCGCAAGGATATATTCGACGTGGAGCTTGTGGAAGTGGTAAGCACAGAGGAGCCCCTGGACAACGCTATAACAGTTTAAGGCCTTCGGTATGTATCCTGTATGTGTGTGTGCGCGCGGGTGCGTGTGTTGTGTACATAGCAAGCAATATATTGTATCTCTCTCTCTCTCTCTCTCTCTCTCTCTCTCTCTCTCTCTCTCTCTCTCTCTCTCTATATATATATAATATATATATATATGAAGAGGTATTGTGTATGTGTACATGTTTATTCATGATGTGTGTCCGTGTGTGCGCGTGTAATGTGTTTTAGTTGTCTTCCAGGGACCTGCACTTGTAGTGAAACTGGGTTCAAAAACTATATCAGGTGAATTATTTTATCTTTTAAACATTTAGATATAGACGGATATACATTAAATAGAAGATCTGTAATTAGAAAATTAATATATCACTGATTACGAAATTGTGTATAAAAAAATTGAAAACAGATATATTTATTATAAATTTTAGTGCGATATAATATTATTTCATTCTTATTATTAGCAGTCAGTTCTTTATTAGGTTTGTGGCCGTAATACATTAAATATATTTCACAATTAATTATCTAATGATTTAGTGATTTTATAAATAGTTTATATGGAAAAATTATAAGAAGTGGAAGGTAAACCATTTTCTAACTAATTAATTTTGTCATTTCATTTTCCTATATTTATAATATGTAACACCCACACGCAATGTATTAGTTTTCATAATGGATGTAACGTCCGCACATATATCAATAGCATGTGAGCGTATATATAAAGAAAGGCTGTTTCCGGATGTCACATTCAAGACTGGACAGGATTCGACCCTTGCTCATAAATGTATATTGACTGCTCTCTCTCCTGTATTCCTTTCTATGTTTACTTCAGGCTTCCAGGTACTATTACTATTTTTTTCATTTTACTTCTATATCAAAATATATACTTTTCTCATTATTAAAATCTTTATAAATATGTGAATTTTTATATATTTTAAAGCTTTAGTAAAACATAATTCACTTACATGCACGTTGTGACATACACAGGAGGAGCAAACTTCAACCGTGGAGATTAATGACATGAGTACAGAACAGTTGAGGGCATTTCTTGAGTTTTTATACACAGGGCGTTTAGAGATGCAAATGGTTGTGGAGCATGGCTTACAAGTCTCGCGTGCATGTCATAAATACTGTGTACCTTTCGTCCTCACAGATGCCTCTGTGTCTGCCCTCTGCGATACTATCAACATGGAAAACTGCCTTGCCTTGCTTGAACATGCATATCTTTTACAATGAGGAGAAGCTGGCTATCAAATGCCGAGCCTTCATACAAGGTGAGTGTGTGTGTTTGTGTGCTCAATAAACTGCTATTTCTGTTATAAATTGGATGTATATGTTTATGTATACCGTGCTGTACATGGGATACATACACATTATATCTACACACACACACACGGAGGCTCGCACGCAAACATATCCATACTCACATTTATAACAGATAATGTATCGGAGTTTATCGAGCACAACGGAGAGGAGCTAGCCAATAGAATCCAGGATTACTACTAGAGCTGGTAAAAATTAAGTTACCCCCAGTGGGGTTTAGGGAGATTAGGGTTTGGTTAGGAGATACAACACTGAGAAGGGAGTTTATACCACGTTCTTTTACCCGTGGAGAGCACTGTTTCTTATTTTACCGAGGTAAATAAACTGAGGAACAAAACCGGCATTTCACTTAGGATATTCGAGGTATCTGGTCATAAGATTGGGAGGGTATTCCGAAAGAAGGATTCCATCTCAGGCATCAACCAGACGAGGAGAATGATAGCTTACGAGCCGAAGATACACATTGCACAACAACGTATTTGTACACAAACAACTGATAATAATGTGCATAATGTGTATGTTGAGGTTATCTAGTGGTCTATGTAGTATGTACTCTCTCTCTCTCTCTCTCTCTCTCTCTCTCTCTCTCTCTATATATAATATATATATATATATATATATTGAAACCAAACTGCCAGTACAATTAACCACAATAAATCACTGCTGCTGCTAACTTATCTTTTGTTTATGTATACACACCAAAACATAACGCATGCATTAGTGTGTGCATGTGTGTAAACTTAATAAACCAATATGCTACTGTATCCAGTAAACCAGGTTATATATATATATATATATATATAGAGAGAGAGAGAGAGAGAGAGAGAGAGAGAGAGAGAGATTCTCTTTCTTACCTGATTTACTTGGTTTATTAAGTTCACACACGTGCACACACTAATGCATGCGTGTATTTTTTGGTGTGCATACATAAGCAGAAGATAAGTTAGCTGCGGTATTATGGTTAATAAGTACTGGCAGTTTGGTTTCATTATATATATATATATACATACATAGAGAGAGAGAGTCTCTCTCTTACCTGGTTTACTGGATAGTATAGTGGTTTATTAAGTTCACACACTAGTATTGTTTGGTGTGCATACATAAACAAAAGATAAGTTAGCTGCGGCAGTGATTTATTGTGGTTTAATAATATGTACTGGCAGTTTGGCTTCTTTATGTGTGTGTGTGTGTTGTATAGAGAGAGAGAAGTCTCTCTCACCTGGTTTACTGGATAATAGTGGTTTATTAAGTTCACTCACATGCATACACTAATGCATACATGTATTTTTGGTGTGCATAAGTTAGCGATTCATTGTGGTTAATATGTACTGGCTTCGATATATATATATATATATATATAGAGAGAGAGAGAGAGAGAGAGAGAGAGAGAGAGAGAACGTTTCTTGTAGACAAGCATCGAAGACAAGTCTGCAGCTGGGAAGTATATGCTCCATGTTCATCATTTTCGAACAGGGAAGTGGAAATATGAAGCATTTGGTGAGCCGTTCATAATGCATGTAGATAATCAAGAGACGATTAAGAGGGTTAAGCAGAGGATTAAGGTGAGATTAGGCGTATCAAATGAAGCTTTTGATAGTTGGAGGTTTGCTAGGTTTAAGGTGGTTCCAGGGCTTGGTGAGTACGTCCCACCAACGTATTTGGAGGACAATATGCGGGTGTCCTCTGCCGTTGATGGAGCCTCTTCTAGTAAAAGGGCGGCTATGATGCCCTTGGGTATTCACCATACTTTGGATTAAAGATTTGAATTAAGGATTCTGCTAGTGAATATTCTACCTTAACCCTTTTATAGTTATGTGAGTAAAGTTCTGACTTCTTAATTACACACAATCAGTTACTATTAAATGTTATAGTTTTTATTATGACTCGACCCTTTATTTTGAATGTTAACTGTTGTTACTTATTGTATTGTGTTGATGGATCTTAAATATAGTAGGAAATAGGCCTATTTAATGCACTTGGGTATCTGGTGATGATTTGATTGGGTGTCATTAAGTATTTGTAAGAAATTTAAGTGAAGTTAAAATTTACTTTTTAGAAACACACCCCTAATTTTGATGTCCAAGTTAGGTTAATTGGTTAATGTAAATGAGTTCGACGTGTTTAGTAGGGTTAGAACACCCCTAGGGTTTCCTAACCCACACCTTAAAACCCCCACCCCTTGGTAGGATTTTAGGGTTAGAGTTAAGCTAAATTAAACACTTTCTCATTAACTTAATAAGGGGTTAGCTAATTTTGTTCACTTACACATTCAGGAAAAGAGGGGGCACATCACATAAATAAGGTAGAGTATGAGTAGGAAAGCTCCTATGTCATGATTGAGTTCGTTGCACTTTTGTCGGTGCAAGCTCTAGTCGTTAAGACACAACCCTTTGTTGTGTCGCCCTAATTTCCATATGACAGGGGTACGTCCCACCTTCGGGTAGCACACCCTTAACGTTGACGAATTCATGCCTGGAAGGTCTTGTTGGAATGCACATTCCAAGATGCAAAGGTTGAGGCTTGTCTCTAGCCTCCTCCACGTCAAGCTAGATGTAGTACTCATGGCCAAGTAAGGCACATTCGTGTCATTATCCAACCATGGGCGTGGGATCTTGTTTGACGAGTTTACATTACCCAGTTCCTGAGGGTTCACTAAGGGGTTCTAGAGTTTGCATTTACGAGCCACGTTTGTGGCACTTAATGCAACTCTTGAATATAAGGGCTATAGCATGATAGCCCACATCGTGGAAGGCAGTGTTACATGGAGATGTGACACTGGGCTAGAAGTTACATGATACAACGCCTGAGGCACGCCCTTTAGGATCGTGTCATGGGTTTGTCGCCAAGGGTTGGATACTCTAGTAAACATACATGTTTGTGTTCGCACTAGGGTGCTAAACCTTGGGCATTCGCTCAAGGGAGGTTAGGTCTCTTAACTAAGTGTGCTTTGGCACCTAACTAGGGGTGTTCTCCTTAGGATATAAGGGTTGAACAACATAAACTCATTAACAAAAGCTTATCATGAGACACTTGCAAGGTCATGTACTTAGGTTATTCAAACCTAGCCTTAAGAAGTTTGCTTAAGCAGAACATTTGTGTTTACCTACGGCGCACACTCATGTCCTCACTAAGTACTAGCCTTAGGTCTAGGGTATGACTTAACCATTCGAAACCCTTAAAGGTTAGTTACCCTTTGTCGCCCTAAAGGGGTTGTTTCCCGGATGAGGGTGATTCCTTAAGGTGTAAGTGACGATGCCTTAGTTTTGTCATAGGGACATGTGTGAGACACATCTCCTTTGTGGGGTTAGGGCATGTCTAACTCTACTGGATAGGTCTACTTGGGATATCCTTTAGGGTTTGGGGATGTGCTTAGGATATTACTTTGAGTCTTTCTGTTTAACTAAGCATTTGAGTCAGACTCTTAAGGTCATCTTGTAAAACTTAATGTTGCTCACACACAGGAAATTAATATCGGAAGACCACTTGGTGGCCACGTGCATGAAACCCTGCTGAATCACAAGACGCTCAACTGCTCAAGCTCTGGACATGGCAATTGGTTGTTATCTGGCCCGTATTCTCTGTTCTCATGTGTGGCTGGAGCTAAGTGGTTTTATACGAGGGGATGATAACCTGGATCATATCCATAGTCCTCAACTTCCTCAGTCACTTGGCAATGTACTTGCTCATCCAATTCTAATCCCACGTTTTTGCAAAAGAGCTGGCTCCCCACAAGCCGCTTGCAAAGTTCCTGTGCATCAAAGGAGTTATTTTCTTCTCCTTCTAGCAGGTAAACAAGCTCTTCACTCTCGTTTCAGGGGATATCTTTGTTTTGTTTTTGTTCTTGAGAGCGTGGTTCTCCAGCTGCTGGCATCTACTGGATTCATCACAAAGCAAAAGAAACTCCAACTGAACTGGATCAAAGAAGCTTATCAGAATTTGCTCATCTGTGTGGAGATGGTGGCATTTGCTCAGCATTCAGCACTGAAGAATACTATCCCGAGGTGGAAAAAAAATGAAAAGAAAGACGACTAAAACTATTACGATTGTGAAATTTTGAGGTTAATATTTATTTAAAAACTCGTTTTATTTTTTTAAAATGATTAACTTTATTCCTGAAAAACATCAACAATAAACATTAATTATTATGTATTTTTATTAGTTAATTCATATTTGACCATCAACTACTAAATTTTCTACTAATCTCCTTGCTTAATCTAGCTGTTAAATCAGCACTGCACGAATATTCGGTCATTTAGGGCAACGGTATTTCAATCCCGGCCGTCCGTCTAGGTTCTAGGGCTTTTTCGATGTGCGAGTGGTGGTCCTTGGTGCTTGTCGCCTCTCTGCCTCCGCCCAGAGTTCCCGACGTCCGCCTCCTCCGCTGCCGCCGGCTCGAGCATCAGGTTTGATGTCAGTGTGGATGGCCCTCTCTGTCGCCGCCCAGAGTTCCCGACGTCCTCCGCCGCCGCCGACGGCGGTTCTCTCTGCTGCCGCCCAGAGTTCCCGACGTCCGCCTCCTCCGCCGCCGTCGACGGGGACGCAGCGCAGAGAACCGCGACGTCCCTCCTCCGCCACAAGCCACAAGTTTAGGGTTTTCGACTTCTTCGGCCTCCTCCGCTGCTGCCTCCCCTGTCCACAGAGAAGTACGAACAGGTGCCCCCGCCGACTCCTCCGCTGCCGCCGCCGGTCAAGTCCCGAAGGCGTCGGAGACAGTAGTCGGATATTTAAAGAGGATGATGCTCGTGAAGGGGATCATGACTCTGGTCGGCCTGCTTTTCAGCCTGGTTGTGGCGTTGGTTTCTGTGACACTGCCTTCCTCGTCTGGCGCTTGAATCACCCTCTGCTACGTGGACACGAGCAAAGCTCGTTATGATGAATGATAGCCCGCAGTTTGCGGTAGTCTTCTACCATCCTTTCTGCTGCAAAGAGGAGAGGAAAAGCTGTGTTCTACTACACCATGGGCAAATGTCTCTCTGAAGGCCTTGGAGGAGAAAATCCAATGTTCCTCCCCTTCATGAACTGTAAGGGGAACGAGCGGTGCCACTGTATGGGACAGGCTGACGTGGCTGGTAACGTGTGGAGGAGATGGCTTTGTCCTGATGCTTCTAGTTCCCTCGTGATCATCTTGGACAACGTGAACAAGCTAGAGAGACCTGTACAGTATCGCAAGCATCGGGAAGTGCGCTAGATGGAAAAAAGTTTTAGTGTATGGCTTTTCATCCGAGGAGCAGGGCTTGGGAATACTGGAACGCCAGGCGGATGCTTTGATGAGGGCAAAAAGGATACAACCTGCCATCCATTCCTGAGGAGGAACTTGTGAGGTTTGTTGATAGCGCTTTGGGTTCTCATGGTAAGATCACTACAGACTTGGCAGAGCGGTACGTTTATTTGGTAGGATCTAGCCTCGCTCATTTGTGGCAGCGCTAGTGGAGCTACTAAACAACGAACGGTGGAACGGGGTGTGCTTCATCGACACTGTAACACGACGTCAGCCACCAGAAGATCAGGAGGCCAAGGTACATTTGGCTTCGTGTTCTCACTTATTCTCTATTTATTTTTCTTGGTTTCAGGATTTTTTTTAAAAAATTTGGACGCTCGTGAAGAGGTTGAGTTGGAAGAAGTCCCCTCGACTGCCGACTGGTCATGCCTTCAACCTCAGGATAACGTGGTGAAGATTCGTAATCGGTGGTGCAGGATGTGATCTCACTCCAGGTTGCCGAACGCGAAGTCACTGCAGCTGAAGATAGAGTCACTGCAACTGCAGCTCGGTGGTGGTGGTGGAAGGTGGTGGTGCCCGCGAGGGAGGCTGCACGTCAGAAAGATGCTGGAAATGCAGAGGAGGCTCGCATACTCCGAGATCAAGCTGCGGAAGTGGTATCGATGAACAAGGAGGCTGTTTATCATGCTCTTTCTACATTTTACAAAACTATGGCGTCACGACTTCCACCACCTCTTCCAACAAAGGGTTCAAGTCCACCACCACCACGCTCTTTACCACCCCACCACCTGTGAGATCTTCGCTGCTGTTCACCACCTCCGCCTGTGGGTTTCTGCCGCCTCCACATAGCCGCTCTTCACCACCACAATGTGTGTGTGTGTGCGCGTGTGTGCGTGTAACCTTTTTAAACACCAGTAGAACAATTCTTATGCATCTCTGTGTTTTTATGGTTGTATCTTCCCTGTTCTAGGCCCAAGGTGACGTACGCATCCGTGGCTGTTTGTAGTATACATATTGTATATGATATTCCTACAATATATATATATATATATATACATATATATGTTTTGATGTGTATAGGTCCGTCCCTGCAGACACGCCCAAGGCTACACCGACGTCCAAGTAAGGATCGTGTCTGTGGTGTGTGTGTGCGTGCGTGGTTAGTTGGTGTATATATTTGTAGGCCTTGTCAAGTAAGGATCTTGTGTGTGTATGACTGTCAGATGTATCTGCTGAAGAGACCTGAATATATATATCGTGGTATTGTAGGTACGTCTGTGTGTGTTGTGTTGTGTGTCTGTGCGAGAAGGGAGAGTGTATTTGAGGTGTAATATATGCCAATGTGTATATTTGTAGGTACAAGCCCAATTTCCAGCAATGCCCAAGCTTACAAGTGTCAAGTAAGGATCTCATGTTTTAAAGCATGTAATATGTTCCAAATTTTATATTTATCTTTTTTTTAATTTTTTGGTCTGCTCGATACTGCATTTTATTTATAGTTAAACATCGTTGTTTATACAGTTTGTTTATACAGTTTATTTATTTATCACAAATGACTATAGTTTGTAAATCATTAAAGAATAATATATAGTAATATATGAAAACTACTAAACTGATTTACACTTTAATATTTAAGGTATTAATAATTGTAAATTTGCAATGTTTCCCATGTTTTTGTATGCATTTTATTTATATAAATAACTTAACCAACAGATGAAAAAAATATTTCAAAAATAAACTTTCCTTTGAATGGTTATGATAGATTATTTTTTATTTTTATATTTAAAGAAGTACAAGCTTTATGATTCATATTAAGATATAGTGACTCTCTCTCTCCTCTCTCCTCACACACACACACACACACATGCATGTGTATACACATACACTTGGCAATCACTCGTGCTTGCATGTACATTTTTAGAAGTGTTAAATATTATTATGTTTATGTATACGAGAGAGGTGTGAATACCAAATACGATTCGATTAGACCTGATTAATATAAGGTATTTATATTAGGTGTCTGTGCTAGGATTAGCACTCTTGGTACCAAGTAAATTATGGTGCCCAGATTAGCCAGCGCCTAGATTAGCCAGTGTCCAGATTAGTGTGTATGAATTCTAATGCCACATGGCACCTCCATGGCAGAGTATATGTAGCATATATACGTAGTATATACTATGGAACTTTACATCATCCCCCTCTCAAAAATGTGGCTTCTACCTATCCAGGTGATCCTCCTCCCTAGATGAGTGTCCGTTGGTGGAACAGTAGTAGCTGACACACATGAGTGACATGTTGTGACTCCCGAACCCCATCACGCCGCTTTAAGTGATACACTTGTGTTCCCAACTATTTTTCAACACTCCAAGGCCCGACCCATCGCGGTTAAAGCCTTGCTGCGTGTGTTTGATCCCTAACTTGAAAACTTGACGAGAACTAAATCTTCTATTTGGTATTGAGGTGACGTTAATTGTAAGTCCGACACTGATACTCTTGTGTTTGAGCTAACTGTTTCCATCTTGAGCATACAACACAGGAAGGATTTGGTTCAAATGCTCTAACCACATACGCCTATCCATATACCGTGCCTCGTGAGGAGTGATGCCAACTAAATCATTATCATATATATATATTTGATTTAATTAAGTTTACTAGTGAGAGAGTTCATTTTGTGAGGAATCAAAGTATATTTATTATGTATTTTGATTATCATAAGAGGAGGGCAAATTTGTATATTGCTAAAAGTATTATAAATTTGTTGTTTATACGTTTACACAAATAAATGTATGTTAAATGACTAATTTTCAATGTTGAATATAATTCGTTTTATAAGAAACGAAAGTCATTGTCATTTTGGTTATTTAAAAAATAACATTATGAAAGTCATTATGATTTTAATTGTTTAAAAAATAACATATCTTAATTTCGACGAATAGTCACATTATAAAAAGAATTGAAAAAACAAATGAAAAATATGAATATGTAACAGAAGTTTGATAAGTATACGTGCTTTATTCTTTTTACATCATTATAACTTGCCATTGTAATTTTGCTTATGTGATTATTAATTAATTAGTAATAAATATGTATATGTAAAGTTTATATGAATATTTATGAAATTAACTGAGGTGTTAAAGAGTGATGAGTGAAGTAGAAAAAAATAATTACATTATATGTTATTATTTAATAACATGAATTCTCGTAATTGCAATTTGATTATATATTAAAAACATGATATTAAAATTATTTAATAATATAATTGTAAAATATAGAACTTGATAGTTACAAATTACAATTTCAAATAATTAAAGGTATGTAAATTTAATAAGAGTATTGAAATTAGAAAGATGAATTAAATAATATTTATATATTATTAACAAATTGATAATTTGATTTACATTCTACTTAGACATAACTTGATTCAAAAAGATAAAAAATTTTATATTAATTAATATAACTTATTGATTAATTTTGGATGTAATAAATATGAATAAAATAAAAAAATCAATTCAAAATGATCGATACTAAGCCATATGTATTCTTTAAAAAAATATTAAATTATGAAGAGAAATTAAAATAGTATGTAAGACATTTTGATTATCATGTAAATAATATTATCTAAAATGAAGGCACATAAATAATGAATCAATAAGAAATTACTTCTTAATTTATTTACTTAGTGAAAGTTGAATTATATATAAATAATTTATTAAAATAGTCGTAAAAAACCTTCATAAATAAGTTTAACATGCATTAACGTGTTTAATGCATTAAATTTTTATATTTATATACATACACATCTATATATATTATTATGTATATATGGCATACTATGCATACGTGCATGTATATAAGTGTTTATACCCTCAATAATGCACAATATATTATTACTATTATTATTAATTTTTTTAATTTAATTTATCATTTAAAATTTACATTCTAAGATACACATTAAGAATCAAATAATATTCCTTAGAGAATTATATTTAAAAAACCACATGCTTTTCATAAATAAATAAATATACTATCGTACATACAAACACACAAGTATGAAATCATAATTAAATAATATTTTCTAAATAACTATATTAAAAACCTTCAAAGTGAATTTTGACATCCTTTTCAAAAAAATAAGTTCCTTACTAACCTTTTTTTAAATCCTTAAAAAATAAATATGACATTTATGAAACAAAATTGAGAAAAATAAATTTAAATTAAAAAAAATCTAATTTAAAAAAATAACACAAGTTCAAAGTAAAAATTATGTGCCGTAAGAGTCAGATCGTAATAAAGTATTGACTTAAATTTTAAAATAAGAAAGTGAAAAAATTTAAATACATCACAAAAGAAATAAATTAATAAAAATCAAAATGATAATAATAAATGATAACATTTAAATTTTTTTAAAACAAACTTGAATTATGGATAACTATAACAATTGTGATATTATGGTTTGAGTAGTTTATGAAAAAAAAAGAAAATTAAAAAATAACAAGCTTATGTAATTTTTTAAAAGATTAGAAACTATCCAAAATTCAAATCTAATTACATAATTTATAATTCAACTTTTATTAAATTTTAAATGTTTTTATATTTAAATATATATATATAGAATTTGAATATAAAATTCAGAAGATCGTATATTTCAAATGTTTATTGATATAATAGATTTATTTTTTAATATTAAATTCCTTATATAACTACAGATTGTTGTCATAATTCAAAACAATTTAATTAATTAATTATTTTTTTTTACTTATATAACTATTAAGATTGTTGTCATAATTTAAAATAATTTAAAATAAGTATTCATTTGAATTCAGAACATGTGCTAGTAAATTCTGAGTTTTGATTGTTTAAAAGTGGACTTCATTTATTTTACATATGAATTTAAAGTATTTATTTCATTTTATATAATTTGCGTAATAATAACCCTTTCTTTATATTATTTATAGTTTATTTTATTAATAAACAAAACTACCTTTATCAAGGCTCATAATCATTGTTTAATTGCATCATACGATACACCTAATTATTTATTAAATAGATAAACTATGTTTTATTTTATTACGTTGTGCATAATTATACGACTGTAGTTTAATAGTTTAAACTATTTAATGACTGTGTACTGTATAGTACTAAACAGCTGTTTGTATGTGCGAAACTCATGTAGAGTAAGTGTGTTGCGCTTTTCCCCTCCATCTCTCTCTCTCTCTCTCTCCGTCTCTCTCTCTCTCTTTCTCTCCTGCTCTCTCTCTCTCTTCCTCTCTCTTCTCTGGCTAAGGAAGAACGATTTGATAGAGCTGTCCAAGTAATCGTGCAGCTGAGTTCCCAAGAAGAGGATTATCGATACTCTCCGGGACCTGCTTAATTTTATTTTAATTAAAATTTTATTTAATTTTTTCAATATTTATTTATTAAGATACTTATATAAATATAATAGATCTTTTTTTTTAATTATGTATATGCTATATTTATATATGTAGCCCATACGACTGTTTTCGTAAGTATGATAAATTTGTTAACATATGCTACGCAGTTGTTTTTTTATTAATTACATTTTAGTATTATTTCATGGTTTCACATTAATATTAATATATATTATAATTGGTGTTTATATTGATATATAGCTATTAACTAGATTCATAGTTATATAGTTATAGAATTAATTATAGTATTCAATATTGCTATTATTTGAATTAATGTATGTTGTTTCACGAAATTTTAAATACAGTTTTTATATAAATTATGACGAGTTCATGGTCCAGATAATTAACCTACTGTTTATATATTGCATAACACACACACACACGCACACACACACACACACACACACATATTTGAAACTTATTCTTTTAATTTTAATAGTTGTACAACAACGACTGGACGTTGATAGAAGAGAACGGGTACGAGGTAGCCGTAGATAGGCTCTTAGAGGAGTCACGGACAGAGGACACAGAGACAGTAAGTAAGGTACGTTGACTGCGTGCGCGCGTGTGAGCGTGTGTGTGTTTATGAATCTGTGTATTCCCATAGTGCATGTAGTTATACCTCTGCCCTCCACACACACGCGTGCACGCACGCATGCACACACACACATATTTAACGTTTATTTAAGACGCAAAACACTCTGGAGTCGCCTGCAAAGAAGCCAAAGAGCCAGGAAGGTGATGGAGCTCTTATAAGACTCGGCAAAGAAAACGAGAGCAATTACTTAAGCAACGTTCCCAAGCAGTTAAAAGAAATCAAGGCAAAATCAGGTATTACACACACACACACACACACACACACATAATATATATATATAGAGAGAGAGAGAGAGAGGGGTATTATGTATATATCTACATACGTGCGTTGTGTGCGTGAGAGAGAAGTATATACATTCCAGGATATAATGGGTTTATACTAGCAATAATTAAACTAGTTATTATAATATACAGGAAGCGGTAATGGCTGGGTAGATGAATCTGACTACCAAGATTCTCCTGCCGGTATTTCAACATGTGTGTGTGTGTGTGCGCGCGCGTGCGTGTGTACATATCTAAGGTGGTGTATCATGAAACACACACGCACACACATACGTGTGTGTGCGTGCGTATCTTTTTCAATATAATGTTAACGAAGTATTATACACTTCATTCAGGGAAGGACCGTGGCCAGAGTTCTAAAACCAATGCTTTACCAGGCGACAACATGGGTAAGTTATATGTGTATATTTATTACTGATATTTTATAAATTTAAAATATATACTTAATACAATTTATTTTTTTTTGCAGAGCCGTGTTTTGGTATCAAGTTTTAATATACCATCTTTAGTATATTAAAATATACATTATCCCTACTACATACTACACATATAATACACACACACACACACATGTAACTCATATTATATTAATAATATCTGTTTAATATACAGAAAACAACTGCGGTTGGATAGAGGACGAAGAAATTTGACATTTTGTTCATATAGTTTCTAATTATTAATTTGTAAATATAAAGTTTAATGAGATATGTTTTAAGATGCTTACATGGCAACGGTGGTAGATGACGTGGCTAAATGCTGACGTGGTTATGTAACTACCTATGTTTTCTTTTTCCTGCCTGTTCAGTTCTCGTTCTTCGTCTTCTAATCTCATGCAGTCGGATAACGTGTAAGGTATGTATATATATATATATATATATATATATATATATATATTATATAACTATTTTGTTTAAAGTTATATATTTATATAAATTTTACATAAATAATTTAATTTTTTTTGTTCAGCAGAGGTATGGCTCGAGCAGTTGTTTTTGCTTTGTTGTTGCTCTTCATGAGCGGTTTTATTAACTGTAAGTGTTAAACACACACACACACACACACATTACACATGCGTGTGTACATTTATTACATATATTTCTGCATTTTGATATATAAATGTTTATATTAATTTCAGGTGAACTTGAGTGTGAGGATTTGCCAGCAGAGGATTGTGCATTTGCAGTTTCTTCATCGGGTGCTAGATGCGTGCTGGAAAACCGAGATAACAATTTACAATGCAAGGTGCGTGTGCACGCGCACGCACGCACGTGTGTGGCGTTGTGTAAATGCATTCTCTCTCTCTACACGCACAGCACGTACATAATGCGTGTACGTATGTGTGCAGACGTCTATGGTAATGTCAGCCAGGAAATCAGAATGGGTAGAGAGCGAAGAATGTCTAAAGACATGTGGTGTAGAGAAATTGACGGTGGGGATGTCAACGGATGCACTGCTGGATAAATCTCTGACGTCCAAGCTTTGCACTTCAAATTGCGAGCTTAACTGCCACAACGTCTTCGACTTCTATCTCAAACTCTCCGCTAAAGAAGGTGTGCGCGTGCGTGTGTGTGCGTGCGTGTGTGTAGTAACGAGATATATGCAGGGATATACTTACCAAGCCTGTGTAAGGCACAAAACATAAACGAGAACAGGAAGATGAAAGTAGATCCGACGCCTCTCATCAAGCCATTGGAGAATTCTGAACCGTCCGATTTAGAGACACCCGCACCCGCTCCTGCTCCCGTTAGACAACTTCGATCGTTCCCCCATCCCGCTGTATTCGAACTTACACCGTGGGGTCAACCGGTAAACCCTAACCCTATTTATAGTCCTAACCCTAACCCTAATTCGTGCTGTTTATAAAATTTCAGGTTGTATCACCGGGTGGTGAGCAGCCAGTGCTCAGCCCGGATGAGCCGTATCCGCACGTACCGGTTCCGCAGTTCCCGTTGCCACCGCCTGGATTCCACGAGGAATCGATAGCTCCAGATGTATTTCAGCCACCTGTACAGTCGCCGGTATACAGTGAGGGTCCTGCCCCTTCTCCGACGGTATATTACGAAGTACCTCCGTCTCCGTCTGTAGTAGCTTTCCCCGAGGAAGAAGCTCCTCCCCCACTTCTTATTACCACGAAGAACAAGCTCCACCTCCGACTTATTACCACGAAGAACAAGTTCCACCTCCGACTCCCTATTACCACGAAGAACAAGCTCCACCTCCGACTCCGTACTACCACGAAGAAGAAGAAGCTCCACCTCCGACATATTACCACGGAGAAGAACCCGTTCCTCCGGCGTCTTACAATGAACAGGCTATGTCCCCGACAGTCTACCCAGAAGAGGAAGCCCCGCCGCCGACGTTTTACCACGAGGACGGGTCTTTTATACCATGAGAAAGTAGTACCACCGAGTTCCTCTTACTACGGTGAACAAGCTCCATCTTACCATTATTGATCAGTACCGGCTGTTCCGCCGTCTGTGTACGAACAAGGTGCTCCGTCAGTGGGTGTATATGAAGTAAGTCTGTCTCCAGTGGGTTCATATGAAGAAGAAACAGGTGGTCCTGTAACGGACTCTCCAGATGTTCCAGAGGTCCCTGTTCTGCCTCCTGAACAAGCTCCTGAAGGGCTTAGTCCGGCTCCAGCTCTACCGTCGGAATTACTGTCCCCAGCTGAAGGTGTACCGTCCCTGCTGACGGTGTGCCGTTCCCGGCTCCGGCGGTACCATCTCCGGCTCCGGTTGTACCGTTACAGGCTCAGGCGGTACCATCCCCGGCTCCGGTTATACCGTCACCAGTCCCGGCTGGACCGGCCCCACCGGGTGCATCTCCATTTGCTGCGTTTTCACCGGAGAATCCGGAGGCTCCTTCTAGTGCATTTGTATAAAACATTGTAGAAAATATGTATGTTTTAAACTAAACATTTATAAATATTAAATAGGCAAGGGTATATGAAACTTCAATTTAATTTTAAAAATATATAATTTATAATTTATAATTTATTAGGCATTTGTAAAATTAATCATAACATTATAAATAAGCAAATTGCAGTAAATGCCATAATCTTTTACTAACTAAATATATATTTCAATACATATGTTTAACTGGTTGTGTTTGTGTTTTGAATTTACATACTATAAGTAAATATTTTTTTTAATACATTTTAAATTTTTAATTTTGAAGTGTATAAGGTTTTAAATTTAAATTTAAATTTAAAAGAAATTTCACATAAATCATGTGTTTTTTTTATAATAATTTTTTTAATTTTTTTAATATAAATGGATGAAATTTAATTATTTATAAGACAAAATATTAATGACGTAAGCTATTAAACACAATATAATGGGCATTTTGTTAAACCTGCTTCTTCTTTCTTCTCCACGAAGCCTTTAGAGTGCTTTTCGACGAATTTAAGCGGGAAAATGATACTACAAACCGAGTCTGCCAACCAAAAATTATATTTATATATAATTATTTTATTATATATTTATTTACATTTATATTTCATTAAATAAAAACTAATTATATTATTTCATACCAATTGGAAGAGCACCAGCATCCACCAACAAGACTTTAGGCCATATCCGAGTTTTTTTAAATAACTGGCAAAAAACAATTATTAATTATTATTAAAATATAATCCAATAAATACATAAGTATTTATTTTTAATTTAACTTACCAGCATAAGCAGGCCCCCCCTAAGAAACAAGATACCATACTTAAGCTCAAGAATCCATAGTCTCTCACAGCCTGTGATAAATAACAGTACAAAATATTAATTATAATTTATATATTTAATAATACAATTAATACTTAATAATAATATAATTACCAAAAGTGCTCCTTCAAGAGCAAGTGTAGGTGGGGTTAACATTATGCTGCACCAAAATGGCACCGCTATTGAGTGCATCTGCATAAAAAAGGTTAAATATATCTGTATATGTTACGTATATATGTATACATACGTGTGTGTATACGTATGTGTAGAGATATACCTGTGCTATTATAGCAGAATCCTTGGTAAATAGTTGTGGAGCAATATAAGGGATGACAATACCAGTGGTCGCTAAACCGAACCCCAGAAGTGTTCCAGATACAACAAGGGTCTTAAGTAAATTCTGTGCCTGTAATTAACTAAATTAAAATAAATATATAAATATTAATATTAATATGTTAATGATTACCCGTTTTAGGCTTGGTCGTTTTCCATAAAGAAGCTCAGGCATGAAAGACTGGGCTGTTTGTGCTAAAGGCTCCCCAACAACAGAAAACATTGTGTATATTCCAATCATAACCTGAAATATTGTGTATGTATGTGTATGCATATATATAATGTATATGTGTTTACATACACACACACACACACACATGTAATAGTTTACCTGATGAGCTGCTAGAGTAACCGCTCCTAACGAAGTCGCAAAGAAAGTGATAGTTGTGTAGAACCCAACCTATAATATTCAACATTAAATATACTAAAACTTTATGTGTATCTGTATACGTACTTATATACCTGTAGGTGTCGTACATACAAATATACACATTCATGTATAATATGTGTATGGTATGGTATGTATATATTTGTATATGTGCACATTAATTGTGTGTGCACAACACACACACACACACACACACATAATGGATGGTTTTTCTTTAAAATTTATATTTATTATTAACTAATTAATTTATTAAGTACCTTAAAGAGCATGGTTAAGAGAACAGGAGCAGCTATTTGAATCATCTGTATAAACTCCTCCATGCGTGGAACAGCTAATGCAAATGGGTCAAAACCTTTGTCTCGTAGTGATTTTAACATTAAAAATCCTGCAACGTGCTGCATTGTTGAAGCATAAGAAAACATATTTAAATAATCATATATTTAATAAAATGTATAATTGCATAACAAATAATATTTAATTCTTACATCAGTGTATATATGAAACATAATGATTATTTACTGTCTTATTATGTAAACCATACTTTAATGCGTTATTTATAAAACATGATTTAAAACATTTGATCTTTTTAGCTATTCTATTAAATATAATGTTTATTAATGTAACTTAATATATTAATGTTTTGCTTAGTTAAATAATTAAAGTATTATACCTGAGCTACCATAGTTGCCCATGCAGCACCGGCAATACCATATCCAAGGAACGTACAAAGTAATATATCGCCAATAGTATTAACAGCACTACAAACTGCTAATACTTTTAAAGGACTCCTTGAATCTTGCATTCCCAAACTAGCAAGGAAGCAACCCATACATATAAATATATATGCATATACACATACGTCTGTGTGTGTATGTATACTATATCTGTGTGACACACACACACACACACGTATCAAAAGAACTAACCATGCACTTTGTCCAACCATTGTAATAAGTACCACTGGCCATGCAAACGCTCTAATCTGAAACATATTACATTATGTGTGTGTGTGTGTGTGTGTGTGTGTGTGTGTGTGTGTGTGAGAGAGAGAGAGAGAGAGAGAGAGAGAGAGAGAGAGAGAGAGAGACAGAGAGAGATTTACATTGACGTAGCTAGATGCCGCAGGAATCATTGCCAGGTTATCTTGTCCAACAAAAGCTGCAAAAAGAGTTAAATATATAGTAATGGAGTACACATATGTATGTCTATTTGCGTGTGTGAATGTGTGCACATACCCCGAAGTAAAGTATTACATCCAAGTTTGATCGCAGTAAACATAAACACGCCACAAGCCAAAGCCACAAACAAGAGCCTAGCCAAATGGTTCGCTGCTTCAGTCATATCCTACACAAATTCCTTATATATACATATTTCAATCATCTTTATTCTTAAAATTTCACAAATTCATTAACATCATTTTCTAGTATATGCTATAAATTACTCTTCTTTTAGTTATACAATATACATATATATATATATATATATATATATATATATATTATATATATATATATATATATATGTTTATATTTATGTTCTCTCTCTCTCTCTCTCTCTCTCTCTAACACACACACACACACCTTATTAGCAAGTGAAGTTGCAATCAGGTTTGAAGTAGCCACCGATAAAAATGTGAAAACATAGCCAGTTCCATCACACACCACAGTTCCGGGTCCTTAAAAAAAGCCATTTAACATAATAACATGTGTGTGTGTGTGTGTGTGAACTTACCAAGAGCAGCGAGTTCTATGGAACTACTCATCCCAACAACACTGGTATCAATGAGACTCATAATGGGACCGGAGAGCCATATACCAAGAGCGGGACCGGCAAACGCAAACACCTTAGTAAGCTGCTCGATCATATTAATATCGTCCGATATCAAATCCGTAGCCTCGACTTGCTGCTCATTCTCCTGCTGCACGACAATGGTCGGCCCAGAGAGGGAAGTAGAGGTACCATCGTGCAGCATAATCTCTGTGGGTGCCTGAACCACATTGTCGCCTGCATAGAACTTGAGCGGTTCTGCCTCGTTTGAAGAACTGAGAGCGGGATCATTCTGGGTGTTTAACTCGGGTTTAGAGGAGTTTAAGGATTCATTAGTGAATTGAACTGCAGAATCCTGCTCCGAACATCGTCTCCGTGGGAATTTCACTTGTGTTCTACCGGGGATTCTACATATATTGTGATTGTTTATATGAAATGCGAACCTTTGCAGATGTATTGCGCCAGCTGAACCCATTTGCATCTGTGAAGCGGCTTTGAATGAATGGAGGAGGGCGTTTTTGACCCTATGTGATTAAGTGTTAATTAAGTGTGATTAAGGTAGCTTTACACGTGTCGCTTCTCTCTTTCGGCTCATATGTAATGTACGTGGAACCATCCCATAGGCTTGGAACGTTTTGTACGTTTGTGTGCAAATTATTGTAGCTGGCTATATAGATATGTTTTACTTGCTGTTTTATATATATGTGTGTGTGTGACACATGTGTGTATGTAGTGTCTGGTTATATATCGTATTTTATTTGAAACGACCACAATGGGTTCGAACCCCCGACCTTTGGATCCGAAGTCTTTGAAATATGTTAAATGAAATAGGAGGTAACCGGGTTTGAACCAATGACCATTTGATCTGCAGTCAACCGCTCTACCACTGAGCTATACCTCCTCAATGAAAAATATGCAAACTTGTACGTAAACCAGAATTCTTACAATAATTAGCCATAATATTGTTATTTAATTAGTTTTTCCAATTAAATACTTTTATTTAATAATTAATAACTTTTTAAATATCTGTTATAGAAGAAGATAAGGATGCCTGTCATTTGTTCGGTTTCACATAATTTTGTTTCAAAAAATAAAATTAATATTATATATATTTACAATAATAATCATGATTATTATTTATTACTGTAGTAAATATCGATATGGATTGTATATACGTAAAAATGTTTACATGATGAGTTTATTCTTAACACAATTGTTATACTTAACTTAATAAATCAGTTCTTAAATACGCGCACACACAGACACAAACACATACATATGAATGTATCACCCCTCTCTCTCTCTCTCTCTCACACACACACACACACACGCCTGTCTTCTCTTGTGGAATAACAACGTTATTCCAACTATTGAAGATGTTTTTGATGTTAAGATCCAAATTACCACATAATCCTAGGTAAAAACAAGTTTGATGGTTTTAATATATATAATATATATAATTTTAATCTATTTTAACGATGTTACATTGATTTAGTTAAGTTTACCATGCAACCCGGTTCCTACACATGAGTTCTCAATGTCTATACACACGTGTTTGGTGTGTGTATATGTACTATATATATATATATATATATGTATATATATAGGTATGTATGTATTGTGTGTATATGTGAAAATGTATATACATGCATGCATATATAAGACACATACAACGGTGAAGCTATGAAAAACAATGTAAATTCTATGTCTGCCTCATATACTTCAATAAAACAACACAGTTTTGTGGTAAGCTATCCATCTATCTCAATATGTGTATATATAGCGTGCGTGTGCGTGTGTGTCGTGTGTGTATGTGGGGTGTGCCCGTGAAGGTTTTTATTTTTTATTTTTTATTTTGTTTATATATTACTTTTTAAATACATATTTTTTCCCCCTGGGTTTTAGTCACACTATATATACACATATTGAGATAGATGGATAGCTTACTACAAAACTGTGTTGTTTTATTGAAGTATAGGGCGGACATAGAATTTACTTGTTTTTCATAGCTTCACCGTTGTATGTGTCGTATATGCATGCATGTATATATACACATAATACATACATACATACCTTCGGAAGTCCTCTGCCACTTGCCTGTAAACATATATAACATAATCTTAATTAATCCATAATTAAAATTTAAGTTAATTAACTGGCTATTGCTATAATTAAAATTAATTAACTGTGTTTATGCAAATGTAATGACAGTATTCCCATGAGATCGAACTGCACAAATAGTAAAAACAGATATATATACGTATATAGCTATATGTACATGAATGGATATGTATGTGTCAAATATATATTAACATATATATAAATATACAAATGTATATATTCAATATAAATACCTTCCGGACGATTAGATTTAAGAGCTCAGCACTAGAAAAGTTATATAAGTAATGCCGTTTGGTTCCCGAGTTGGTTAACTTAGCGTCTTCTGAGAATGGAATCTACATATCCAAATTAAATAAATATTAATCATATATTAAAATTATTAAATTATAAACTTAAATAATTTAATTAAGTTGTCTTTTTAAGATATACTAATGATGTTTTATTATTTTATTCTTTTCTATATTATACTTGATTAGTATATATCTTGATTATTAATAGTTATTGAGTTAGATTTTATTTAATCTTCATTATTATAAATAATATATTATTTGATTATTAAGTTAACTGCTTTAATATTCTTCATTATAATATACACACCCTACAATAAAACTATGTAATTGATTATAAATGAAGAATATCTTCACTTGAACATCTAATGGTAATGTTCGTGTGAACAATACTAAATGATTTATTAATTAATGCTTTTATAGAATTAACCTTTTTGATAATGTTTTCATAAGTGATAATCTAAATAATTGTTTTCTAAGTGGGAATAATTAAGAATGGAGTATTTGTTTTATAGATAAGTGAAAACTTAATTTTTGAAAATTAATAATGAAATTTGGTTTAAATACATAATATATCTTATTTAAAATTTAAAGTTTATTTTTAAAATTCACAAAACTATTAAAACACATTAATAATATTTTATATCTAAATAAGAGGTTTGAATTAATTAGATGATTTAAATTTATTCGTCTTCAAATTTCATTTATTAAGAAATTATTAATTATAAAAAGTTTAAATATCTTCCATTCAATATCATATACTAAGGATATAATTAATAAGATTACAACAATATAATATTCTATGTGAGATAAAGACATGGTTTTTAATCATATGTGGTTCATAATTATTATGACATCATATTATGATAGTTGAGTTTTCTAAATGATTTAGTTTAATCACACGAGGTAAAAATATTAGTATAATATATTGATTTTTTGTCACATTGTAAGCAAATATACCACTGTTTTTAAATTTATAATTTCAAACTTGAAAGAGAATGTATCTTTTCTTTTAAAATTATATATTACAGTTTAGTTTAAGTACTATATATATGATATTTTAATTAAATCACATTATTAATTTTATAATTAAATTTATAAATTAAAAATTAAATTTTTAATTTTAATTTTAAAATGAATAGTGAGATTTTTCATGTTTAAATATAAATCCCATTACTTACTAGTTTAACATTAAAATTAAATACTTTAAAAGTTATCAATATTTACTATACTAATATTATTAATGCCGTAATGTATTCACTAATGTTACTGTATTACTATTCAAATAAGTTGGTTTTAACTTAATATAATACTTTATTAATGTTTTATTAATCAATTTTTGATAATATAATAATGATAATGATAATGATATGACTTTATTTATAAATCACTGTTAAACTACATAATAGAAAATTCTTTAAGAATATATAAATATTTTTTTAAACCTTATAAAAAAGACATTATCGTACAAAAGCATCTAAACACTAATTCAAATTTCAAATTGCTAAATTTCTTATGTATTATTGTAATCATATGCCTGTGTACCATATTGTCATAATATCCAATATATTCCATAAATCTATGTTGACCACTCTAATGTTAATGTTCAAATCATTATAAAAAGTATATATTTATTATTTATGTTAGGCTATATATATATATATATATATACAAATCAAGGGGCGGCCTTTACATTACATTTAAGAGCAAGGATGAATTGTGTTAAGACCAAAATTTATTGTATTAGCCTTGTAATCAAATTTACTAATCATTTATGTTGATTTAAAGAAATGGCATACCAAAAACAAAATGAGCTTCTAAAGTACTATGTTGCATATATATAGATATAATAATGTACACAACATACAAGAGAGAGATACCATATACATACAATATTACACAATATATATAACATATACATAGTTTGATACGCAGCACATATAATATGTATATATCATACACGCACACATACACATGCATTTATACACACACATAGAGAGAGAGCATATCAGTTTGATATATACATAAAGGATTACATTGGCAACAAGTATTAATATAATATATATATATATATATATATTCACTTTCGCTCTCCCCAACACCAAGCATGGTTATGCTGGCTGAGCAACCTTGCTGCTCATCCGGAGTTGAGTAGCCCGGCTACCAGATTTTGTTGAGTGCCACCATTTTGGAGGCTTGGGCCCAGGAGCCTGGACTCAAATATTTATTTGGGTCGGCAGTTTTGGCCCCAGTTGGCATTTTTTTTTTTCAAGTAAAACAGTTGTCTTTCTACCTAATTTTTCTTAATATTAGTTTAACTTATTACTCAATCTACACAAGTTAAAGTTTCTTCTTCATCTTAAGCAAAGCTGCACTTCAATTTGGCTTGGACGTGGAGGTGTCTGAGTTGGTATTTCCTTAAGTCAAATGTTTTTCACGAGCTTGTTTGTTGCCAACCTAGAAAGTTCAAAATTCTTCTCAGTTCCTACAATATTTTTTCCGAGCTTGATGGCAGCTAATAGCGACGTCCGGTTCTGAAACCAATATCCAAAACAAAGTCGCCTAGTCTACTGAGACGCTCGATCAAAAGCTGCATGAGTCGAACACTCTTTAGTTGAACCATCGTCCAGTATGAACTTCTATTAGAATAGACAAAGCAAAGTACTTTCTTACTAAGCTTCTTGAAAAGGATCGGCAGTATCGACAAGGATTGTGTTCATCAATGCCAGAGGGTTTCTTCGACTTCTTCTCAGAGCTTTGCAGCACCAAGAGAACTAACAAGTTATCTTGCCATATAGATCAAGTTAAATTCGGAAATGAAAAGCAAGCATACCTTAATTTTGTCACAGTATCCTCAGCCTCGTGCACGGTAGACGCTGTAAGTCCCTGCAACCTCTAGGTTGATTATTGTAGTTACTTGAATTATCGTTGAAACCAAAGGAGAAGTCGCGAAGACGACCATGAAACCACTCTTTGCCAAGTGCATTCCACTGAATTGCAAAGCCTCCTCAAACTTCACTAGATCTAGCTACACAGCGTCCTTGTTGATGCTAGCACCTCCTTATACAAGCTCATTCGGCAAGTCAAGGATGACGAGGTTGAAGCCGTATTCACTTGCCACTTCTTAGAAAAGCATTTGTGACTCAACTGTGTGTAGTTTATCAACCTGTTGTCGGAGCTTGGTGTACACATTGGTCTGGGAAGCACCCGACTCAATGAAAGACATGCTCATCTCCTCTATATCGCACACAGCCAGGTCGTAGGATCCACGGGATGTAGCTAGTGTTGGGATAAGGTCATCAAGTCGTCCTTGATGTCCAAACCAACTATAAGTGGCTGCACTTCATTGAGTGTAAAGTCGACTGCCAGCAGAGTGCTGTAGAAGAGCTTGGTCCCACTCTTGATGCCTTTGCCAGTGTCAATGTCTTCTGCACCATCTTCTTCATCTTGCAGCCTCGACTTTGTCTGGCTATGTAGGACAGTCGAGCCAAAATAGAACATGCTCGCATTTGAATGGTGTTAGAACTCCTCTGCTCTTCGACCACATGTGAGGCTCACTTGTATGATCTGTCCATAGCTTCATTGTCTGAGTCGGAGCTATTTTCTTTTGCTAGTATGAACTTGTAACACAAAGCTAGTCAGTAGCAATGTTGGAATGAAAGCTTACCTCCATATCATCCGACGCGCAGACTCCTCATACTCCAGAAACTCATTCGGCTCTATTAAATAAGTGAATTGTATGCAATCATGGAAGGGCTGAAAGACTAGGCACTTGCTCCGCATTCGCATCTGTCAAACTAGCTCATGAAGTCGACCTTCATTCCAACTTCTTCACCATCCTCTCAAGTCCCTCTAGGATCTGAATGGCTTTGCATGCACAGCCTTCCAATACAAGTCTAAGGTGAACCACTTGATCCACTCTTTGTCTTGCATGCCTGGTAGCTCAAGTGTTTGTTGTTCTGCCTTGAATTCGAGACAAGTGAGCTTGTTCAAGTATCAGAGTCGAAGCATGTTTGAAATCTTCACCTTTGACATCATGTACAGCTTCTCAAGGCCCATCCAGCGACATTGCTTCTGAGAGATGTTCGTCACCTTCTGGAACCACTCGTCCCTCAACTCTGGGTCTATGATAGAAAGGAACCTGTGCATATGCTTGTCATGCTTCTTGTACACTAGTTGCTTTAGGTTCAATTCAAGTTGTGGATTGCCTTTAGCACTGGTGACTGCTATCTCAAGATCATCGTCGATCTCATTCTGCACATAGAATCAGTTAAAAACTTTTTTCCTATCAATCAAATAGAAGGTTACTTTGACAAGGATCTTTGCACATATCAGGTTCAGAAGAGGATGCCAAGCTGCCTTTCTTGTTGCACTTTCCTTCCACTTCCGCACCTCAAGACGATCAACCTCTGAGAGCAATGCAAGGATTTTCTGAGTTTCTTCAATACTAGTGCAGACCGTCTTACAGCGAGTAGAGTATGTGGTAGTGTTGTTTCCATAGATGTTGCTGAAGAGCTATTCATTGAAATTGTAAGTCTAGAATCATAACGAAAATACTCACATGTTTATCGATTGGAACATCAAAATCAGTTGAAGATTGTTGAGGTTCTCCGTGGAGATAAAAAACACGAATAGCCCATCGTTGGTTGTCCTCTGCATCCTCTTGATAGAGCTTCTGCAAAGCCTATAGCCTATGGTTCCCGTCCTAGTAGCTGAACTTCCGATTTGATAGCCTCAAAGCTCATTGTTTGTACTCCAGCTGAGTAAGAGCTTGCTTGAAAGACCGGTGATGCTCGTATTGAACCATGTCCTTCAACAACTTTAATAGCTCCTCAGCAGTGAGTGAATCTTCGATGAACAGAATGAACAAGGCCGTGTTGCATAGATAACTAGCCTTCTTTAGCAATGACACCAACCTATCCAAGTCCCCTGGGTTCACTCGATGAACCACCTTATTTAAATGCATTCTACAAATTGGCACATCAGGAGGATTACCAAGTCCCTTGATAGTAATTTTGTTAAGTAGATTCGTTGAGCTCTCCAAATGTAGGTTGGCCGGTATGTTGTATATCTTCTTCGACTCCTTATCGCTCTTCACCTTCTTGCCTTTTGGATCAGCTTTCCCATGGCCTCTTTTTGTTGAATGCCTCCTCCAAGTCGTCCTCGATAAAAGAAGAAAGAACTTCAACTGTATTTATCATCTGCACTTGTTCTTTTTGGATTGCAACCTCAACTTCCTTGGAAGGTATAGGGACTCACTTTCTGGCTTTGCAGGTGACTGTGACAAGGATTCATTCTTACTGAACGGATGAAGAAGGAGGCTGCTGCGACGAACTCTTTGGGAAAGTTTCGATAGTTGATGGAGGATGTTGCTCAACTGGTACTACTTGAGGCTGAGTGTTCAAGATGATCACTAGAGGATCCTCCTTTACTACATCAGATGGTTTCTCCTCTTTCCTCGCTTGTGCTTCGAATTCTTCTTCTCTTCTTCTCTTCCGTGGCTCTTCATCAGGCACAAGCTCTTGTAGATGTTTTGAAGCTCTCACCATTTTGTAGACTCTGTAAAACAAACACATAAGTTAATTGATTCGGAGAGAAAAGGAAAAACAAACATCGAAGTTGACTAACCTTGTGGCTATTGATTGAGGCTAGATGGTGCTGACCCTCTTAGTCAGCATAGAAAAGTCGATGTTCGAAACCTGGGCGCTACACAAAAACACATAGTGTTATTAAGACTTGAGCTTCGAATGAAAAAAAATGAAAGTCAACTAACCTTGTGGCTGCCAATTGATGCCGACCCTCTCAGACGGCACATATGAGATGATGTCCAGACCTTAGCCCCTACACAAAAAGATATGGTTGTTTGAGCATAGGCTTGGTTATGAAATGAAAGTTGACTAACTTTGTGGCTGCTGACTAAGGCTAGATGGTGCCGACCTTCTCAGTCAGCACATAAAAATCGATGTCTGAAACATGGACGCTACACAAAAACACACAGCGTTATTAGGACTTGAGCCTCGAATGAAAAAAAAATGAAAGTCGACTAACCTTGTGGTTGCCGATTGAGGCCGGTTGGTGCTGATTCTCTCAGATGGCACAGATGAGATGATGTCAAAATCCTTCCCAAATGGCAAAGCCGAGATGTTATGTAATTTATGATTTGAGAGGCAAAATCAATCTCACACTCTACATATTCCTTCACACAAGCTTACCTTTGAATTGCCGACTCAATATGGATGGTGCCACCCCTCTCAGATCCCTCGGAGAAGATTTCAAATCTCAAATCTCAGATAGAAAAACCCTAGCCAAATGAAAATAGTAAACCCTATCTACCAAAAAAATCCTAACCACAATGAAAATAGTAAACCTTACGAACTAAATATAACATTAAATTTTAGGGTTAGTATTAAAATATGTGAATAATTGATGAAGGTAAAGATCTTTTAAATCTAACAAATAGTAATTAAATTACATCGGTGATACTATAAAGGACAACATTAAGAACACCATGAGCTGGGCTGCATTGAATTAATTATCTACAAACGTGTGTTCAGGTTTAATATCAACGACTATAAATGTTTTTTGCGAACGAGAGTATGTTTGATCTTTTGCTTTGCTTTCCTAAACCATTGAGCTTTCTCCTTGCGTTATCATGGCCAAAGTTACCTATGAAGGCATTGATAAAGATTTTCCAATCGATGAAGGTGTTCAAACATGATCTTCATTTTGCTTTCAGCATTCCTTATTGGTTCAATATACATGTGGTTCAGTTGCTATCAGTTTTTGCGAGTTCTGGAGAAGATGTGGAGTTGTTACTAGAAGGCAATGCATCGAATCAGACTTGTCTTTTACACATTGTGCCCAGCAAAGGGCCTGTTGTTTAAGTTGCAAACAAAGGAGCATGAAGAATCCATGTTGATGTGTTTTCTAGGAGCAGACAAATGTAGAATAGGAAAGAATCTCATTGATTTGTCTGAAGTTAAACGAGTCTCTGAACTACCGGAGGTATACAATGAAAATGTCGTTTACGAACTTCCTCCAAAAAAAAAAGCACAGAGAAGTACTTGGGGATGAATCGCAAGGATGATTATCATAGTTCTAACTTGGTGGGTTGACTACTTAGGTAAAGATTGTGGAATATGTGGGCAAAACAACCCAAGCGGACCTGGGTCATCATGACTAGGGGCCCTCTCATAAACATAAATTGGCTCTTTGTCTAGTTGGCTTAAGGAGAGAGGGAAAGGTTGTGACAATGGACACACCCGAGCACAACACACTAGCATGTTTCAACATGAGTCAGTCGAAGTTCTTGTGTCGGACACCTCAAATGCATCAACGCTACATGCCCCTACCTGGCTTTTGAGAAGAAAGCAAATGAATGCCACTTCAAGTGAGGGAAAGGTTGTGACAATGACACACCCGAGCACAACACACTGGCATGTTTCGACACGAGTCAGTCAAAGTTCTTGTGTTGGACATCTCAAATGCATAAACGCTACCTGCTCCTACTTGGCTTTTGAGAAGAAAGCAAATGAATGCCACTTCAAGGGTGTTGTTCAAGGGTGTTGTGGAGAAGGCGAAGACAACTGTGGAGAGGAGCCATTGTTAATGCACACTTGTCCAGCTTATGTGTACTACATTCTGCCAGACAACATTTATTTTACAAGGTTGTTCATTCATAGAGGTGTTCATCAACATATAGTTAGCCCTTCAGTGTCGGCTTCAAACGTCCAACGTGCCAGAGCTAGTATCAGCAACGCAGTAAAGAGCAGTCCGTGAGCTAATCAATAAGTGATTGAGTTTCAAGCTACAAATGAACTGATCTTTGAAAAACTTTTCAAGGAAGGAGGAGAAATCTCGTACATTGGTTTACTCTCAAAACTTGAACATCTTACAAATCATCGAAGGTATTTTCTTTGGATCTCTACACACTGACGTGACCTTTTATTTAGGACTCGGGATTGGATTACACAATCAAGAAAAAGAGACACACTTTAGAGAGGGTTACAAGGGTCTTCTGGAGCTGAAAATAAAGTTGCCAATACCTTTCATTCACGTCATACATGAAATTGCATAGTGCTAAGGAGTAACTTTTGATCTTCAAAATGACAATTGAGGGACCGGTTCAGGAGTTGACTACATCAGAAGGTGTCAAAGTAGACGATACCTTCGTGATTAATGGGTTGTTCTGGACCACACACATTGTATACTAGACTGGGCAATAATTGGAATACACCTTTATGAGATTTAAAGAGAGCTGCATTGCAAGTAACCATCTCATAGGAAGTTAGAAGCACGTCGGTCTTTATTTCGAAACCTTCTTGTCCCTTCTCTTCACCTTCTGGTGGTCCTTAGGCTTTGGATGATAAAATTCAAACTCTTTGATTATGGAACGTGCCTTTGCATTTCCAGTGCAAGCATCAAGAAAATGAAGCCATACCACTCGAACAAAGAAACTTCTGACGTACAATATGTATGTGTGGTGTCAAACTCACGTTCCCAGTTACGTAAAGTCGACAATGGTGCCACCACATATGAGGGCCATTGACGCCTTCGTTTCCAAAGGATGCCAGAAAGGCAATAGTCTGAATATTTAGGCTTAACAAGCAGACAGACAGACGCAAATTAGTAACAGGATACCGAGTCCCATCTCGTCTGCAGTATGACATGCTTCTCTTGCTGCCAGCAAAACGAAGAAAGTTCAAGCCTTGGAGCTGATAAAGATGTAAAACTCCATCTGTTATAGGGTGAGACTTTCATATTTCTGAATCTGAGACTAAAAAGCATGAATGTCTTTCTTCAACTCCCAGGTTGCTTCGTCGTAAAGGAGCGCTTATCAGCAAATCAACATGCAACCTTCTGCATGTTTTGATGAGAAGCTCTGTAATTCTCCCATCAATGATTTATGTTAAGTGAATCGAATAAAAAAAGCTCTTGAACTATGTTGTTGATCAAGCTCTTAGAAAATTTTCAAGAATGTTTTTTAGCTTAGAAACTGGAAGTCTCATTACGTCTTGTCAATCATGTATGAGAAACTGCTTCTAGATTTGGCTAGTACAGAGCTTAAAAAGTGGAATATTCTTGATTTGGATGAGATTCTAGGTGTAAAGCACAAAAAATCTCACATGGTCATTGCACAAACTAAAATTGATCAGCCGGTTCTTCACACTATATATAAAGAAAAACTGCTTTTGTCGTAACGGTGAACATGGCTACAAACGTTCCTACATGTATACAACAATTCCCTTTGTAAAATGCGATAGTTGACTTGCACATGCTTTGTAAAATGCAAAATACAGGTTATTAAATATTAGAATACTATCGAAAACCTGCTTAATTCAGTAAGGTTACTAAATATTAGAATATGATCGAAAACCTGCTTAATTTAATAAGTTTACACATGTGATTAATGACCTCCATTCAAGAATAAAAAAATTTCCAAGAATAAAGAAGATTCTTTTTTCTGCTGAGGGACTACGTTGTCACAAAAGTTTCACTCAGGACCGTCATCTTCATGGCCTGATGATGAACAGGATTCTTAGCCATAACGAACTCCCAGCTCTTTGAACCTGCTCTGTCAAAGTCATCATACTTAACATGAGCAGGTGCATAACGAATATGAATGAGATTATTAGCAATCATGTTGGTGATCTGCCTTTGGCATTCGGACCGATTACCTTCAAAACACGTGCTGAGGACTGTTTCCAACCCAACAGCAACATGGCTCACGATGAGCTCAATAATCTGCTTGAACTTGTCCCCCTCCCAGCCTTCACCACCAACCAATCCCAACTCTATGCTGGAGGTCTCAACTTTCACCATTCCCTGTAAAACGACCTCAATATTTTCGCCTGTCTGAAACACATCCTTGACGCAATTCTGCAGCAGCGAAGGACAACCACCACACACCTCATAGATTTTCTGCTCTGGCCACTTGTCCGGAACCTTGTCCGGAATAGCATCATAATACCTCTTCAGTAGCCTCCTCAGAAACACTTTGGCATTCTCTTCACTGAAATGCCCAACACCAATGGCTTTCCACTGCGGTGGATTGACATGCTTCTCGAACCAAAATCTAAAGGAATCGTCCGAGGTTGACATGAACACCGCTGCTTTGTTCTCCTGTTTAGTCATGGCAATCAGGTTACGCATCAATGTCTGCACCTCCTCCTCCCGCCATAGCTTGAGCCCGTCTACCGCGTCTATGATGATGACCGGCCTGAAGCACGGATTGTTAAATGCCAGTTCATTGAGCCAAGTCATCACAACAGCCAGGTCGAAGGTCTGATCCGCAAACAAGCGGAGGAACCCAGAGAAATCCACGCTGACGCCTTTGACACTGAAATTCAACACCTTCTGAACCGACTTCAGAAAATCTACAAACCATATTGACCACGTCTTCATCTGCTGAGACAATGCCTTGGCAACCAATTCAGGGGTACGGATATCGGTTTTGCTCATGTCGATGTGAAATATGGGCAGGTGTGCCTTGAGTTTCGGATGTGCCTCCCAGAGAGTTTGGAGATGCAATAAGAGCGCACTCTTCCCTGAGTTGGTTGGTCCGATCAAACAACAATCCTATTGATGTCTTGAATAGAATTCAAAGTTTTTTGCATTTCTTCTATCCGGTTGAAGAAGTAAGACTCTTCATCAACCTGAAATCTCGCAGAAAGCTGCCGCAGCTTATCGAAAGCTTCCTTGAGCTCCACCGCCATGAACCCTGACCAACCCTAAACCCTAATCGATATTATAAAAGCGCGTTCTCGTTCATCCGATCGTGAGATCTGGGCCGTCGAATAAAACTGATTATTCCGTACGCTTAGGTTTTCATCGGATGGTGTGACGCTCGGGATTAGGGTTTGCGGTTGCGAGGCGGTGGAAGCTGTGGCGATGGCTGGGGATTAGATGAAGTGTGTCTCCTCTGCTGGCTTGCATTCCCATTGATCGGACGCAAAAGCTGAAAGGCAACTTCTTCTTTTCCTGCATCCAGGCTGCAAAGTCTGAAGTTATATTAGTGGCTAATTGGGGGGGCGGTATTATGCAGGTGACCCAGGAGGTGCGATGTGAACAGTGTCTTCAGGTACTAGGTTCGTTATTAATTGTGGCATTGTATCCTCGCACTTTCAAATAAGTGAAACGCCCGACAGTGATGCTGCAAGTGGTTATCCTCACAAAATTTCAAAGATGGCAACATCTGGTGCCATGGACGCACATCTGATCACCCCATTTCAGCAGAGAATAAAGGATGCTCTAGATGCAGTTGGAACTACAAAAGTTTCACTTCATAAACCACTTGGAGTTGATTGGGCGGGAGAAGAGTATGAAGGAAACGGAGGCCTTCCGGTTGACCATGCCAGATCCTTACGCAAGCAGCGAGGCGGCTTATGTAACGATGTTTGAGAACTATGTCATTCATGAGGCTTTGTCCAAGGTCAAAGTCGTGCTCAAGGCCATGAGAAGCCGAGGGCTCCTCACTTCGCCCAGACTCTTCAGCAAATTGTTTCTCCTCTTAGAGAAGAAGAAGAAAGAAGGTACGCGTGTGCGGCTCCTTCCTTATCAGTGCGTTTCATACACACACGCTAAAACTAACTCTTACAGACCGAATTCCTGCATTACTACGCGACATGAAGGATCTGATTAGTTTCAAGGCAAAAAAAGGGCGATACAGACGTCATGGAGCGTCTCTTAAGCAAGATGAAGAGCGATGGAGATGGATACATCAATGGGGAAATACTTTGTTCTCTCGCGTCTGGTCATGTCAACGCCGGCAAGCACTTGCTTATTTAAAACAAGCTGTGGAAAACAAGGAGTTCAACCAAAGGCATACGGTTCACGATAAGGTGAGAGTTTCTCATTCACCTATAGTTTCATGTGCTTATTTAGTTCTATCTATATATACTTAAAAAATGTGCGTTAAACATATTTATCTGTACTCAAGTTACCTTGTATATATCTCCAAACCACGTGTTCAGGTGATAGCACCTCTAGGTAAATCAGATATGGTTGACAGGATATGGAGATTTTCCAAAAGATTTCCTGTAATATCACACGGCGACCATCGGCCTATGCGAAGGTGGCACAAGTGGACAAAGCCCAGAAGGTGTTTGAGGAGCTACTGGAGGAAAAGGACCGTTTGAGGCCAATACATGTCGTATCTATGTTTCAGGCATACTCCGAGGGTGGACACATGCGCAAGGCCGAGAAGTTGGTGGAGAGAATGAGCAACATGAACTTGCGAATCAACAGTAACATTGTTGCCGGTTACATTAAATCCGGAAACCCGAAGATGGCCGAGGGAGTGAGGCCGTGTTTTGACACCATGGTGCTGGTACTGGTAAACCATTGCAAAACTGGGGACGTGAACAGTGCAGAGCTTTTATTCCAGGAGATGAGAAGACACTCATACACAAACAAGATCGACCCGTACAACACTCTCCTTCAGACTTTTCTCGAAACGATGAAAGCAAGGAGCGTAGTGACATGGAGCCACGATGCTAGCTGCCTATGCACTTCATGGAAGCCCAGGGAGATGGAACTGAATGCTGTGCTGCTCAACTCTATCACTTTCCAGCTACGGGGGCATGGTGGAGCTGTCTAACCTCAATGGCGGTAGACTACGGTGTGAAACCGGAAGTGGAGCATTATGTGTGCATGGTAGATCTGTTGGGACGGGCTGGCCAAGTGTTTGAAGCCGAGGACTTGATGAAATACCAAGAGAGAGCGAGGAGCTGGGGTGGATGGCTTTATTGGGTGCATGTAGGAACCATAAGGATGCTGAGCGAGGGACAAGAGCCGCATTTGATACTGCATCGTTTTGTTCCAGCGCATTGCTGAAATGAGTACGTGGCCATTGGCCACGTCATCATTCCGGGAGACAAAGCTTTCGAAATTAGGAGAGACGGGCAAAAGAAACACTTGCAGAACACGGAACAAGAGGTAATCAAGTTATAAGGACAACAACATATAATGCTATGGGTTCCTGTGGTATTTTCAGGGCAATTGGAGACAAGGTGGAGTATCTTGTCAAATGCCGACTTCGGAATCCCATTCTTAGCCTCTGGCGACAGGATGGATTCCATGTCGTCTATAATTCCTTCGTGTATCCACCTTTATATCAACCAATCTATATGTATATAAATTTGCTTTTATGTATAGGTGTATGCATAACGTTATGTATCCGTGTGTACATATATAAAGTATATATTGATAAACTTATATCAAGCACACAAATATTAACATATGCATTACATACCTCTCTAAAATTCCGAGCACTAGCAGCTTGAGTGAGCTTTTGCAACAATGTCCTTGCAGCACTATCACCTGCAATGGCTGCTGCCTGCATACATTTGATATCATATATATATATATATATATATATATATATATATATATATATATATATATATATATATATATATATATATATAGGGGAGAGAGAGAGAGTAAATTTAATAGTTTTTTTTTATATACACAAATAATTGAACTTATGTCAAAGTTATATGGTAAAATTACATATATACCCCTGCAATTAAGTGTAGTACTTGGCCCTTGAAGCAAGTTCAACACAGCAGCTCCTGAAAAACTCCTTGAAGAAGCTATGCTTGCATTGCACTCATCATAGGCTAATACTATATGGCTGATAGTGATCAACAAGTTAATATTAATTATTAATATTCTCTGCTTAAGGACTCGTAGCGCCCTAGTCAAAGAGTTTAATCCCGCAAAACATATACATATATGTTCTGTATATGTTGTGCACATCAGGATCCTTACCTGACAAAAGAGGACTATCATGCTATGGTAGCACAACTGGAACATAGTCCGACTTTCTTTACATTTAAAGACATAAATTTATACATAGACATTATGTGCTTGACTACATGAGAATGTATGAATATATGGCATATATGTAGATACGTATTAATTAAGAAAATGTATGAAGTAGGTATCCACATATCGTTCATATACACATCTGCGGTGTGTGTGTGTGTAGATAGATAGATAGAAAGAGAGAGAGAGAGCGACCTGTAAAATTGCTCTTAAAGCTGCCGCAAACACCAACTCATACTTGAGACAGTCATATAATTTTCGCAAAGAGGTAATAGTCTCTTCGTCAGCTCCTGAATAAAATAATGCATTACATACTTTTCTTAAATCCAGATATATCTTGTAAACATATACATATATAATCAAAGCATATAACATTACTGTCCATACTCTTAACATGAATAGTTTCATATATAGACACTTTGGCAATGTACATTGTATAATATCATATGTATATGTGTGAAGTGTGAGAATGCAATCTGTAAATCTGTTTCTTAGAATGTACGTTTGGTGATATATGTGTGTGTGTGTGTGTGTGTGTGTGTGTGGATACAACTTTACAAAGAGAAAAGGCAGCTGCTTGCGGCTTCACCATACCCACAGAAACTAATCGAGAAAATGGAGCAGCTAAAGGATAGTAGGTATGTTCTTTATATAATGTAGTTGTAGTGTCATATGTTGATATAAAATTGATTCTTAGTCCAAATATAATCACGTAACAATAGCTGTGTAGTTGTTATAACTAAGGCGCAGCGGAGACACATACCGATACGGCCACATATTGTGTGTGCAGTGCCGATCGGTATCTATGGTCATTTTCCGTTGCTTGAGTTTCCAACGGTACTGAAACAAGCCTTTTCAAGTAGGTCTGCGAGTATCTGACTGAGTTACTAAGCAGTTTAAGAACCTCTCCATGCCCGACAACATGCCTGCAAAACAGAGTACAAGTAAGCATATACGCACATGCATTTATATAGTACACACGCCGTATTGTACAGTCTAATAATATGTTTGTATTGTACTCAACAATACATTAAGTATATCACGTTGTCTATGATTTGATATTATACAAACAGATCTATACACACGCCATAGAATCCTACTAGCACATTTAAGACATAAGTATTATATTATTCTTCAATGTATATATTATATATTGAATTTTTATGCAGGAAATGTGAAGAAAAAAGAAATCACTTATTGAAGGCGTCTCCTATCCTGCTATTCCGCAGTGGAACTTTGACAGACCGTATTTGGCTGGCCAGTTTATATACCAGGTACTTCACCTGGTGTGTGTGTGTGTGTGTGTATGCTATCATATATTTATGGTCTTTACATCAATGTAATGGTAATGGTTCGTATATTAATATGCACTCATGTTAATATGCACCAATATAACTGATGTTAATGTGCTAATTATATGTTTTCTTTCCAGGAGGCGGTTGCAGATTATCCAAAAAGCTTGATTAAAGGAATAATTACCAAGAGAGATGCGTTAAGGTACAATTGTTTTCTACATTAATTATATCATTGCACTTGTTTCGATATTTATATACTTCATTTATTTCATGAAACAGTGGTGACGATCGAGCGATAGGCCTGTTTGCTCTGTTCAGGTAAAGCGCGTGCGAGCACACACACGCTCACATTGTAAATTACAGGAGCTACTCATTATTGATGACTTGCTTTATACGATGGTTGGTATTGAGGGAAAATATATTCATATTACGAAAGCTAAATCGCGGGATAGTCCCCTTGTGTTTCAAGTTGATTCCTCAATGGCCTTGTCATTACAGGTATGCTAAATATCTAACCCACACACAAGCGCATATACACATGTATATTTTGTATATAAGGAGCAGCATGTATTATTGTCTATTTTACAATGTAGATTTTCAGAACGACATGGGGACAGACTGAGAAGAGGGCACGAGATCGCCGGAATCGGAATCGGTGAGCGGCGACAAAGCTGCGGCAGAAGAAGAAGAGCTGCATATCCCTGTCCCTCCCAAGAACCCTAAAGCCCTGAAATGTGGGTGTGTTAACAATTTAACTTCGATTACTTAGGGTATGCATAGTTATAATAAATTCCTTATCACCAGTTTTTAGTTTATAAAATTATTATGGTGCTCTTTAATATGAATTTTAAAGAATATACTTAATAATTGAGGTTACAAATAATGTTAAACTTATAATGTCATATATTTTAAAAATATTTTATTTTAATTTTTGAGTAAAGGATATATTTTAATTAACCAAATGACTTTTTAGGTATTGAATGAACATATAAATATTTACAGAATACGATGCTTATATACAAGAGACCTTCTGCCACATGGCACACATGCAACACTTAGATCACCATCCATGTGTTTGTGTGTATATACACGTGCATATATACAGTATCTTACATTATCCTCCCCTTTGCGACTGTGTAGATGGTGATGGATCTTATGGTTCTAGATTTGTATAAGCTAGCTCATCTAAGTATGACCAAATGTACTAAATGAGTTTCAAACGACAAACTGTTTCATTTAAACTACATGAACTATCTCAACCTTATGAGATCCCACTAATTGTACTCAATACACTTAAGGACCAACCTTTTAGAATACTCGGTAGGGACCAAACCACTTATATAATAAACCAATTGCAAGCCCATGTAATCAGCTTGGGGAAACCTACTAGTACTAAGTAACCATCAACGTAATCTAGTGAAATTTGATTTTGTGCATTATAAGAAGATTATTACCGTATTTGAGCTCGACCAAGATGTTTAAAAGACTCTACACGTAAAAGAGGCAAGACATCATCCAAATGTCGACTCCACATCTTTGCATCCTCAGGCACGTAGCATATTTGATGACAACCCCAATTCACTAGGCAGCTTAGGATCATACTCATACAATGCCTTGAATGGAAAGATACCCATCGAACTCTGAATGTTTGTTACATAAACAAATCTTAAGCATCGTAAATACCAATTCTAGTCAGTGCGATTAAAGTTCACATACTTCGAGATCATACCCTTGAAGGTCCGATTTAATTGCTCCATCAAACCATCAATTTGTGGATGATATGGAGAGACAAATGAGTGTTTTACCCTTAACCTCTCACACAACACTCAAAATACCTCTGCAATGAAAGCAGGGCCATTATCTAATAACATTCGTTTTGGACAAGAATGTTGCAAAATCGCATTAGCGAACAGAAACAAAGCTGTTGATATGGCAATTGCATCCGGAAGAGCACCAACCTTCACCTAATGAATTCAATAATCAAATACAACAATGATGTATTAGTTACCTTGAAAAGAACATGGAAAAGTTCTATTAAATCCACTACATTTAACTCAAAAGAGCGAGAGACATTGATGGATTATAATATCCTCATGGCTTGAGTCATAAAAGAATTCCGAGCTTGACAAATGGGATAGCTCTAAATATACCTGATCACATCAACACACATGCTGGGCCAATAAAAGGACCATCGGAGCTTCGTTGGTGACCAAGATGATGTCCAACAATAGGCAAATCATGATATGCTTGAAGAAGGTGCAAAACATATGTAGAGGGTATAGCCAAACACAATTTGTCTTATGAATTTGTCCCAATAAAATATAATAAATCATCATGAAATCAAAATTAAGCATGATATTGTTAAAACCGAGGTTTAAAAGAAGGATTTGCACCTCGTCCAGTTCATATTTTTGAGCATCCTACCATTATTCCAAAGATGATAAGTCGGCATCAAATATCTGAGGGGCTTGTATTAAACCGAACACTACGCTACTACATGAGCAAGCAAAGTGGAATTAGAAAGGAGTGCTCGAAAAAGTACATTTGCAGTCACCCAAGCCTGTGCACCACTTTAAAGTTATATACATGGAGACATAATGCCCATCTAGCTACACGACCCACTAAATTCTTTCGTTTTAATAAGGAAGTGACAGCAGCAGGATCACACTCCAAAAGTGTTTCACTCCTATGTAAATAGACATGAAACAACCCTAAACAACAATAAGATATTCTTTTTAGTAGTGGTATAATTCTACTCAACAGGCTTGAGTGTCGACTAATGTAAGTCACTGGGTGACAAATCAAAGAATCTGCAGCATCGATTTAATCAACACACCACCAATACCAATATCTAATGCATCTACTCATAAAATGAATGGGCAAATAAAATCTGGGTATTAAGTAGTGGTGGAGTTGTCAAGAACTCTTTTAATTGGTCAAATGCATGCTAACACTTGCAAGTCCATTTGAAAGGCACATGTGAATCACCCGCTTACCGATCATATTGGTAACAGCTGTTTGTATAGTTGATAACTCTTTGGTGACTTGTGACAAACCGGGACTTTGAAAGGCTTTGCATTACTAGTGAGTATATAGTGTTGAGTCTTCACACGTGCACCTTGGAACATATCGAATTTGAATAAACTTACATATTGCTGTTTAAGTTGTTCGATGTAGTGTGTTTGATACTCAAGTAACATATTAAGTATTTGAACCTGTTGAGATGAACACCACCTCAAGACCGGAATCAAAGAAGTTGTACGTGTGATATAAACAACAACAAGCTGATTTGGACGTAAAGGAATAGACTGCAAAGACACAAACTCCAAGCGTAATACGGGAGGAAGAGTGAATAATCACACATACCTTTTGACTGCTTTAATCAATTACATCTCAAAATAATGTCAAAGACCTGGGAATGGACAACCCTAAGAGACCCAGAGGAAAACTTATAGTTGTCACCCATAACCAGCGTAGTTGAAGTGGTGTACTGTGATATTGCACGAGACTACCCATTATTATATAAAATGTGCAAGACCTTATATGCACATCTTAAAGGTAATGAGCATCAATGTGCTAGAAAAGTAGTTATAAAAGAGATACTAGATCCTGTATTCACTAGCATTGTGACTGAAAAATCATTCACCCGTGCAAAAAATGTGAAAATTGGATGATCTGGTGAAACTCGCAATCCTTAATATGCATAGCAAAAAAAGCATGGAGGTGAAGTTTCCATCACACGGGATCCCTCCGTCACCTGCACAATTATTAGTTTTCCACAACAGCAAGAGAGGTTTCATCATTTGGAAGCTCATCATCATACATAATGGCCACCACAAGCACACCATCTGGAACATATGGTTGCCAGATTGGATGTGGTGGACACTAATCAGGATACACATTACATGCTCACCAAGCATGTTTAGGTGCCTAACATGCCCAGTAATGAACTTGATTGGGTTGACCGTATTGTTTTGATTCCTCCTGTCACGAATTCGTGGATTTTGACCACCATAGGCAGGGATTGGAGCAAGTGCAGGAGGATTTTGTTGAGGTGGTCCACGGGGTTGGCCCCAAGGTGGCCCATGTGCAAGAGGTCGACCATGAAGGGCTTGTCGTGCAGGCACATATGCAGCAGCGTCAACCTCTATTGGATCAACACATTGAATAGGAGGAGCATGTAACCCGAAGGGACCACAACCCTCACCAAGCCCCAACTCAAATTGTTGAAATTGTTGAGCTAGTGCAAAGCCTCCTCCAACGTGGTAGGATGAAGAGCTTGAATGAATCAAACGAGTTCAGTCATAACATACTAGGCAATCCCCACATTGTTTGAGTTGAAATTGTTGAGCTAGTGCAAAAGCCTCCTCCAACATGGTAGGATGAAGAGCATGAATGAATCGAACGAGTTCGATCATAACATACTAGGCAATCCCCACATTGTGTGACCCATCTCAGAGGCGATCCCCACATTGTGTGACCGCTTGCATCACATGTCACGCACCCACCCAGCTCAGAGGCGATCCCCACATTGTGTGACGTTTCTACTCACGCTTTGCAAGGATTGGCAAGGACAAGTGATGTTTTACCCAAAGTTCATCCCTTGATAAGAATCGAACCCGGAACCGTTCCAATATCAAATATTACAACCTTTTTTTATCCCTTTATGTCAATTAGGCAAAGGGCCAATTAGTGTTTATGAGGGCCCCTTGTCATGATGACCTAATTATGCTTGAGTGTTTTTGCCCACATATCCCACAATCTTTACCCATGTAGTCAACTCACCACGTTAAAACTATAACACTGACCTTAATGGGTTCATACATGTTAGGATATGCATGCCAAATTAAATTCCGAACCTAATACTGAACCACATAATAAACTCATCAGGATGTTGTCGTATTGCATGCAGTTGTTGGAAAGCATCATCTGAGTCCTCAACTTTGCCAAACATATGTTTGAGGCATTCCGTTAGTCAATTACTATTAGCTTGAATCTCTGCAGCCAATTCATTATACCATTTGAGCACCAGGCCTTCCAAACATGTAGGGAATTCTTTGAGAGTTTAAGCGCCTCATAACCATGATAACGAACAATAATTTGAAAATGATCACAAAGAAATCATGGTCGGACCCTCGAATTTGTAGCATGTGAAAAAACGAAGGAGTATTAGAAGCAAATCCTCTGGCATGAGGCTCAAGTGGGGAACAAGAGGACAAACCTCAACAAAGTACTCCAATAACTTAGTTTGTGCATCAATAACAATTGTAACAATATTAAAAGTTGTCTCCACATTTATTATCATGAAAACAAGAAAAGGAGAGGCAAAAGAGAAGGAATGCCCAACTTTTCCACCAATGAAAGAACAAATAAATATGTATAAAATGTGATATTTATTCAACTTAAAACCCTACTTATATACAAAAGACCTTCTGCCACATAACACACATGCAACATGTGTCACAAACACATGGGGCCATATTACCACTCATGTGTCACTGTACATGTGTATATATACACATACACATCATTTTCATCCGAGATTGGATTCTCTTTCAAAAAAGTTTAAGAAAATGGGTACACTTATGAAAATTTAGTCATATATATTACAACTTATACAATATCTTACATTATTTAATTTTGTATTATAAAAGATGTATGAATGAGAAATAATTAATTAATTAATATACAAAATAAAACTAATAAGATAATGCCTTTTTCAATTATACAAAATGAAATTCAAATATTAAACTATTCTTGAAAAATGAATGTTTCCATCTTTAATCCTTTGATAAATCAATCTCATATTTTCACATGTTATGTAACTATGACTTCAATGCTTGAGTATGTATTTTATGTGTGGTATACGTGTGAGGCACATACAAGCATGCCTGTATGTGCACTCTCTCTCTCTCTCTCTCTCACACACACACACACTAATTAATAATGCGTATCTTGAAAGACCACAATTATGGTTTCACAAACTTTAAAAGATTAAATATGTAACTTTGAAACTTACAAGGGCGAATATGTATATTCAATAAATTTATAATTCTCCTTTATCATTTAATAAATTAAATATTTTAAATCTTTTTTAGTTTTGAATTTGATTTAAACATGGTAATAATAAAAAACAAGCTCACTAAAAGCTCTTTACGTTGCACATAATGTACGACCAACATATGAAATATGATTTTAAATATCAAATAACAAATATTTTACTATGATATGAAAATAAATTTCATCAATTAAGAAATAACTTAATTTATTTAATCATTAACTTGTATGATTTAACATTGAATATACATGTGTTTTAAATATTAACTATTCAATATCTTATTATGATATAAATTAGTTTTTTTTATCAATTAAGTGACGAAATGATATTGCCATCCCTAGTTGACACTTACATAGTTCAGCTACATATACAGAATACAATAAATATAATAATTTAAATTGTAACAATACGATTATTATTTCTTAAGCAAAACTTATACATATAATATATTTAGAACACATACGTATATTCATATTCCATTTATATATATATATATGCGTGTGTGTGTGTTCTTTGTACATATGTGTAATTACATCATATTAAAACATATTTAAATTATTTTACATATTTATCCTAATATGCTCTAACCTTTTACAGCATTCGTAACGCAGATAAAATAAAGGGCAATCCATATTTGTGCATATTCCATCCTTTGTGAAATCAACACCGTTGATATACTCTGTTCTGCACCGTTCCTTACACAATCTTCACATAAAACACCTCTTTCATTGTCTTAACACATTTCTGTAAATTTTAATTATTAATTATTCTAGGTATTTTAATATTACAATTTAATAAGCATACCTGCATGCTAAACATGAAGCTCTCTTCTTAAAGAAGTTGCTAACAAAAGATTGAGAGTTTCGGCTTTTACACGACGTTGCCGCAACCGAGTGGCTTCCAGAAAATATATCTTTTAACTACACATACTCCAACATCTAAATAAAATTAATGATAATTACTAATGATTAATAATACTTATTATTTATGAACTTACAGATTCAAGTGGTTTCCGTAACTTTTTTTCCAGGTAAACATGCACATCTTTGCAAGAGATGTGATTGGAATTTCATCCTAAACTATGAGTCAGTAGCTAATTTTATTTTATATAAGTTTTTCTAAAAAATAATAGATAGAAGTTTAAACAATAATTAAACTTATTATTACCTGAAGTTTGCTTGAGCTCTCTACTAAAACATATGGAATTCTTTCACCGATATGAAACATATGGAATTCTTTCACCGATACGAAACTGACGATCGGTATTCTTCCGCTTCAATCTGACGGCATGTGGCCCTCTGCCTTCATCCGCAGTTCCATGACGGTCTTTACGTGTGTTATATCATTGGCATCAAGTCTCCAAAGTCCCTATGTAGAAATAATTATTTATAATATATAATAACACTTAATATCGATATAATACAATACATATACAGGTAAATATATGGATAATTCTTACTCCGCTCGAACATGCTGAGTTTTCCAGAAACAAGCTCCCTGAGATAAACACAAGGGTTTAAGGTTTAACATCAATTATAAATAAGAGTTCTACGCACGTGTACACATATATACATATATGTACATACACAGATATATAATATTTTACCTGATTAGAATAACCTCGTTCAGAGCAGATTTATGGTTAATTATAGTTAATGAACAATGCAAAATTTACTCTTTCGAATTTTAAGTATATCGGTGGAGTGAAAGATTCAGATATAGTGTCTGCCATTTTCTTACCAACACACAATGCCTCATTAACTGTAACTCCTTTAAACTCCACAAATACTATCGGTTTACCATCTACAAAACATGTACACTCACACACACATCTCTCTCTCTCTCTCTCTCTCTCTCTCTCTCTCTCTATATATATCTATATATATATATATATATATATATATATATATACCTTTGCAATGTCGAAATTGCTCTCCACCAATGTCAATGCTAGCTTGCATGACATAGCTCCAAGGCTTCGTACATAAAACAAAGATTATAATATCGAGTATATACCTCAAATACGAATCTGCTAAAGGCAGAGCTTGTTGGAGAGAAGCAGCAGCACCAGTGAAGCCATAAAGAGCGTTCGAGCAAAGCTAAAGAAATTAACTTTAAATGAATTAAGGTTTCTTAAAAATATTTGATATATATATTTATTAAAGTTTTGATAAAGCCTTAAGAAAAGTTAAGGTAATAATTCTTAAAGTATATACATTTTAATGTGATGTATACATATACTAAAGCGTTTAAGAAAAGAATATACCTTCAATGCTCTTTGCCGTCCATCTCTTCAGCACTTGTGTTCCTCAAAGCCATCTTGTCACGGGCTACTATACTTGCCTTAATCAAAGCACCTACTAAATAATTATAGTTATTGTGGCCGCTTATTTATACCCTAGAAATACCAGAGACATACCACATATACGAGGCAAAATGCTCTCTTTTAACAAAATGCGCTCCTGAAGGGCTGCACAACGAATAACGTAAGGAATGTGTGTGTATATGCGAAACAATATAATCTCTCTCTCTCTCTCTCTACACACACACACACTCATACACGCACGCACATGCACATATGTATATATGTATACAAACCTGACAAAGATCTGCTCTCTCGGAAGGCTGTGGACATCCTGAGGATGCACAAAGGTTGTATAACAGCTGGTGAATATAAACATAAAACAAACAAATATATACATAATTAGTAGACCAAATATATATACTTACAGGTTATAAGCCATAAAGACAGACGGATAAAGTGACTTCTGTACGAGGGCCTGAAACCCTTCGAAAGGCAAGTTAGCGTGTTCCTGGAGATGGTGTATGACAACGGCTTGTGGCCAAAGCCGAAGGGGAGGAACAGGAAAAGTGGGAAAAGTTGTTGCGCAGGTGAAGGATGACCTGCAACTGTTGTGAACTTGGGGTAGTTGACAGCATCTAAAAATTTAAGCAAGCGACGGCCATATTGAAGTTCAATACGGCCGTAGCTTGCTTAAACTTTGAGATGCTGCCAACTCAAGAATTTGAATTAGCAAGCAAACTCAGGCAAGTTCAACTGAGACCTAGAGCATTTCTAAACATGTCATATCCGTGTTCCGCCATAGCCGCCGCCATTGTCTGACACTAGCGTTGCCCAGGCGTGGTATATTCCATTGGGTTTAAGTTCTAAGGTATATTCTATTGGGTTTAGGGTAGTATAGTGTTAGCATCACCTCTAATTAGTAGTTGTATCGCCAATCAATCGTGGTAGTTGTATCGCCAATCAATCGTGGTAGTTAAAACTTAAGCAAACTAGACTTTAGATCAAGGGGTGCTTTATTATCTGTCGTAATTTTTTACTATAATCTTTATTTTATTTTGGAGTTGATTTTGTTACTTATAGAGTTATATTGACAAACCCTTGTAAAAGAAACACACTCGCATAATGTGTCATTGAGTATTTACAAAAAACTTTTAAACATTTTCATTAAGAAACAATTTAACGTTCTCAATTAGGTTTATTGGAGGCGGTTCACATATGCCCTCACCCTCAGGAATCTTTTTATGTTAATGGGGTTATATGTAATATTTTACCCTCACCCTCGTGAGGATCTTGAGGATATGGCTGCAAAGATATTCGTATTTGATTTAATTCATCTTCATGAGGGTGAGAATATACTTTATTTTTGCCACATGTCTTTCTAAAAATATATGAAAATATATTTATTTTATTATGGCGGCTAGGGTTTATCTATTCTTTTATGGATATGAAAAATTAACTTGTGAATTGGGAGTGCATAATTCACAATTGGGAAATCCCAATTCGTTACAAAGGTAATTTTTAATATATATGTTTTGAGATAATTTCTTTTTATAGTTGCTAATCAAACATAAAGATTTTCTTTAGATTTTTTATTTCAAAGTTTTCTCACATAGATATCTTCCGAACTTCTTCAGACACATGAATATCATTAAAGAAACAAAAAGTAACACAATCTGAATAACCAATGTCTACAATTAATTCTCGACAAACATTTAATTTTAAATGAAGCAACAAATAAGAACTACTCAAGAGCGACATTACACTTTAAATGAACGATGGCACAAAGTCTCAGAGTGAGTACTTATTATATTTGTTTTTAAAGTGTGTTTGTGTGTGTGCACTTTGTCACACACACACATTACATGCACATTCCTCTTTTTCACACAGAGATATCCCATGCACATCTTATACACACATCCCATGCAGATTCCCTTTGTCACTCACACATAGACATTTTATGCACATCACACAGACATTCCCTTTGTCACACACATACAGACATCCCATGCACATTTCCATTGTCACACACACACAAACAATCCATGCACATCACACATACACATCTCATCTTATGTATGTGGGCTTAATTATATAAGTGTATATTTGCAGGTATTATAAGAGGTACAATGTATATAAAAGTGCTACACAGTGTAAATCTTGTTGAAAGGCAAGTAATTAATTTCATCAAGTAGTATCAACATGATTCTCATAATCCTACTAGAGCAAGTAGAATATGGATTATAAATGTTCAAGAAAGGAAACAACATAGGTTACCTATAAGATTTCATGAACATTATATACAATGCTATGCCAGAATGAATGGAGAAACGACCAAGTGTTAACTCAAGACCTTTTGCATTTGAAACTAAGGATTTAAGGAGGCCAACACATCAACAACCATCACAACCACAACAAGATTCATTTAATGGAGAGGATGGTATGCTCTTTTGTGTGTGTGTGTGTGTGTGTGTTTAAGTTTATATATTTAATAAGAGAGGATCATTATAGCTTTGGCAGAAAGAAAAAAAAAATCAAGACTGAGAATATTGAACTTTTATGTTCTACACTTAAGAAAAGTGCTGAAGCAGTTGTCGAAATTACAGAAGCTGGAAATATGAAGAGACATGAGGCAAGTTTAGAAGTAGATTTTAAAATAGCTAATAGTTTAGATAAGTTGGCTTAGTTTCTTACTTATTAGTCAAAGCATGATAACTAAGAAGAAGGGAAAAATATTATTGCAAAATCTGTTTTATATATAAGTACATGTGTGAGTGTGTACATAACACTTTATTAATCCACAAATGAGTATGTATATAACACTGCAATTCAACAAAAGTGAATACTTTATTTTTTGAAATGATTTGTGAAACTATATATATGTGACCCCCCCTCTCTCTCTCTCTCTATATATATATATATATATATAGCATTGAATATATATAACCCCTCTAAATATAAATATAAACCCTTAATCCCACTGTCTATATATACATATATTTATATATATAACCTTTAATCCCATTTATTCGGTGCTCCAACCAAGTTGATATGTACAGAAAAGCTTATACACGGGTAAAGCTTCAGAACCTCCTGTGTATGTTTGGTATTTTGTAGTCAATTGATTCTGCTTCAGATCTTCTGGAAATGCTTGGAGCTACTCAAGAGTACGCAGTGTGACATATATAAACGTTTGTTTAGTTATATGACATGCATTGCTTATTAATTCGCCTTTAAAGCAATCACATGTTGTAAATATAAATTTAAGATACCTGTATATATTGTAAATATAAACTAATAAAAAATACATAAACAGATACCCTTATGTATGCATATATATACATATAGCGTCTTCTGTGTAGCCTAGAATTCTTCCCATCTCAGGAAGACTACACTTCACTTCCACAAGCAGGTGTGCATATGATATAATAATTGTTTATCACTGATTATAAAAAAATAAAAATTATATCACATAAACATATTAATATCAATTATTTGAACTGCCAGACCTTAGTTAGATTGTAATATTACTTATTGATGTCTTTTGGTTTTTATATTTGCATATAGTGAGGTACAATATGAACAAGGATCCGAAGTGTCTTAAAGTGTTCCCCGTCAACGGACACTTTGACAAGATTGCAGTGTCACTAGATAACAAGATTATTGCTGCCACACAAGGGACTACTCTTATTTGGCTAAGTACTGAAGATGGTCAAGTTTTGGAGACAGTCAAGAATGCGCATGATGGTGTGTGTGTGTGTGTGTGAGAGAGAGAGAGAGAGAGAGAGAGAGAGAGATGTGTACATTTGATTACTATGGGCTTGCATTGTATTTACTTAATATATACTAGGTGTGTGCTAAATAACTCTTTGCAGGTGAGATTACGTGCATGGTCTGGGCACCGCAACCTCTTGCAACATATACTTAGTAGAAAATCTGTAAGTCTATTTGTAAGTCAATGTTGTATTGCTTTACAACAGAACTATGCTTTAAATATACAGTAACTTCCATTTGATATTTATGTATACGCACATATCGCTCCCATATGTGTGTGCCTAACTTTTGGATTTGTTCAGATCAAGGGAAGGCTCAAGTCTTAGCCACGGGGAGCTATGATAAAAAGCTTAAACTCTGGGCAGGATTATGAAGGTTTTTGTTAGATTGTGTGCTTTTGTTGAGTTTATTTAACAATTATCAGGTACTTTTTGACAAACTACAATTATGACTCAAAATTCATAAATAATACCACATTTTGCTTTCCTTTTTCTTGTCCTTTTTTTTTTTTCATTTCTTGGTCATACGTGTATGTGCGTGTGTGTGTGAGAGAGTGAGAGAAAGATCCTTATATAAGATACTGTGACGATTGAGTCACTATTATAAGTTGTGTGTAACACAGTTCAATTGTTTGAAGTTATAACTTCAAAATATTTGACACCTGTTATCGTGCAAAATAAACTCATTTCTATATGGATCTTTGTCGTATAATAAACCCTCGACATTTGGGCTATAAGAACAATGTTCTAACCAACTGAGCTACAGGATGTGTGTTTGTACATATATTTCCTCGATTTCTCATATTTGTTTTTATATATATTTTAGTGTACCACCGTTATTCAGAGAGACTCAATATAATAGATATATATATACAGGCATGTATATGTGGATACATTTAATTAAAAACAATATTTAAAAGTACAAGTGATTTTATAAAGTTTCTAAATAAGCTTTAAAATTTATTTTTAGTTGCAATGCCGTTTCATTAATCATTGGGGTGCGTCCTATAGGACACCTAGAGCTTTGGATAGGATACCAAATATCTTCGTCATCACCTGTCTCAATAAAAAAGTTATGTAATATACAACATGCTAGAACTAACTTTCTTAACTCTTTGATATTTTCAATTTCTACCTTCTTTAATAAAATTCTTCAACGATTCTTCAAATGACCAAAGGCACGCTCAGCTATAATTCTAGTAAATGACAACTTAAATTTGAACTGTTTTACTTGATCATCCATATTTCAGCATATGGCATAACAAGCCAAGGCAAGCTAAAGTAAACTAAATCTCCCAATGTACTCTGGAAACTCCTATGAACCCCTTCTAACTCGAGGACCATTCAACTATTGTTTAGATTCAGCAAAGTTATAAAACCTTAACTTACATAGCATGTTGATGTCATTGTTACTTCCAGCCAACCCTGTATAGACATCATAAACCTTGCTTTACTATCCACTATTGCTTGACAACTAATAGAATAGTTTTTATCATTGTCTATATAGTCACTTGCATATGCATTAGTTGGAAGTTCGAGTTCAATATGTGTACAATCTATAACTCCACAACAATTTGGAAATCCACGAAGTGCCTCAAAACTATGTTTAACCTTGTTAAATCAGCTGGCCATTTTAAAAAATGACCCATGTGTTCTAAAATAGCCCCAATGAATTTCTGACAATACTTAACTACAGTAAACTTTGTAACACTTATATGTTCTAATATCTGAAAATAAGTTAATTAGTAGTCAACCTTATCAAAGCTATTACCACTTGTTTCTGAACACTTGCATCTCTATTAAGAAGTAAACACAAACCTGTAGGAGGTGTAGACTCCATTGTTGGGGCTACCGTGTCACATATGAGTTTGAATTGTTCTTGATTAACTTGAAACAATTCCCTATACTTGTCACTATCATTCTTATCAATCACAGAATTCCAATGTTCCACCAATGTAAAGAACGAGGTCGAATATAAAATTCACCTTTTTTAAACAAATGGAACCTACAGTAATGTAGTATAACAAATGCTTGTAAATGAATGTGTAAGAGTGTGAGTCTTTCAACATCATGTAAGTTTGACCTAGCCCTTTTTCTAGCAATATACCATTGAATTACCTGAAAATAACCATACCCAATGCTTCAAATAGAAGAGCATAAGTATGGTTATATACATCTTCATCTTCTTCTATTGAATCATCAAATTTTGGAATTCCATAAGAATATTGAACCCTACCCTGATGTGGCATAAGATTAGGTCACATTTATATTTTACCTTTTACTTTTACTTTTGAAAGGGTGAAGGCACATGTGACCTTGTCATATTTATTAATGACCCTTAAGGTGATGGGGCATTTACAAAGGGTCACATGTGCCCTTATCCTCACCCTCACCCTTGTAAGGGTGTGAACCGCCTCTAAGGGTTAGGGTTAATTTAGGTCTATTGTCACTTACACAAGTAGGGCATGGAGGCTCTACATCACATAAATAAAGTAGAGTATATATAGTGAGAATTCTTTAGTTCAAAAGAGAGTTCGTTATTTTCTTAGTAGTGTAAGCTCAGTTTGTGTCATTAAGGCACAACCCTCTGTTGTGCCACCTTAACTTTTAAATGATAGGGGTACATCTCACCTTTATGTTAGTCTACCCTTAAGACTAACATGATTACACCCTTGTGATCGAGTATGTCAACTCCGAGTTAGTTAAATCTTCTTATTTGATAACCAGAATGACATTCACGTTGTAAATAAAGAAATTGGTAAAATGTACTTGGATTATGGCAATTCTATCTTCACAATTTGCAAATTTTTTAAAAGTTCAAAGAATTTTGAGTTAACACTACGGGTGTTGCTTAAACATTAGCAAGCGGAGTTGGCTTATAATAATCATACTTTGTTTAGCAATCACAAACAAACAAATAGTAAATATGCTAGTAGCCATTATACAGAAGTTTCATGATCCTCAACATAATAAAAGGGCAAACTTACTTTTGGATGGGTTCCTTTTTAAGCTCCAACTTAGAAATAATAAGCCCATCTAAGCCCAATGGATCAATCCTTTAACCAAAGACATTGCTAAGGTGGGTTGTAGATTGCTCAAGCAACATCATCGGAGTCAACAAATGTATAGAATAATGTTGGTCACTTCTAAGCACATCTAAACAAAACAAGTTAACTATAGCTTGATTCAATAATTAGCACCACAACTAATTAGCGTTGGAACAAAGCAGAAAAAGTCACATTTGCTTTCTTATTGCAATCACTTGCAAGGTAATATTTGAAAACCTAGGCAAGGTAAATGTTTTTATAAAGGAGACATGGTTATTAAAAAATTAATGTGGTTGATATTATCATCTGGTTAGTGTTAATTAAATGTGTTTAGTATGTAATTTATTTGATTAAGATTCATATCTCCTATTTAGAATGCCCAATGGTTACCTCTATTAGATATAGTACAAACTTAGAGTTTGCATGGATTACATAAAACTCAATGACAACAAAATGTGATGCCTTTCCAATACCATTTACAAAAGAAATGTTGAACAATGTAACAAGACAAAAAGATGTATTCTTTTCTAAATGAATTTTTCACATAGATTAAGTCTTCATTGCACTTGAAAATCAAAAAAAGACTTCATTCATTAACACATAGGAAGCCTATGCATACAAGGTTATGCCCTTCAGACTATGTAATGCACCGTTCACTTTTCAAACAGTTGTTATTAAAACTTTTAAAGACTACTTATTAGACTTCATGAAAGTATTCATAAATAATTTAAGTGCTACTAGTTCACAAGACATGCATCTTAAATGCATGGAAAAATGTTTCTTGAAGTGTAAAAATGTATATTATCAACCCTAAGAAGTGCAACTTATTTGTTTAACAAAGCATATGTCTTGCGCACACTTTATTCACACTATGGGATGCACTCACTAAATCACCATATTTATTTATTTATTTTAAACTTACATTATTTAAATTAGAATCCTCTTCTTTTTTCTTTTTTAATAAAATACCTAAAAACTCTGAAGTTCCCAATTTAGTAATGTAAATTTTAATTGTTAATTTTTTTTAATAAATTTATAAAGTTTCTCTATAATTCTATATTGATAAAAAAGAAAAAAAGGAACAACCTTCAATCGAATATAAACCATTAAGTATTGAATGTTGTACTTCGTAAAAGCAACTCAATAGATATTATTTAAATACGAATAGGAGGTGGTAACCGGATTTGAACCAATGACCATTTGATCTGCAACCACCGCGCTATACCTCCTCAATTAAAAAAAATAATGCAAACTTATATTTTTAAAGCCAAAATTCTTACAATAATTAATTATTATTTAATTGGTTTTTCCAATTAAATATTATTATAATTGACATCACAGGTACTAGCTAAAATATTGATTTGGTGTATATAATATGAAGTGTCTGTTTATAGTTATAATATGCATGGTGAGATGAAACTTTTCACCCTCGCAAGTAAATATATCCTTAAGTTCAAATTAAACAGTAAATTTTTATTTAATAATTAATAACTTTGTAAATATTTCCTACTTCCTGTTTTTTGTTTAGTTTCACATAATTTTGTTTCAAAAAATAAAATTAATATATATATATATATATATATATATATATATAAATTATATATATATATATATATTTACAATAATAATCAATCAAAGTTAATGCTTAATCCAATCCATCATACTTAAAAAAATGTGTGTGTGTGTGTGAGAGAGAGAGAGAAGAGAGAATAGGTTTTACTACCTACATACTCTTAAAAATGCGTATTTACATGTATACATGTAGGGATGTAAATGTGGAGCACATATAACATAAATATGTACATACAGACGTAGATACGTATGCACATCACAGAGAGACAAATATATATACGTCTACACACACACACACACACACACACACACACACACACAGATATATATATATATTATATATATTCTGCAAAGGTTTCATCTTAATAAATCAGTACTTAAATACGTATGTGCACACACAGACACACAACACATACATATGAATGTATCTACTTCTCTCTCTCTCACACACACACACACAAGCCTGTCTTCTCTTGTGGAATAACAACGTTATTGAAGATGTTTTTGATGTTAATATCCAAATTACCACATAATCCTAGGTAAAAACAAGTTTGATGGTTTTAATATAATATAATATATATAATTTTAATCTATTTTAACGATGTTACATTGATTTAGTTAAGTTTACCAGTTAGAGCCCTCAGCAGGTCTTCTGCACTCGCAACCCGGTTCCCATACATGAGTCTCAATGTCTATACACACGTGTTTGGTGTGTGTATATATGTACATAATATATGTGTGTGTGTGTGGTGTGTGAAAATGTATATACATGCATGCATATAAGACACATACAACGGTGAAGCTATGAAACACAATGTAAATTCTATGTCTGCCTCATGTACTTTAATAAAACAACACAGTTTTGTAGTAAGCTATCCATCTATCTCAACATGTGTATATAGCATGACTAAACCCAAGGAAAAAAATATGTATTTAAAAAGTAATATATATACCAAATAATATATAAACAAAATAATAAATAAATAAAAACCTTCACAGACACACACAAAACACACGCACACGCACGCACACGTCTATGGTTTAACTAGAGAATGCCAAGCCTTGCCAAATTACATAACTTCAAAATACCGAGAGAGAGAATAGTTTACTGAACATTCGTGCGCACGGGGGCGCACACACACACACACAAAATTACCTTTATCTATCTATATATATATATATGTAGATGTAATGTTGTGAATGTAAAATATGGTAAATATACATATTAAATTTACAATAGTCGAATATATATATCTGAACATATTAGCATGAATAGTATCAAAATTAATATATCAATATCAACAAACTTGTTAGCCACATAAACATATGTATATCTAGTATAGAGCTTATACACAACATAAATGGATACCTTGAATGTTACTTGCCAGGATTCGATAATTGCCTTGGTACTTGGCTCAAAGAAGAACACAATGGCACTCTCTCTCTCTCTCTCTCTCTCTTCACACACACACACACGAATGTGTTATCTGAATTAAGTTATATCATTCTAAGATCGCTTATATAAAACAAAAGTGAAACATATTATGGAGTTAAAAAGAATGTCTAAAATGTTATTACCAATTTTTTAACCAAGTTTAGCAATTGCTAACATAAGTTCTCAACTTGGCCACCTTCATGTAAGCAAATTTATGGGATTTCTATTATATCTTTTTTTTTACATACACAAGCATATATATACTGTGTAGTTTATCATTATTTTGAGCATTTTGTGGTTCAATTTTATATAAAGCTCGAAGGGTGAACATGTTTGACTCCCTTTTACTCTAGCCTCCCATTTGCCATATAAACAGCAAATGTGATGCATGTGCATGTGTGTTGTATATATATATATATATATATATATATATATAGTAAAACAACAGTTATAATAATTTCATAAGAATGCAATATATATATATAAAGAGTATACAAGTTTGTTGATATGAATAAATTAATTTTGATATTATTAATGTTAATATGTTAAAATATATATATTCACTATTGTAAATTTAACATGTATATTTCACCATATTTTACCATATACTACACACACACAACACACACATATATATATATTTATTTATTTATTTATTTGTTTTGTGGAGATTAAGTATTGAATCGTATAAAAGGCAACCTACGGATCTTAAAAAGATGGAAAATAAGACTCATGTCTGGCCTCGAGGTTCGTTTGTCCGAGATCGCTCTTAAGGTAATTTTGTGTGTGTGTGTGTGCACACCCGTGTGCGTGCGAATGTTCAGTAAACCATTCTCTCTCTCTCTCTGCGTGTATTCTGATGTTATGTAATTTGGCAAGGCTTGGCATTCTCTAGTTAAACCATAGACGTGTGCATGTGTGTTGTGTGTGTATGTGGGGGTGTGCCCGTGAAGGTTTTTATTTTTTATTTTTTCATTTTGTTTATATATTACTTTTTAATTACATATTTTTTTCCCTGGGTTTTAGTCACACTATATATACACATATTGAGATAGATGGACAGCTTACTACAAAACTCTGTTGTTTTATTGGAATTTACATTGTTTTTCATAGCTTCAACGTATATATACACATAATCACACACACACACACACACACACACACACACACACACCACACACATATATATATATATATATATATATATATATGAATCTTGGGAGCTCGTGTTGAATGTGAGAACACCGGGCATGAGAAGGTTGGACAAGCTAAAGATGAGAAAGTTGAATGTGGGGATGTTGGAGACAAGATGGATACAAATGAGAAAGTTGGGGAGTGGAGAGAAGAATGTAATGGAAGAAGAGACACAGACTAGTGACCATGATGAAAAGCAGGTAGTCTCCAAGGATGAAACAGCAGAACAAGGTGTCTGCAATACGACGGTAGAAGAGCAGGTCGACTCTGGTATGTTAACATGCGCGCGTGTGTGTGTGTGGGGTGTTTTGTGTTTGGAGTCGTTAATTATCATCTTTCACCACATTGTTTCTAAGTATATGCAGATATAAGAGATGCATTTATGTATATGCTTTATACATATAAGCATGTAATACGTATTTGTACCGTGGTGCATAGAGAACCTTCGTAATTGTATACGGTCATATATAGTACTTTAATGGATCTTTTACATTCTTCTTTTAGCGGGTGATGAGATCCACACAAAGACTCAGGAAACAGTGGGACAACATACAGAACAGAGAGCAGAAGAGCAAGTTGACTTTAGGTTGAAAGATGGTGAGTATTATATATTGAATAGACTAGTGTCTACAGTAGAAGCATATTAGATCGTGCACGTGTGTGTGTGTGAGAGAGAGATTGTACTTGACTATGACATGTATATTGTGTTGCATCTATATAACTCTACGCAATCTGACTTGCAATGTATAATGAACCAGCAGATCCCAAAGATGAGGTGGAGAACACAGGGTTTGAAGCTACCATAGATGATTGAAGAACTGGAAAGAGACGAACTCAGAATGGAGCTAAAATATCCAAGTCAGCCCCCCTTCTCGAGCTTGCCGAACAGGACCAGAAGCAGTTCCCTGCTGCTTACAAGGTCCTTCCTCCCCTCGAGGAATTCAGCAGCAGCACTGGGGAACTTCGGTGGACACCTGGAACTGCTCCAAAACAAAGAGTTCCAGCTCAAGCAAGAGCGACACAGAGAACGGCTGGACGAACACTGCAGGCTCTTTCATTCCGAAATTTGTTGCAGAAGCTCAACAGGTACATACAGAGAGCTCTTCGGTAGCAGCAGCTTCATTGAGTGAACCTGGCTCACCGAGCAAGTTACCACTCTTTGACCTCCTGGTAACCGAACAAAGCACCAGCACTAGTAACCACCACAACAGCAACAGTAAGAATCTCAAGTCTTCCTCTCACAAGCTGCCTCACATGTGCAGAGTAGCTCATATTTACCGTCGAACTTCCGAACGTTGCATACGTATGTGTACAAATGGTGTTATGAACAGCAAATTTTCATTCAAACACAACGTTTGATTTCAAACCAACCGAACGTTAAAAAACCTTAAAGAAAGTGTAAGTATAATGGATGAATATAAGAAAAATTAATTTAAATTCGGAATATAAAAGAGACGTGACTCGAACCTAAACGTGTGTTACGAACGTGCCGTTACAAATGCGTTACTAACGGCAAATTTTAACCCGAATGCGTTAATTGATAACTATGGAATAGCTTCTCCAGATGGCCGAGGTGCAGAGAGCAGCAACAAGAGTTGTTTTCTCTCTTATATAACTTAATTATGATCGGACTTGGGATACGTGTCGAGCGGCCCATTTGTAACGGAAATCAAATTAATAATAATTTAAAATTAAATTATATCAATGTTATGTTTAAAAATGAATTATATTATATTATTTACAATAACTATATTATAATAATTTAAAGTATTCAAAAATGAACTTTACTATTAACAGTTGAGAAGAATCATCGAGCAGCTGGGCTATGGCGGAAGAGTTGACTCTCCTGGCGCTTCCAATGAGCCCGTACTCAATGTGCGTGAAGATTGCCCTTGCGGAAAAGGGCATTCAATACAAGGCTGTTGATGAGGATTTCTTTGGTAAGGGCAAGAGCCAGATGCTTTTACAGGCAAATCCTGTTACAAAGCAGGCGCCTGTTCTGATCCACAATGGAATTCCTGTGTGGGACTCTCTAGTCATTCTTGAGTACATTGAACATGTCTGGAAGTCACAAGGTACTCAATTTCTTCCTCATGATCCATACCTCCGTGCCAAAGCTCGTTTCTGGGCAAACTTCTGCAATACTAAGGCATGTGTTGTGTGTGCGTGTGTGTGTCTATAAATATATATATTTGTGTGTGTGTGCACAAACTATATGTCATTCATGATCATTCATACACAGTATTTATATGCATATGGACCTTAGAAGAGCAACTTTCTTCACACACACTATTGTGTGTGTAGAGAGAGAGAAACATGCAAGAATTTGTGTGTAACTACATGGTATACATGATCATTCGTACATAGTATTCATATGCATATGGACCTTGTAAGAGCAACTTTCTTCACGCACACAGCGAGAGAGATGCACATGGGGAGAGAGACAAATATTTTGTACATATATATACAAATGTATACACAAATTACATATGCACATGGACCATGTAAAGAGCAACTTTCTTTACACGCACACATACAAGAGATGCAAATATTTGCGTACACACGCACACATATATGTGTGTGTATACACAAACTACATATGCATATGGATTCTGTAAAGAGCAACTTTTTTACACACACACACACACAAGCTATATGATCCATATGGACCTTGTAAAGAACAACTTTATTTACACACACACAGATGCAAATATTTGTGTGTGTCTATATATTTACACACACACACACACACAAACTTTATGGCATACATGATGCATATGGACCTTGTAAAGAGCAACTTCCTTTAAACGCGCGCACATACACACCACACACAGATGCAAATATTTGTGTGTATATATACATACACACTGATCATTTACACTGTATTTATATGCATATGGACCTTGTAAGGAGCAACTTCCTCACACAGATGCAAATATTTGTGTATACACACACACACACAAACTATATGGCATACATGATCATTCGTACACAGTATTCATATGCATATGGCACACAACACACAAATTACAGATGTGTACGAGGCAGTAACAAATTATCTTATGTACACAGTTTTGGGCAAAGACGTTGAAGGTCCTGTTTTTACAAGGAAAGGAGCAGACGGAAGCAAAGGAAGAAACACTACAACTATTCCAACTCATGGAAAACGAGTGGAGCAAGCCAGAGTATGTAAAACTCACACACACACACACGCACGCACGCACGCACACGTCTTTCTTTTTAAGGTATGGGAGACCTTTCTTGTTTGGGGACAAGCTGAGCATGGCAGATATAGTTCTAGCTCCTCTTTCATCATTGAAGCTTTCACTCGAAACCATAACAAAAGCTGGATTTCTTCCCACAAGCTCACAAGTGTCCACGCATGATGGAGTGGTTTAATGCAATTGAGAAGCATCCCAGTGTTATGTCCTCCATTATCACTCCTGAACAAGCACTTGCCCGTGCAAAACTATTATATGGTTCTAAGTAAGGCCCACTTTCTACTAGCGGGTGATTAATTGCCTTAATTAATTTAAATTAAAAAAATTATTTATTTTTATGGGTTTAGTTTTTCACTTTCTGGTTATTTATAATTTATAATTTACATAACACTTACATAGGTGCCGCCTATATGACTTTTTCAATGATAACCAAATAATTAGATAATTTTGCTTGATTATATAATTATGGGGCATAATTAAATGACATGTGTATTAAAATTAATGAATTAAATTTTATTTTTTTAATTTTTAAAAAAATAATGAAAAATAGATAAATTAAAACTTTAAAATAAAGAGCAAATATAAGATTTAACAAACTAGCACTCATGTAAGAATATATATATATATATATATATATATATGTATATATATATATACACACACATTATTTGATATACTTATTTTACAGAAAGAATATAAGTTAATGCAAATAATATGTAGACATCTGAAGCTGTTTTTTATACGAGTAGTACACATTTATTACATATGTATGTGTAATATATATAGTGTGTGTGTGTAAAAACCCTCTTTATAATAATCACTATAATGGAAAAGCAGTGGTAATAATAATTAATGACATAACATTATTTTAATTTACCATCACCAAATAACCATAAATGTTAATTTTGAAATGCACGTTTATATATGATTAGGGGTTTTAAGGGTTTATACAGATGTTTAGAAATTACAGCAGGAGGGGAGGAAATCTGCCAGGTATGGAGGATTTCAAGACGCCCAAGTTGCTGTCTGCGGCGCAAACAGAGAATGGAAGGCTTCCATCCGTCACAGTTGAGTCTGTGAATGTTGCAAGCGCCATGAAGCGAGCGAGGACAGACCCACTTAAAATCAAGTTCATTTTGCAAACACAGGCTTCCAGGCTGCTCCGGAATGACATGCTTGCCATCTTCTTCATCTTTGTCAAGGCCAAAGAGTTCCAATTCGCCGAAATGGTAACGCTATATTGTGTGTGTATGTTGCTTATATCATTGGAAATGACCTTCTCACAGCAGATGCCTCCACTGGGCATTTGCATTATGAAATGTTTTATATAGGTATTTGATGTTATACGCAAGCAAAGTTGCTATAGACCAAACTCGAAGCTCTATCTACACATAATCAACGGGTACTGCACCGCAGGTGGTGGGTTCAAGGAGAAAGACAGGGTGTTCAAACTGCTGGAGGAAGCAGAAGGAGAGCACTTCATTCCTAATGTTCATATGTATATCATTCCTATTAAACAGTGCACTCGGCAAGGCGACTTTGATGCATGTATCAGGTTTTATGAGAAGATGCATGTGTGTAGTAAGAACATCGATTTCTACCTCTGCTTGAGGAAAAGGCTGCTTGAAGCAGGTACGTTTCTACACATTCTAGATAGGTGTGTGAGAGAGAGGGGTCACCACATAAAAATGCGTGTGTGTGGGTTGAATTAAGGAGCTTTTTGCCAGGTTTGCTAGACGAGGCCCAGAGAGTTTACAATGACTATCTTGAGCTTGTCAATACACAGATGCTGCTTTAACAAAATACTCTCTCTCTCTCTCATACATAAATACACAATTATATACATGTATTACCTTGTTTAATAATCAACAAAGATGACTCTCTTCCTTTCTTTTTCAGATAGCTCGCAGTTCCCAACTCTGCTATAATCTTCGAAGATCTTCTTAGCACCAGCCTCCTTAAACTTCTTAACCAGGTAGCCATAGTCCTTAATACACCCAGGCTCGTAGATGTCCAAGTATCGAAATCCCGTAGCCGTATGCAGCACGCTATTGGGTCCTCGCACATCGCTTGTGTTACTTTGAGGCCCTCAGACTCTGCCGTCTCCATGAGCTTGTGTGTTGTTTTCATTGGTTTCGCACCTCCCTCTGCACTGCAGTAGCTCCGTAAGAACTTTCAAATAAGCGAATCAAAGATTCAAATGATGGTCTCATTCAAGGAGCTGACAGACCTTTGAAAAACATAGCTTTTCAAATTTACCTAACAGGTGGTTATACGAGTCTTTAAGTAAATGGTATATGTGGACAACACCATTTGTAAGTTTGAAAAGCAAAAGATCTAACCTTTTTTTTTAACATAGAATATCCTTGAATGATTCGAACGTTAACTCTATTGTATGTTTATGTATATATGTGTGTACGTATACATACGCGTGTATATATGTACGTGCTGTTATAGCAGAACCCTTGGTAAATAATAAATGGATGACAATCCAGGAGTGTGTACCTACGTGTTTATGCAGCAGTGTATGTAAAATAAATACGTTAAATATAGATGCACGTATTCCCAAGAGTAATAATATAAAATTAAGGTTTTCATTGTGTGCTTCTACTTGAACAACCGCGTGTCCAGCCATGTCATCACATTTATATACTCAAATCCTTAATTATTTTCCTATTCTGTTCTCAAGGGATTTGTAAGTCTCTCTCTATCTCTATCACGCACACAAATCTGTGATTGTTTCCCCTTTTTATACCCTTAATACCAATCAGTATTTTTTTTATCTAGATAGAAAATTTTAAATTTATTTTTAAATCAAATTCTAAAATATTTAATTATTATAAGAGTTATTGAGAAAAACGTAGTTTTTATTTCTTATTTATTTATGTGTTGATTTAGTTTGTTTAAGACTTTTATGTGTGAAAATTAATTTAATTTTGGGTATCTATCTTTCATATGTACACGCGTACATGTTAGTTGAACATAGTAAGACTTATTGAATTACTCTATGTATGTATTGTCCACGTGAGTACCAAATCAATGGTCCATATCTTATTACAAAGATCCTATGGCTATTAATATACTCACATGTTACCTCAACAAATTCGTCCCACTATAGAGAAGCACTCTCAAAATCGATTCTTTATTATGAAGCCCACGATCTAATAGTTTGCCACCCACTAGCGGGTCAGATGGCGTGGGGACTCTGCTCTAGAGGATGGTAGTGATGGACATGTTGCTGTCTATATTATGTATATATAGAGAGACTTTACATATATTGTCCATATGTCCATGCATTTCACACACACATGCATGCTTTTAAGAAACAAAACATGCTCACACATGTTTGACTACTCAGGTTGAGGGGCTACTATGACGTTGGAGACAATGTCAAATTTGGGTTCCCTGGCCTTCACAATATTGAGGGAATATTCATGATTCCCTCTTAGGTCAAGTTGACCCGTCGTGTCTGTTCAGTTCATATAGTCAATAAGAGAGACGCTTGGTAGGCCCCGGGCGTAGCGCGCAGCGGCTAGCATTCCCGAATATGGTATCAGAGCAGATCACGTCCCACTCTGAAAAAGAAAGATGGCACCCTCATCTTCCTTAACCTTGGAAGTGTACGATGGTAAGGATTTCCAGTCATGGAAAACTCAGATGCTATTTTACTTCATGGAAAAGGATCTCTGGAGCGTGATCGAGAGCAGCCTCAAGCCAGAGGACGATGCAGATGAGAAAAAGGAGTGGGATGCCAAGAATAACAAAGCTTTAGGGGTCCTAAGACGAGGCCTTGGAAAGAAATATCGAAGCTACCTTGACATTGACAAGACGGCAAAGGAAAACTGGGATGCTGTGTGTGCGATCCTTGGTACAACAACCATAGTAAGATTGTTGGAACTCAAACTACAGTTGAATAGCCGTAAACAGGGGGAGGCAGAATCCGTAAGTGATTTTGCCAGTGCTCTTGTAGACATTGCCAAGCAGATCGATGCAGTTCAAATGAAGGACTTAGATGAAGATGAGCTGATCACAACTTTCTTCAAGGGGCTTAGCGGACCAATGCAACTCGCAGGTCGCATCATTTAAGTTCCAGTAACACTTTCAGCCAGATCGTAGCCGACCTCACAGCGTTGGAGGGTTTTCTCAAGTCAGGGCAAGCGAGCTCAAATGAGAAAGAATTGGCACTCTTCAAACGATCTGTCACAATGTGGGACAGACTAGGACCAACGAACGATCAGGGCGAGAGCAGCAAACCAGAAAAGTTCAAGAAGAAAAAGAAGAATGATCGCTGTAACATTTGCAAGAAACCAGGGCACTGGGCATGAGATTGCACAGACGAAGAGGCCAAGAAAGCTAAGGAGGCGCGAAAAGCTAAGGCAAAGAGACTGGCAGCAAGAAAGAACAAGTCGGCCAACTTTGCCAAGACAGCAGAAAGTAGCGAGGAAGACAACCAGGAGGACGTGGACGACCATGGTAGCTTGTTCATGGCCACTAGTATCCAGCAGGTTGCGAAGAACACTCTTGGCACAGAAGCAGAAGTGGTGTACCTTGATTCTGGGGCAAACAAACACATGACGCACCTCAGGAAATTTTTCACCACATTGAAGAAGGTCCCAGGAAATAAGCGAATTTTTCTTGGCGACGACTACTCATACAAGGTGGAGGGTGTTGGGACGATCGACATCAAGCTGCCAACATGACAGATTGCCAGCATGAAGAATGTTTACTATGTTCCTGGAGTAAACAAGACACTCTTCTCATTGGGAAAGATTGCTGATCGTGATTTGGAGATCACATTCACAAAAAAGATGTGTGCAATCACAGACTCGAATGGAAATGGAATAGCTTGTGGGAGCAGATAGGCCAGTCTCTATCAACTTAATGCCGAGGTGGTGCAGCCAGTAAAAGCTCTCTTTGCTAGGACGAAAAAAAGCAGTGGACCTCCAGACATGGCACAGGAGACTCAGCCACACCAACCTACAGGACATCAAAGAACTAGCGGCAAAAGAGATGGTAAAAGGTTTGAGCATCACTTAATCAAGTGCAATGAAGTTTTGCGAGCCGTGTGCACTCGGTAAACATCACCAGCTCCCTTTCCACAGATAGCCACTAATCGTGCTAAAGAACCTCTAGCACTGATTCATTCTGATCTCTCTGGCAATGTGCCCACACTTTCCAGAGACAAGAAGCTATACTTCGTGACCTTCATAGATGACTACTCACAATCGTAGCAGTGAAGTTCCTCCAGCTCAAGTCAGAAGCCTTCCAGAAATTCAAGGAATACAAGGCTCAGGTGGAGTTGCAGACAGGAAAGAGAATCAAAATGCTAAGAAGTGATGGAGGTGGGGAGTATACATCCAAGGAATTTGCCAGTTTTTGTATTTCCTCTGGAATACAACGGCAATTTTCAATCCCTGACACACAGCAGCAGAACGGTGTAGCAGAGCAAATGAATCGCACACTTCAGGAGGCAGCACGAACTCTCTTGCGAGACTCTGGCTTACCAAACTCGTTTTGGTGTGAGGCCATCACAACGGCAGCATACACCAGCTCACAGCAGTTGTATCAGGGAAGACCCCATATGAAGCATGGTATGGTGTAAAACCAGATGTGAGCCATCTACGTGTTTTTGGAAGCATTTGCTATGTGCATGTGCTGAAAAAGCACAGAGATAAACTCACAAGCACAAGTCAAAAGTGTGTCCTTGTTGGATATGCAAACACAATGAAGGGCTATAAGCTCTTCAACCTCGAAACTCAGAAAATGATCGTGAGCAAGGACGTCATCTTTGACGAGTCCAGGACGTATGTGACAACAAATCTCCTACCACCGCCAGAGTTTTCTCTCACGGAAGTAGCTGCGGATGACTCGGAAGAAAGTGAAAACGAATTTCCAGTTAGGGCACGCGCAATCACACGAGCAGAGCTGAAGGAGCCGGCGAGGGGAATGGAAGCGGCGACCAGGATGATCCAGGAGGCAACGAGGACGGTGCAAAGAGCATGGATGATGCTGGAGGCGATCCAAATGGAGGTGAGGGCTTGCTCCCTGAAGCTGAAGGCTTGCCACTCGACACAGCAAGCGTTGGAACCAGTGGGAGCGCTAGAACAGCAAACCCAGTTAGCGGCGAGGAAGACCACGGTGGTGAGCGCACTGTTGGCAGGACCAGGGCTGAAAATAGTGAGGGCAGTTTGAGACGTTCTGGCCGTGAGTGCACACTCACAAAGGCTGGGCGTCAATACAGGGAGCAGCTGGACATACAAGCAGCTAAGTGGGCTTCTCGGCAAGAAACCAAGGCTGCTAGAGACAGATCAGTGACAGTGCCAATTCCTGAGACCTCTTACGATCCAGTCTTTTATTTTGCCAACTCTAGCATGGAGGAAGAAGGGGAGCAAGGCGAGAACCAGCTTCTACTTCTCTTTAGCCATGGCCGAGATGCACTTGTTCCAAAGACCATGGAAGAAGCTCTTGCCGGACTTGATGCAGATCAGTGGCGCACTGCTCGTCAAGCTGAGTACAGCTCATTGATGGAGAACAAGACCTGGGATCTTGTGGAGCTGCCACCTGGGAGGAAGGTGATTAAGACCAAGTTCCTCTTGCGGCTCAAGACAGGACCTGATGGAGACACGCGCTACAAAGTCAGATTTGTTGCGAGAGGATTCTCACAAGTCGAAGGAGTCGACTTCTATGAGAGCTTTTCACTAGTGGTGAAGCTTGCATCAATTCGACTTCTCTACAACTTAGCAGCTCACGAAGAGTACATGGATGTAATGACGGCATTCCTGAATGGTGACTTGGAGGAGGAAGTCTACATTGAGCAACCAGCCGGATTTATTGCCAAAGGACGAGAGCACTTGGTGTGCAAGCTCAAGAAGGCCCTCTACAGCCTGAAACAATCGCCTTGTGCCTGGTACGCAAAGATGAACTCGTTTCTTCTTGCCCTTGGCTTCGAGAGTCTCTTTGCAGACACTAATGTGTATATTAAGCAAGTGGGAGCTCTCCTGGTGCTATTGGCTTTGTACGTGGATGACTGCTTGCTCCTCAACAAAAGCAAGAAGCTGATTCATCAACTGAAGAAAGATCTCAGCTCGAGATTCAAGATGGTGGATCTTGGGAGCGTCAAGTACTGTCTTGGCATCCAGATCTTCAGAGACAGGAGGAAGGGCACACTAGAAATGTCTCAGAAGAAATATATTGAAGAGCTCCTCAGAAATTCAAGCTTAGTGACGTCAACTCTGCATCAACGCCAATGAAAGTTGGCATGCACCTCAGTAAGGACATGGCACCTCAGACGGAAGCAGCGAAAGCAGTGATGGAGAGGATCCTGTACATGCAGATGGTAGGCAGTTTAGTCTACCATGGTTTGTACCAGGCCAGACATCGCCTATTCAGTGGGAGTGGTTTCGCAGTTCCTGGCAAATCCCGGCTTCCAGCACTAGCAAGCAGTTAAGCGTGTGTTTTGTTACCTGAAGGGGACAGCTGATTATGTTTTGTGCTACACAAAACAAGAGCAGCCTCAACTCAAGTTGCAGGGATTCTCGGATGCAGACTGGGCAGGGGAAGTTGATCAGCGTAAATCAACTTCTGGCTACATCTTTAGCCTGGGCAGCGCAGCAGTTACAGGAGTAGCCAGCGGCAGCCAATCGTGGCTCTCTCGAGCACAGAGGCTGAGTATATCGGAATGACCCAAGCAGCCAAGGAAATTCTTTGGCTCAGGACTCTGCTGAACGGTCTAAGCTATGAGCAATGGGAGGCAACGGTTCTGCATTGCGACAATCAAGGAGCTATTGCCTTGACAAAGAATCCAAGATTTCATCGCAGGACAAAACACATCCAGGTTCAGTTTCATTTTATTCGTGAACAGGTAGCGGTGAAGAAAGTGGAACTCGTCTACTGTGCTACCACGGAGATGGTGGCAGATATATTCACGAAGGCACTTCCACCAGCAATGTTCGCGCGACACGTACAAGCTCTGGGCGTGAAGAAAAGAAGTATTGCGAGCTCAACTTGAGTGGGAGTATTGAGGGAATATTCGTGATTCCCTCTTAGGTCAAGTTGACCCGTCGTGTCTATTCAGTTCATATAGTCAATAAGAGAGACGCCTGGCAGGCCCCGGGCATAGCGCCAGCAGCGGCTGGCATTCCCGAATACACAATCACTATGTTATCATGGAGTTTTATAGAGTATAGGCACGCGATTGCTCGTGTTGATGAGCTCAACAATCTCAAGGAAGCAATACGTTGGGGCACAGACTACTTCCTTAAGGCTCATACTGTCCTACAGAACTATGGGTGCAGGCTAAAGCATATTTATAATTGTTATTTATTATTATATGTGCATAACTTAGAGTTGATCTTTTAAGGTGGGAAATCCGATCAAGGATCACGATTGTTGGCAGCGACCCAAATATGTAGCCACCGAGAGAGGCTTATCTTGTTAACGAAAAGTCACCTGGTACAGAGATTGTAGCGGAGATAGCAGCAGCATTTGCAGCTTCCTCTCTGGTGTTCAGAGACTCAGACCTAGTTTACGCAAGGAGGTTATTGCGTTTTGCTATTCAGGTTCTCTCTCTCCACCCTTTTTGTATCTTTAGGTTTTAGGTATCTATGTGTAGATGTAGGTGTACATGTTCTCATGTACATGCTTGTGTGTTCAATAGAAGTCTTGTGTGTATGTATTTCTATACATATCTATTATCTACATTTATAAACGTTTGTGTATGACATAGTTTATGTGCACTTGTCTATGTCTTGTTATGCACGTGTGTGTGTGCACATCTCCTCCACCTCCCTCTCAATTAATATATTTTCAATAAAGATAGACATTATAATGTGTACTTATATGTGTGTCTACATGTGCATGTTGACATTATTACATATAGGTATGCATGTGTATATGAACGTCTCTTTTGTTATGTAATTTATGTATATTATTAAAAGTCATAGGTATATACAAACGTTGTGTCTGTGTATTTATAACATGTGAATATGCTATGTGCACGTGTATGTTCTTGCATGTTGTGTGCACACACACGTGCATGTGTGGTTAACTTATGCATTCACAATATATTTATTAGACCCTTGTTACACCAAATTAAAATTTAACTTCATATTATATACTTCCAAATTTATATAATGTACATAACGGAAGTTGGATGTAAATATGCATATATATTAATCATTATCACTTTGTCTTTAAATATCTAAAGCTACCCAATACGAATAAAGTATATAAATACAATGTAAACAATAAATCCCTCTACATGTCATGTGTATGATATGTGTCTGCATGTGTGTAAAGGTATGTGTTTCACATGAACGCCTATGTGTATATGTGTGTCTCTATTTGCATAGGTGTTTGTGTGTTTATGTACATATATATGTCACATACAGCTCAAGTACATGAGAATGGTTTGTACATGGGCCTTTCTTTTTGTGAACTTTTATACTTTTGTATATAGTAATAACATGTTATGTACATTCTAATTTACTTTCTTACAGCTGTTCAAGTTTGCTAATACATTTCATATATCGTCGCTTGCTGAATGCCCATTTTACTGCTCCAAATCAGGATATAATGTAAGTATATCATTTTAATACTAGTTACTCTATAACATAAGTTTAATCTATATACATACGGTAGCAAGTCTAATTTAGTCTTGCAACATGCTTATGAGTTTTGACTTAGGACGAGCTTTTATGGGCTGCTGCATGGTTGTACAAAGCCACTGGGAGAACCAAGTACTTCAAGCATGTAGTCCACAACAAGACACTCACCATGCATGTTAGTGAGTTCAGTTGGGAGAACAAGCATGCAGGTGTTCAAGTGCTACTTTCTACAGTAAGTTTTAGCAATTAAGATATACACTTTAAGATACTAATGAAATTGTAGGTCTATCTCAAGGTGAACTACCATGGTTTGAGGCGGTATAACGATTTTGCTCAGGCATTCTTATGCTGGAATCTTCCAGACACATCCAAAACCGTTATCAACAAAACTCCAGGTATGACAATGTGTGCATGCATGTGTGTGTGTGTGTATATATATATATATATATATATATGCATATGTACAGTTTTAGTCACATATGTGTGTGTGTGTAGAACATGGTGTTAGGATATAAGGTTTTCTTATAGTACGGGCTATAGCTAATGTGTGTCTTAGTGCAATACATAATTAGTGTCGAAGTACTTTTAGCATTGCATATATGTTTTAGAGTGCTACATAACAGTCAATAGATTTTGTATGTATTAAATATTTATTATAGTATATTTATCTCATGGTTTTATGTAGGTGGATTGGTCTTTGTGAGGAATGGGAACAACATCCAATACTCCATAAATGCAGCATTCCTTGCATCTGTTTATGCAGACCACCTAGATACAGGTGGGTTTTCGTGTGGATCTAACTTGCTCACCTCTAGAGAGTTGACTAACTTTGCAACAAGTCAAGTCAATTATATACTAGGTGAGAACCCATTAAGGATGTCCTACATGGTTGGTTTTGGAGATAGGTTTCCACAGCAAGCACACCATCGAGGAGCATCTATCCCATCTATACATACACACCCTGAACCAATTGTGTGCGGTGATGGATTTTGGAGTGGTTTGACATGGATGCACCAAACCCTAATGTCTTGACTGGTGCAATTGTTGGAGGGCCAGATGAAAATGATGAATTTAGTGATGTGAGATCTAATGCAGCTCAACTAGAACCTACTACCTACAACAACGCACCTTTTGTAGGACTCGTTGCAAAGCTGACATATAATGGATATCTCTAGTTTCTTCATCAAAGGTCGTTTAACATCAAATAATGGATGGGTCCATCCAATATTTGATTACACATGGAGTAGTTCTATAGCTTTGGAGTAGAGAGTTCAAGGGTTATAGAATGTGCCTTTATAGAGTAGTCTTCTTCTAATTTTGCTAATTAAGAATTAATGATGTTATGATTCAATAATTTATTATGGTTCTCCTTGTTATTGAGTCGTTCCACAAAGATTCCATGGTGCATCAACATCCTTGCAAGACCATTTATGCATCTACATCCACAAGCGCGCGCACATACACACATATTTCATACTATATACATAATTATGTCTGCTTACACTAGTTTTAAGCCTATATACATGATTGGGGTACATTATGTACATACGCATACATGCCCATACACATGCATAGATACAAGCATAATATACATATATCTTCATATATTATACATATGCAATGTGTCATTATGTTTATACGGTGTATATGTGAGGTAAACGCAACAGCTCCAATATGGACATGAACAATTTCCACTATCCTAAAAACATGAATATAGTAAACCTGAAAATAGAGAGATAGTAATAAATAAAAATATATATATATTATGCGTGTTTCGTTATCCGAGGATGCGTCCCTTTACACATACCTCAATATGTATATTTAACTAGCTTAAAAGGACATTTTATTTAGAACATAGAACACACATACTAATTGTTATTTACACCATAATCACCATAAGTTTTTAGCTATCTACGTCTTGTTCTTGCATAAGCTGCATGCGAGTGAAAGCCATCTCAAACCATGTCTCATCCTTCTCATCCAAAACCCACGCACGCTCGCACCTAATGACATGAACCCTGTTTTGGTACCTATATAGCTTTGATATTGGCTCGTCACAATCGTGCACGTTATGATCGTGTACCCAAGGCCGATTGTTGTGTACCCAAGCTGTTAACCAACCCATGGCCTCCATCTTGATGTATTTTAGCATTTTACCATTCCGATCCTTCACATGCAGGAATTGACCTCTCCTCGCTTCGTCCACTAAGACATATTTCTTCTCAATACAGTTGTTCCTATCTTGTAGTGTAACCACATTACCGTGGGCTTTCGCTTGAGCTTGTGCATTTGGCTCCTCACCTTTTAAAAGCACGTTTTTGCCTTCATCGGAGAGGTTGCTGCAAAAGCAAACACCATAATTGTGTAAGACATGTGTGTGCATGTATACATCCACGCTGCAAGTATCCTTATTACCTCTGAAAACTAAGGTTCCTATAGTACTCTAGAGGCGAGATCTAGTGTTAACATGCAAAACTTTCCTATGTGCAGAACAACGCAGGAAAAGCTTTACAAGTTAAAGTGTATGGGATTTCGTCCAATAGAGAGCTCTATATATGTACTTATCTCGTCTCTAAGTCAAGGATAGGATTTTGCTTTGGCCATTGCCATGTATAAGCATTCACAATACACCATAAATATGCACTTGCATTACTATAAATAAAAAGAGATAGCAAGTGTGGAGACTTACTTCTCTCCCAAAGATACTCTCTCTCTCATGCATTGCTCTCCATAGCCTTCATAGCCTTCATAGTCTCTCTCTCTTCTTGCCCTAGCTTGCCCTAACCGAATCCTGTCCTCCTCCAACCGTCATAACTGTCTGCTTCCTGCAACGTAGGATCCTTCCTACCCGTAGGATTTCCTGCTGCGTAGGATTTTTCCTGTACACAGGATATTTCCTACTACTACTTTCCTACAAGTTATTCCTCCACCGTAGGAAAGTCCTATGTATGCAGTTCCTACATGCTATATTTTTCCTATAACACTATTCCCCACCTAAATTTGCAGTGTCCTCACTGCAACTATCCTATCCTTCCTTATGATGTTGATTTTCATGGTACTCTAGATTCTCCTCTTTGTGCTTTTGAAAGTTGTTCCTCTCTTCCTTTAGTTCTTGGTTGAAGTTGATACCTTGAGTTGTAGCACTTGATTTTCTTCATGATGTTCCTTAGTATCACATTTTCTTCCTCTTCCTGTTCCTGAATAGTTTTTCCTTCTTCCTGAATAGTCTTCCTTCTATTCTGAATAGTTTTTCCTTCCTGTTCCTTAGGCTCATCCTCTATAAACGAATAGGAAAAACATCCTTTTTGTGGCATCATTTAACTTCTTATAGTTTACACATACTCTCAACTTTCCATTCTTTTTAGGAACAATCACAAGTGGTGATAACCATTGTGCACCCTGTATAGGATAAATAAAACCTACACTTAACAGCTTATCTATCTCCTCCTTCACAAGCTGTGCATAATTAGGATTCATCCTCTCTGTTTCACAGGCTCACTTCCTGGTAATAATTGTATAGTGTGTGTACACAATTCAGGAGGTATGCCTTTAAGATCTTTATAGGACCAGGCAAAAACATCCTGATATTTTTGAAGCAAGTTCAATCCTTTTTCCCGGAATTCTTTATCTAATTCCTGAGCAATGAATAGGTTTTTAGGTTCATTTTCTGTACCTATATTCACTTGCTGCAAAGGATCTGTAGTATACACATATGTATACTCTGCAGGTTTCCTGTAAATCAATCTCATATGGGATTGCCTTATAGAACTTTTCCTGCAATCCGGGCCTATCTTCTTCCTTCTGCTGAACAGTTTTCTTTCCTTTCAGCACTACGTTTAAGTCTATATCTGTCAGGACTTTTAAGTCAGGATATGCTTTCAGGATTTCTACTTCTTCCTGATCGTCTAAGCCATTAAACCAGTCATATCCTTCTAAAATAAGAGGTCTGTTTTCCTTTTTAGTATGATTGTATATCACCGGTTTTCCTTCTCCTTCTCCCAGCGTCATCTTTCCTGTTCCCCAATCCTGTATAACTTTAGCAGTTTTCAGCCAAGGTACCTAATAACATAGTATATACAGTATCTTTTCCTTCCATTTGGAGGACAATAAGGGACACTTTATATTTAAGACCCTTTATAGATATAGTCACTCCTCTCACTATACCTGTAGGCTTGACACTTCTCTGGTCTGCCATTTTTAAATTAAAAGGAGCAGGCTCAATGGGTCCTAAACCCATTTTTTACAAGCATGTTCCTCAATAAAATTAACTCCTGAGCCTCCATCTATAAGGACTTCTTTTATCTTGTTTTTACCAATATATACAGTAATGCTGGGCACATACCCATCATAATCACCTTCTTTTTCATAATGTTTTCTATGCAGGTAAGGATTTTGGAACAATGTTCAACATTTCCAAGATTTGATTTTT
>PUQB01000202.1:0-127554 GCA_003024785.1 Selaginella tamariscina | reverse complement strand
TATGTATGGGCAATATGTATTAATTGTCCCAACGTAATTGTAATTTCTTGGCTCAATGCACTTTGAGCCATTGATTCTGCCACGTCATCCTGAATCCGTTTCACAGGAATGCTCTGTTTTCTAGGGTTACTCTGTTTTACAGGAATATTCTTTTTCTCTTGAATATTCTTCCCTAAAATAGAATCAGTTATTTTTAGATCTTTAGGTATATCCGGTTGTGTATCATCATCCGAGATATACTCAGGGAGATCTCGTTCTTGGAGATGAGTGTTCATCTCTCCCATTGTTTGCGTACTATCCCGCAATGGATACACAGAATTTCCTTCTTCTGCTGGAAGGTTTCCTGTTTCTGACATATATTTCTTTTTGTACAGATTACTACTCTCACAGCAGGATGGTTTTCTAGCTCATTCTCATCCACATCAATGAACTGAGCTCCAAGCTCTCTCTTAGGAGCATTGTTTGAGGTGGAAGGCTGATTCTTAGGACAGTTTGGAGAAATATGTCCTTTCTCTCCACATGAATAACAAGTAAGATATAGAATTCCTTCCTTGTGCTTGTCTTTATTATAGTTATTTTGATCTCCATAACTTTCTTTTCTTGGATTCTTTCTGGTCCTCTATAGAACATTCCTTCCTTCCCATAGTAGGCTTATATGGTGGAGCATATCTAGTTTGATCCCCCTCATACAGCCTATCATCTCCTCCTATATAAGGAACATTCCTTCTGTTATCAAAAGGATTCCTATTTCTTCCTTCTTCCCAACTCCCAGGTTGTTCCTCATAATAGAGCTTTCTATTTCGAGATGGGAATGTGGTAACAGGTGGTTGTCTCACAGGAAACGCCTTTATACCAAGCCTTCCTTTCTTCTTTCTTTTCTCCTTTCTTTTTCCACACATGCCACATTTTGATTAATAAAATACTTACAGTCTTTTGCCGAATGTCCTTCTTTATCACATATTTGACATTTTAGCAACTGTAGTCTACATTCATCCTTAGTATGTCTAGGATTTTTATACTTGGCACACCATACTTTAGCATCTAATTCCTTATACACAAGATTACCTTTCAAGGACTTAACTAGCTGTAATAACATTCTCTCAAACCTTATAATCCCGAACTTGATAGGTTCATCCTCATCATCTGAACTATCCTCCTTTCTCTTAAGGATTTTATCTTTCCTTTTGCTATATTTTCTATTTGTCTCCTCTTCTTCTCATAATCTTTAAGATGCTTTACAAGATCTTTTCTGTTTACTTCCTTAATTATCATTGCATAATGCCTATATGGCTTTTGCAATCCTTGCTTACCATTGAAGCAAAGCTTCTTCCTTAACATATAGTGAACATTTCTTTTCATGCTTTTTAAAAACGGTGTGTATATTCCTCTAGAGTTTCAGTTTTTCCTTGTAGGATATTTCTGAGTTCTCTAAGTGCTCTTCAGGTAACTCCTCCTTTTTAAAGTATTCTTTAAAAGCTTCTGTAACTTTCTCATAATCTTCTCTCACATCTTTCTCCAACTCATAATACCAATCAGATGCATTTCCTTTTAATGTGTGAAGAAATATAAGCAACTTATCTGCATTGCTTACTTTATACAACTTCACAACTTCCTCAAACTGCAATAAATGTCTTTTAGGATTTTCCTTCTTTCCTGCGGAAAATATTGGGAACATCAATGTGCCTCCCAGCATTCCGGGAAAAAGTGTCATATTAGACATTCTCGTGGGTTTTCTCTACCACCTTCCTCCTCACCAAGAGGGGAATTTCCAGGAGATACTCTTCCTGGTCTAATAGGAAATCCTGTTCTCCGAGGAGTTCCTTTTAACTCCTCTTCTTCTGCAGTTTGATAGTCACCATATTGTATATCCTCCACACCTTTAGCAGCACTTTCTCCTATCTTATTAATGAGTTTTATAAGAGCTTCTTGCCTATTAGCAAGCTCTATTTGCTCAACTCGGGCAGCCTCTCTCTCGGCCTACCTATTATCTCTCTCTCTTGCTAGAGACGAGTTAGGATCATTATGCCTCCAAGGCTCCATCCATCATCATATATATACACACTTCTTTTTCACTTAAACTCTACTTCTCTCAGAGCTATGTGACTTCTCATTTAGGAATTCAACAAATTCCTCCACAACAATGGCGAAATCCCTATGTGGTCGCCATGTGTTAACATGCAAAACTTTCATGTGTGTAGAACAGCGCAGGAAAAGCTTTGCAAGTTAAAGTGTATAGGATTTCGTCTAATAGAGAGCTCTATATATGTACTTATCTCGTCTCTAAGGTCAAGAATAGGATTTTGCTTTGGCCATTGCCATGTATAAGCATTCACAATACACCATAAATATGCACTTGCATTACTATATGAATATAAAGAGATAGCAAGTGTGGAGACTTACTTCTCTCCCAAAGATACTCTCTCTCATGCATTGCTCTCCATAGCCTTCATAGCCTTCATAGTCTCTCTCCCTTCTTGCCCTGCTTGCCCTAACCGAATCCTGTCCTCCTCCAACCGTCATAACTGTCTGCTTCCTGCAACCGTAGGATTCTTCCTACCCCATAGGATTTATCCTGTTGTCGTAGGATTTTCCTGTACACAGGATATTTCCTATTACTACTTTCCTACAAGTTATTCCTCCACCGTAGGAAAGTCCTATGTATGCAGTTCCTACATGCTATATTTTTGGCCTTTAACATCTAGTAACCACAATAGAGCTCCTTAGTGTTTTTTTGCAAAAACACATATGCATGGCCATATGACCGGAACCCAAGTACGGAAAAGCCTTGTCCTGCAACCTAAATCTAATTGAAAATCCGTAAGAACCCAATGCGAATTGGGACAAAGCGATTGATGGGTATGTTCAGTAGTAGTAAGTGACGCTGTGTGTGAGAGAGAGGGGGGAGGGAGATAAGGGTGGTGGGGACGAGGGCTTTGAAGCAGAGTGTGCCGCTGTGAGAGTGCGAGTAAGGGAAGTAAAGCCAAGAAAGAGAAGAGGGGATTGAAGCAGAGTGGGTCGATGTGAGAGTGGGAGTAAGGGAAGTGAAGCCAAGATAGAGAAGGGGGACATGACAGCTTTGAATTAGAGTGTGCCGATGTGAGAGTGGAATGAAGCCAAGAGAGAGAAGGGGGATGAGGGCTTTGAAGCAGAGACAATGGGGTACCGTGGCTGTGTGAGAGTGAAAGTAACAGCAAAAGATGGGGGAGAATTTAATGGCGCCTAGCGAGAGAAAGAATTACTAGGAGTAAAACAAAGTACCCCTTGATTGACGAAACAATTGCTCCCATGTAGGAGGAAATGCTCTAGACCTACTTGTCCCATGTAAATGCATGGGATGTCATTCCCGCACGCGTGTGAGCCACGTTGGCACATGATAATTATCACGTGTATAAAAGTATTGATTTATGTGCCTTGTAACAATTAAATTACCATAAGAAGTGAATGTTTAACCCATTTGAATTAAGTTTCACATTAAAGAGAATACTATATTTCTATAATTTTAAAATAATTCTATTGTAGTTAATAAAAGGCATAAAATTCATTCTAGCATTCATATTTTATGTCACAAGCAAAACCATTTTATAGTTTTCCTTAAGAAAATAAAAATAAAAAAAGCTAAAATATTAACGTATATATAAGTATTTTTAATATTTAATGTTAGTTGTAAAACTAATATTTTAGTTCGTTTGAATTTATAATACTGTTTATTATAAATGCATTATATGTACTTTATATATTATAGTGCTTTAGTTTTACCGTCTAAATAATTAAATAATGATGGTGGTCTGTATACACACACACACACGTGTGTGTTTGTGTACATAAATATCTTACATTTTATTACTAATGTAAGGTAATTACCATGGTATATTCTAGAAGTTTCTAGAAGTTACTAGAGATATTTATGGTCTGGCTAAATCCTTGATAAGATAGTCCAAATATAGCTAGAATATACCTTTTCCTTTGTATATATAAACCCTGACCTTGAATACAAAGGATATCTGAGTTTTCTGTCTTTTCGTATATTTACTGTGTTGTGTCTGGGGTTCTCACACTGGTGGAGAAGTCGGGCAATTTGTGAGAGAAGTTTCTTTTGATCTTCTTCTTTTATCTCTTTTCAATCTTTCCTTTTTTTTTCTTCTTTTCTTTGTTTTCTTTGTTTCCTTTCATACGATTCTTATGGAGCAACAACTTTTGGAACAACTAATTCGCATCACACACTAGCATGAACAGCTCCTTCAACACTTGCAAGTTCCAGTTCTAACTCCTACTCCTCAATCAAACCACGTGTACGACCTCAACCTTTTGAGGTGCACCGGGTGCAGATGTTCACCATTGGTTGTCTCATTTCATCAATATTGCCACATATCATGGATGGACAGCTACACATTGCCTTCGCGAGTTTCCAACTTGTATTTTAGATGTTACTCTCCAATGGTATAATAGTCGTCCACCACCAACAGGTTTACTCACAGATGAGCAATATTGGTTCACCCTTCAAGCGGAATTTAAATTGGCTTTTGGGAAAACAGAAGATTCTGACGATGCGTTTCAACAACTTCATAGTTTGAAGCAAGCACCAAATGAATCTGTCATGCAGTTTGCTATAAAGTTTCGTGATCTCTTGATGCGGGCGGATCCCACCATGTCCGAGCGTAGCAAATTAGGAATGTTATGGCCTGCTCTTCGACCGGATCTTGTTGGTTATGTTCGGGCACTGGGGTCACTGGAAGAGGCTTTCACTCGTGCATAACGTTTTGAAGCGGCTCCAAGAGTACAATTACCCATTCCAGAGGCCATCACTCCTCCAACTTTCAATGCGCTGCTGGTCCTGGCCTATGGAGGTAGAAGCTGCTCGCATTAATGGTGCTGGTCGTGGTCAAGGACAAGGACGACGACGATTGTCTTGTTGGGCTTGTGGTGTACTTGGTCACACTTACCAACATTGTCGGCGGTTTCCTGATTGGCGACCACCATATCCAGGTTGGCGTCCAGGTCAGAATCAACCGGTTGCTGTTGTGGATGTTGCTCCTGTGGAGGCGGGAAATGAGTAGGTGTGTTGGGTACGAAGGCACCTAACACTTTTCCTTCATCTCCTAGTCCTTCATCTTTTCTTTCTTTTTCACCTCAAGCTTCGCGAACTCCTCATAAAGGGTTATCTCCATTTACACTACAAGGTTTCATACATGGTACCCCTGTAACTATTCTTATTGATACAGGTTCTAGTATTTCTTCGATTTCTGCTAATGTGGTTACACGTTGTGCTTTGACAACGGTGCCAAGCAAGGAAGCTTTACATGTGTTGTATGGCGATGGATGTACTCGAGCTGCTTCATCTACACTTGCTCAAGTACCTTTGCAGTTTGGGACTTATGCAGACGAGTTGCAACTCATGTATTCTCACACCAGATTTTTGATATTATTCTTGGGTGTACTTGGTTGGATGCATGTAAGGCAAGTTGCCAATTTGGGCCTCGACGGTTAATACTTCCAGGTCATTCACCTTTTCTTTTGGATAAACTCCCTCTCAAGCGATGTGGAGCAATTTTGTCAAGTGCCATCATGCATGAGCTAGATGTTTCAGCAATGGTGTCCTCAGTGTCAAGGAACTCTGGAAATGTACATGTGGCAACTGAACCAACTTCTTCTCAGCGAGAGTTTCAGGTACAACAATTATTGAAGAAATATTCAGATCTTTTCTCTACAGATATCACCCCCACTGCTAAGGTTCGAACACAACACCACATTCGAACAGGGGACGCTTTACCTTCTAAAGCTGCTGTTCGAAGGCGATCTCCAAAAGAATTGGCCATTATACAAAAATGTGTGTCAGAGTTGCTGGAGAAGAAGCTGGCTCGCCGTTCTTTCAGTCCATGGGCATCGGAGCCCCATTTGGTGGATAAACCTAATGGATCTAAGCGGTTCACGGTGGATTACCGTCCCGTCAATGCTGTTACAGAACCAGATAGCTATCCCTTGCCGAACACACAGGATTTGTTAGATCAACTGGGTAAGAGTCGTTGGTTTACTAAATTGGATCTTGCTTCAGGTTATTGGCAAATTCCTATGGCTCCCGAAGACATTCCCAAAACAGCATTCCAAACTTCTTTTGGTTTATATGAGTTCCTTGTTATGCCTTTTGGTTTAGTATCTGCTCCTGCCACATTTCAGCGCATGATGGATGAAGTTTTTAATGATGAGTTTCTGGAGACAGTTGCAAAGTACTTGGATGACATTCTGGTTCATACTCAGGGATCTTGGAAAGATCATCTCAAGGAAGTAGCTCGTGTGTTTGATCGTTTACGGGAGTATGGGCTCAAGTTGAAGAAGCCCAAGTGTGTTTTTGGCACAGTTGAAACTACGTATTTGGGGTACATGGTTTCTCGTGAGGGGTTACGTGTGGATCCATCCAAGGTGGAGGCTGTGGCGAAATTTCCTCGTCCAACAGATGTACGGTCTTTACGACGATTTCTTGGTAAGGTCACATATTTAGGACGTTTTATACCTCGTTTGGCTGATGTCAATGCTCCTTTGCGAGCTTTGTTGCATGAGGATGTTCCTTTTGTGTGGATTGACGATTGTGAAGATTCTTTTTGTAAGCTACAGAAGTATTTGACGTCCCCTCCGGTGCTTCATTATCCGGATTTTTCTCGTCCTTTTATATTACGAACGGATGCTTCTTCTGTAGGTATTGGTGGAGTCCTAATGCAGACTGAGGTATGTGATGAGTCCGTTCGACATCCCATTGCATATGTGAGTAGGGCATTGCAAGGCCCTGAAAACAACTATTGTGCTTCAGATCTTGAGTGCTTAGCTGCAGTGTGGGCTTTTGAGCGTCTTCATGTATATCTCCATGGATCTCATACGCTTTTGGAATGTGATCATGCAGCTGTTTCTACCTTATTGAAGAATAAGAAGTTGCTTGGACGATCTGCCAGATGGGCACTTCGGCTCCAAATGTATAACTTTGAGGTCAAACATGTCCCGGGGATAGTATAGTGGATGCTGATGCTCTTTCTAGGGCTCCCTGTGCAGTTATGGCCAATCAATTGGATCTTACAATTCCATCTCTTGCAGAGGTCTCAAGGGCTCAGGAAACAGATGCTTGGATTCAACCTATTCGTTTGGCACTAACCAATCCTTCTCAACCATCCAACTCTCGTTTTTCTTCATTTGTGGCACAATTTCGCATACATGACGGTGTGGTTTTTTATTGGCACAGATGTTACAACTTCACTACGTTTGGCAATTCCAACCACTTTTGTTCCTAGGTATCTTGCAGCATATCATGATTCACCACTTTCTTGCGGACATTTTGGTTATCGAAGAACTTTGGACAGCTTACAACGTTCTTTTTACTGGCCGAATATGCGACAAGATGTGATCCAGTACGTACGAAGTTGTTCATTGTGTCAGACTCGGAACTCCTCACGATCAACTGGTGCTTTAGAGTCTATACAGGTGGAACGGCCATTTGAACTTGTTGCATGGGATTTAATTGGTCCTTTTCCACCTTCAGCTGCAGGCAACCAATATGTTGTGGTTTTAACAGATTATTTGACACGTTGGGTGGAGGTTGGAGCTTTACCAGATGCCACGGCCCATAGTGTTGCTGATTTTCTACTCACTCGGGTAATTTTGCGCCATTCATGTCCAGAACGGATTTTATTAGATAATGGACCTGCCTTTATTGCTGAAGTTTTAAAGGTTTTGACTTCACGGATGGGAATTCAACAATCTTTCACATCTCCCTTTCATCCAAACAGATGGATTAGTGAGCGTTTGAATCGGACTTTTAAAGGTATGATTTCTAAGTATGTAAATCCTACTCAGAATGATTGGGATTGGTATTTGAGATACTTAGAATTTGCATACAACACTGGCATTCAAAGTTCCATTGGCATGTCTCCATTCAAAGCATTGTATGGGCGAGACCCTCGAATGCCTCCAGAAGTTGGTTTGGCTTCTCACAAACCTAAGTATGCTGAAGTTCGATATTGGGCGACTTACTTAGATCGAGCTCTTCCTTTATTGCATGCTACCTCAGCAGAACATTTAGGTCGGGCACAAGTTCAACAACAACAGGATTATAATTCTCGTCATCGGCCACCTCCTCATTTGCTATTGGTGACCTTGTTCTTGTACATTTTCCGGAACTTCATCAAAAAGGACTCACTCCAGGTTTCTTGTGGAAATGGTTCGGTCCTTATAAGATTCTTCGTCAAGTTGGCCCTCAAGTTTACCATGTGCAAGATGTTGAGTCTCGAGAAGCACCTTTGGTTGCTCACGTTTTACGACTGAAGAAGTTTTTCTTACGAGGGGGATAATGTAAGGTAATTACCATGCTATATTCTAGAAGTTTCTAGAAGTTACTAGAGATATTTATGATCTGGCTAAATCCTTGATAAGATAGTCCAAATATAGCTAGAATATACCTTTTCCTTTGTATATATAAACCCTGACCTTGAATACAAAGGATATCTGAGTTTTCTGTCTTTTCGTATATTTACTGTGTTGTGTCTCGGGGTTCTCACACTAAAGATTTATCCTTATTAATTAAATAAATATTCTTAGAATAATCTAGAATATGAACGGTCCGGATTGACATGTGAACTATAAATAAATCTAGAAAGTATATTCAAAATTTATAATATTTAGTAAATCCATGATCAAGTGCACACACATGTATTTATAATTTTATTTACATATATATGTATTTATGTTCACGTGCATTTCTATATAAAAACATTACTATTTGATAATACTTATTAAAATAAAGCACTATAATGAAAAGAATTATATTCTATTTACATATAATTTATGGAATTATAAATTACTCCAAATTTGAATTATAAATAATAAAAGTTTATAGCAAATGAAATGCTAACTTATAAGTTAATTAATTTACGAAGAATATAAATAACATATGTAACTTTATATTACATATATTTTAATAAAAAACTAGAAACCTAAATAATGTATATATCACGTTTAAAATATATTCAAAGTATCATTAATTAAAGACTCTTAAGACTTGTTTTAAGTGATTGCCCCATGATTTATAAACTTATGCATTTAGGAATTAAACTTATTAAGATCATACTTAACAAGACAGGCGATGCATCCTTATATGTGAACATACATACACACGGGCATTTAACCTTATTAAAATCATATGTGTTATTGTGGTAGCATATATACATACAATATGTATCTTTCTACCTTTGGATCTTTCATAAGTTAACGGGATTTCAACCACTCATATGATAGTGAATCATGCTGCAACTTAATGGAACTAAATTTTATGTTCAGTATTTTAATTTTCACATAATTAAATTTAGTTGGCTGAATAATACATGATCATAAATCAATAGAATAATACCTTCTTACCGTGTTTAAAACCAAAAAAAAAAAAGAAGAAAAAGAAAGAAAATTGGACTTCTACGATACACAATATTAAACAACTAGATGTATGTGAATTTTTATGTCCATGCGTGGTCGAACCCGGGAACTGCTCCAGATACAACCAGGGTCTTAAATAAATTCTGTGCCAGTAAATAACTAAATTAAAATATATATAAAATAAATAAAATAAATATATAAATATTAATATTAATATTTTAATGATTACATTAAGTTTATCGTTTTCTATAAAGAAGCTCAGGACTGTAAAACATTATGTATATTAAAGTAGTGATAAATATATAAAAATTTTACTACGTAAAATTGGATTATAGAGATACACACATGCATACACACCCTATGTGTGTGCACACATATAGACTAATACACACACTGTATGCGTGAATATGTATATACGCACACCCATATATAAACATATACACAAACACACACAAATAATGGATAGTTTTCTCTAAAATATATATTTATCGTAATTAATTAAGCCTTCCATGCGTAATGCAAAATTCGGAACCTTTGTCTTGCAGTGATTTTAACATTAAAAATCCTGCAACGTAAGTATAAGAAAAACATCTCATAATATTTAAATAATCATATTTAATAAAATGTATAAATCCCATATCAAATAATATTTAATTATTGCATCTTTTGTGTGTGACTATTTGTTCATATTTATTTCTGTCTTATTATGTAAATTATGTGTTATTTATTAAAACAAAACAGAGGCTGTTGAATTTAAAACGTTTGATCTTTTTAAATATTCTATTAAATATAATGTAGCTTAATATATTATACTTAATCTCCACCATAGTTGCCCATGCAGCACCGGCAATACCATATCGAAGAACTACTATTTCACCAGTAGTATTAACAGCACTACAAACAGCTAATACCTTTAAAGGACTCCTAGAATCTTGCATTCCCAAACTAGCAAGTAACAAATACACATATATATAAAGTATATACATATACAGATACGTGTCTGTGTGTGTATATACGCAAACAAATACATATACACACACATCGAGAGAACTAACCATGTTAATAAGTACCACTGGCCATGCAAACGCTCTAATCTCAAACATAATTAAAAACACACTATTATATATTGGTGTGTGTGCGTGAGAGAGAGAGAGAGATTAAATATAGTATACATATGTTGTTCCCATTAAAGACATGCGATTATATTAACTAATGTAATTACTAACAGGCTTGCCCTAACCCTAATTAGAAAACTTAAATTTAAAGTTTATACTATAATCTTATATAATAAATTTTTATAAATGCCCCCGCCAACAACCATTTTAAATTTTATTTAATAATCATTTTAAGTGTCACCATCTAATCGTTTCATTAAGTGTCTCATTAACGGCTTAAATTTTATTTTAACACTGTTTTAAGTGCCACCAATCGTCTATTATAAATTTTATTTTAACACTATTTTAAGTGCCACCATCGTAAGTGTCATCATCGATACCCATCAAAGGTCATCCTATGTATAAATATTTTTAAGTTAAGAATTTAAAAATAAATTTATTAGGTTAAAATAACAATTAAGATAAAAATTTAATTTAAAACGAATTCGTGAGTAAATATAAATATAATTCATTAAATAAAGAATAACAATTAGGTCACCATGTTAAAGTCTATATACGTGTGTTGTGTCTGTCATGAATGTTTCATCCAACGGTTCATATCTTACGATTATCTTAAATTCACTATTTCACAATTAATATTAAAAATAACAATTAAGTTAAGACTCCAGAGACACAAAAATAAATTCACCATGTTAAAAATAATAAATAATTAAATTCAAACATGAAATTACATGTTAAAGATAATAGCTGCATTAATGGTGTAACTTAAAGAATATAATGAAGAAGTTAAGTATCGATATATGTACTAGTGTGTTAATCACACGATATTATAAGTTTGTGTATTGCTCAGGGGAGAACACACGTGTTATTTGGTTGAGAGGTTTGAGTTAGCAGACCTTGTGTGAGTGTCTATACACGTGTGTTAGGAGCGTTACAATTTAAATAAACCTATGAAATTCTAATTACATTAAGGGTCCAACTTCAAAATAAACTCATAAATAAACTTAACATATTTAAATATAATTAAATAAATAATAAATTATTATTAAATAATTAAGTTCATTAATGGTGAGCATGGGTACTATAAATGTTTTTTTCATGTTTTTAAAACATTTTATAAAAGCAAATTAACCTACACCATGTGTATGTTGGTGTATTATTTAAAAACAAAGTAGATATAGAAAATACATATCTATATCTACTTTGTTTAAAATAAATGTAGTATATTTAAAAACAAAGTCTATATGTATTTGAAACAACCATAATAGCAATGAAATTTGGATCCAAAGTCTAATGTGCTAATTCACTACACTATGCAATCTTAACATTGGTTAAGTGACATATATTCATATAATAAAATGTTTTGAGCACATAAATATGTTTTACACAAAGAAAATGTTAGTGTGTCTCTCCCACACCTTTTTCTAAAACATAGATGTGTGGTGTGCGTGTGCGTGTGCGTGTGATTTAAATGGGATATGTAAGACATTACGATGTTACGAAGAACAAAATATGTAAAGTACATTAAAGTAAATACATCATGAGTTTTTACATATAAATGTATCGTTATAATAATAATAATAACTACACATATTAACATTATTATATATATATATTATATATATATATATATAAACATATCCATATAGCAGTTACATTAATTTCATAAAAATGCACACAAAGTACATAGGCAGGATATATATAAATGTTACGACTATTGTAAATTTAATTCATATATATTTACCATATTTTACATACTATATATATATATATATATAATATATGTATTTATTTTGTTTTGTAAAAAGATGGAAAATAAGACTCATGGCTGGATGCAAGTTGTAACTAAAATGGGCATGGCTATAGTCCATTTCCTAATAATTAGCAATTTTAGCTATTTAATTAGCATTTTCTAATATTAAAGGAATATTCTTTAGAATATATGTTTGAAAAGAGAATATTCTTTAGAATATTCTATTTTGTATTCTACCCTTTAATAAATTATAGCATTCATTGAAAAAAATTAATAACATTAAAAAAGTAGAATGTATTAAATTATATAATATATTGCCTAATATAACAATTAAGGAAGAGCATAAGAGGTACATTATATAAATATTGATGTTGTTATTAAAATATTAATATTTTAATATAACATTATTAATTAAAAATTTGTAGTTAATATAATATATTAAAATCTATAATAATATAGTCAATCTTCCATATCATTTTTTAAATTTATATAGTTAAGTATACAATTTGGTACTATTATTAAAGAGTTTATAATAATTATGAATATTAAATATATGATATTTTATAATTTTGTAATTGCTTTAAGCTTCAGAAAACATACATTCCCTTGCAGTTTTGTTAATCGTGACTTTATCAAACGCTTCTTGACATCCACCCATATCGAATGGATTTAACATTTATAAAACATGCTGGGTCTTTTTGATTGGGAGACCATGTTTTCTCTAGGCATCCATTATATCTTTCGCTCTCCTTCTCGTGTCGCCTTTTTTGTGGTTTGAACCATGCAACCTTAACAATACTATTTTTTGTGATTACTTCAGGTGTGTCGATAATTTGACCCATCCAAATAGGCTGATTATATGACGCATCTGGAGTAATGAGAACCATCATTAGTTTTTGAAGATCCTTGCAGCAATCAAAGTATGCTTTAGGTTTTTGGTTCCTTTGTCCAACAAAGTGTGGGGTTTGCACTTCCACATCACTACTGGCTTCTATGTCGTCTGTGCTCAGTGATGTCATTTCAATCTCCTCTCGCCACCTTGTTTTAGGCCAGAAAGGGTGTTGCAATTCTGTACTTGTGACAGTAGGCCCTTCCAACTCTCGAACAACAGTCTCCCAATAGTTGACCACATGCTTATATAGTTCTGAGTAACCAGTTGCCTTATCAGAATTCTTTGGCATCGATTTTTGAACCCATGCCACATATTTTTTGATGCCATCAATAATAACCTCTTGTTCCTTGAGCTGGGCACTCAATGGAATAGGGTCTGGTTGTCCTTCTGGGAGAAGTGGCTTTCCATCCTCTCCACTTTTGAAGAGCATTAAGCCCTCTTTCGGTAACCACTCCTGCTCTGATGGCCGTAACTTGCTGCATAATAGGTATACCATCTCGTATGGAGAAAAAGAATTGTAGCGGCACAAGGTGACCAACTAAAGAATCACTCCCTTCTTTTATATACTCCTTGAGAAATTTTTTGAAGTCTGGCACCTCAGTCACAAGCAAAGCACAACTTTTTTTGGAGATGCAATTTTCAAAAAGATTCATCATATGCGGTAAGGTAAGTGCACTTGTCCTTTTTGTAGAGTTGGAGACCTTGCTGAAGAACGCATCAATATCTTCATGAGTGTGACCAACCATAAGGAAACTGAGCGTGATTGTTTCAAACACACCTTTGGCAACAAGCATTGACAAGTATGCTAGCACATATCTAGAAAATAAAAGTAAGTATGAGCTTGAGAAACCCTTAAGTAAAATGATTTACCTATTTTTGTTCTCGCCTGCACAATTATCCATCTGTAAAAGCAAATGACGAGGAAGCTTATTTGATGTTGAGGACACATGTACACTATTTGAGCTAGATCCCTCCACTGAACCTGAACTCTCAACAGGGCCATCTGTTTTTTGTGCAGGTTGCTGACAATGCCTCTCATATTCCCAAGTAGCCTCAAGTGCAGACGTGTTCATGAGAGCATTATGTAAAGGTTGAAGGTGTTGTTTCTTCACTTTGAGATCACTGATAGGATTTGTCTGTGAGTGGGCTTCAAGGTTTCTGAAACACATGGCTAACGACCCAATAGTGAAATTGGAGTCGCTAGACCAATGTGGAAGTGAAAAGTGTCCATATGACTCACAACCGTGTCCATGTGTTAGCACACCTGTTAAAGAAATCGGAAGTTTCATGACATTTCCAAGGCACTTTGGTGTTGCAAAGAGCTTTGGAATGCTGGTCTTTGAATGATCCATCTTGTCATGGATCAAGCACAGATACTCTGATGGGCGTGACACAGAAGCATGCGGTGTGCATAGTACTGAGACCGACAAGTTTGTTGTGCAATCATGTGGGCCTCCATCTTCCTTTGAATGGTAGTGATCTCCACCAAGGTTTTTGCACAAGCCTCTGCAGCCTTCAATGATGTACAAGTGTCACACTTAGAAAAGCTAGAGTGTTTTGCAATCTCCACATCCTTAAAATGAGTATTCCATATGTTGTTGAAGGTACCAGTGCAGATTGCTTGGAGCCCCATCAAACTGAGGCACTTGTTCACATGTTCACACAGTTTCAATTGAGTGTAGATTGAAGGTAAAACCTTGAGATTTTCCCTGACCCCTGCATTTGTGGTTCGGCATTTGTGAGGCATCCTGTCTGCATTTGCTTCCACAAAAGCCTTGAGTATCTCTATGGCTGCCATGATGTGAGAGCGGGTTTTGACCAAGCGAGTGTTCCCATGAACTGAGGTTCGCGCTCCATCTAGCCACTCATCCCTCCGACGGTAGAACGTGGTCTTTGGGATCCCGTATATACTGTACCAAGCTTTGAAGCAGATGGCCACCTTATTAAATACCATGGATGTACTCTGATAACCTGTGTCCGAGGCCATTCCATCAATACACCCAGTTAGTGCAGCATATACAAACTCATGCCTTTGCTTTTGGGTGAGCATACGAAAGACATGTCTACATTGGGTAATTTCATTCCGGTCTGCCATCTGACAACACTTCTTCTTGCAACAGTCAATCGTGGAAATGCTCGTAACACTTTCGGAAGATGTAGGATCCATCTTTACCCTCTTGCTGAAACTTGCAGGGGAAGATCTACAACCCATGAATCGCCTTTTTCTTACAATAGGACAATGCAAGGAACCTCTTCAAATATGAGTTGTTCTTCCGGGTTGTTATTATTGAAATCCAACCCAGAATATGTTGAACCATCTTGCCGTCTTAATTCAGATGTTCGCCACCTCACGAGGGATCCAGGATACAATGTGCCATTAGGTGAAACCTCTGTCACAACTACACCCACGAAGTCGGACCCTAGTTTCTCTTCTGACACTGCTTCCATTGGATTTATAGCTGTGATGATGCCTCTTCCGACTTCAATCTCACGAAGAAAGAGAATCACCTCATCCATCACAGCAGGCAAGCCATCATCTGGTAAACTCGTGCTACTATTTGTTTGTGACTCTGCATATTTTGTGTCAGCCTTGACTTCATCCAAATTCCACAATACAGGAGAACCCTCCTCAAATTCCATTCCCAGAACCTCAACATGCTTGAAAATGGTGTTCACCCATACGTACACACAAGATCCTTGGGAAATATTGTGACATGATGCATTATTATCTCGAACTTCCACAGTTCCAATGCCAACTATCTCGTTGTTCCGAAGAAGACATACTTTATCTCCAGTATTAAACATATTGTCCTGCACATAAATAATTGTATTATTATGATATCTGTTTATGCAATATTTTTAAGAAATCTGAATTACGGTTACTTAATAATATGCATATGCAATAATACATAATTATGTTTAGAGATAATATCTCATGTTTGATTAATACAACTGATGGGCGGGATTAATCCCGCCAACGAATCCCTCCGACGAGGAACGGTCGGCGGGATTAATCCCGCCGCCGACTCAACCCCTTCGGAGAGAGTCGGCGGGATTAATCCCGCCGCCGACTCAACCCCTTCGGAGAGAGTCGGCGGGATTAATCCCGCCTTGGACTCCCTCCGACAAGGAAGAGCCGGCGGGATTAATCCCGCCGCCTCTTCCTCCTCGGGGGAGTCCGGCGGGATTAATCCCGCCGACTCTCTCCGACGAGGAAGGGAGTCCGGCGGGATTAATCCCGCCGACTCATCCTCGCCGGAGAGAGTCGGCGGGATTAATCCCGCCGGACTCCCTTCCTCGTCGGAGGAAGAGGCGGCGGGATTAATCCCGCCGGCTCTTCCTTGTCGGAGGGAGTCCAAGGCGGGATTAATCCCGCCCACAATTCTTACGACGGGGAATGGGTGGCGGGATTAAATCCGCACATAACTCTCTCCAAAACTATGATTTCAAAGAGATCTCGGGATAAATCCTGTCCCCAAATCTTTAAAACAGTGAAGTGGTGGCGAGATTAATCCCGCCACCCCTTCCCTGCCTCCTAAAATGGTTGGCGGGATTAATCCCGCCGACAACTCTTTCTAATAAATTCTGGTAACTCTTCATCAGTTGAGAAGGTTATCGACGGGATTAATCCCGCCACTCTTTTTCAGTGGCGGAGAAGCATTGCCCGGGAGATGGTGGCGGGATTAATCCCGCCACTTCTTCAAAGAGGCGAAAAAGAAATGGCCGGATTAATCCCGCCGCCCCGGTTAACCTAGAATATTAAGTTAAAAGGATATTTAAACGTGATAAATCCCTAACGGAATATATTATAATCCTAATGCATTTCTAAACCCCTAAATTGTAATTTTAAGAGAGAATGTAAGAGAGTGAATCTTAATAAGTATTTTTAAATTTGTTTATAATACTTACTTGTAAACAGCACTGAAGGCGCCGTGCTTTCCTATAAAGAATAGCACCCAATTTAATCTCGCTCCTGAGATGATCACTATGAAGAAAAAAGAAGATCTAAAGAGTGAAAAATACAGAAATGAAGAAACCCTTGCCGGAGAAAGAACCAGATCTGAATTTGAGTGGGAAATTAAATGCATTTTCAAATTTATATGTCAGACCGACAATACATATGTCAGAAATTCAAAATTTTTTAAAAAGAACAGAAAATAAAATTTAAGATGAGTTGACACAAATATCCGACACTCTGACATATATACTCTCCAGTTCCAATGAGTATTTTAAAATTGCATTTAATGTTATTCAAGTGATTCAAGCTGTTTAATATTACGAAATTTTAGACTATATTCTACATTCTTAGTATTCAAGTATATATTTATTATATATATATATATAATATATACTTATACAATAAATAAATTGATATATTATTATGTATCATTTAAAATATATTCATAGTCTGTTTATTATTATTATTTTCTTAATTACTCGAGTATTTAGTTTTCATTTCCTAGTATCAATGGGATATTCTTTAATATTTTATTAATATTTGAAGAATATTCTAATATTAAACCTGATTATCATAATTAAATTAGTCTTGTTCTTAATTATTGCAGTAATTATTCTACATTTGTATATATTAATGGGATTTTCTCAATTAATTTGTTATTATTTCAAGAATATTCATGTGTTAAACCTTATTATCAATATTAAATTAATACACACTATGAACATATTTTAAATTATACATAATAATACATCATTTTATCTAATATATAGTCATATATAGTTTTAAAATATATATATTAATATCATTTCCTTAATTACTTGAGTAATTAATCTTCTTTATATTAATGGGATATTCTTTATTATTTTCTTATTATTCCAAGAATATTCCAATATTAAACATGATTATGATAATTAATTTAGTTAATTATTTGAGTACTTAATTTACATTTGTATATATTAATGGGATTTTCTCAATTAATTTCTTATTATTTCAAGAATATTTCAATGTTAAACCTTTTTATCAATATTAAATTAATATATATTATTAAAACTATATATGGCTATATATTAGATAAAATCATATATTATTATGTATAATTTAAAATATGTTCCTAGTGTGTTTATTAATTTTATTTTCTTAATTATTCGATGTTTGTTTTGCACACATATATAAACACAATCATAAATTTACACACGCATTACAAGAACTTACAAAAACACATATGCACACACATGCACAACCCTAAACCAAACTGAAGAAATATGTTGCTTCTTTATTGAAAACATCATGTTCAACGCATGTATGATATATGTACTCAATCTGTGTATATGTAACACATTGAATTTACATGTGTAATATTTATATTAAGCTTGTTGGGAGCAAACCCTAAACCCTAAACCCTAAACCCTAAACCCTAAACCCTAATATGTAACACAATGAATTTACTCATGTAATATGTATGTATGTCTGTGTGTATACACGTGTGCATGTATATATGTGTACTCTGTATGTATATATGTGTACTTTCTGTCTTCTCTCATACATACACACCATGCATGATCCATGTTAATATGTACTGTCTCTCTTCTCTCAAACATACACACCATGCATGATCTATAATATGTACTCGGTCTCTCTAATATTATGTACTAATATGTATGTATGTCTGTGTGTATAATACACACCATGCATGATCCATATTAATATGTACTGTCTCTCTTCTCTCATATACTATGTATGTATATCTGTGTATAATATGTGTAAGTATATATGTGTACTAATATATGCAATGTGTACAAAAATAATTTTTCAACACTCTCTCTTCTCTCATACATACACACCATGCATGATCCATCCTAAATCCAAAACCCTAAACCCTAAACCCTAAACCCATGTAATATGTGTGTATGTCTGTGTGTATACACGTGTGTATGTATATATTATGTGTATTAATATATGCAATGTGTACACATGAAACTTTAACACTCTCATGGACACACACATGTTAAATCCCTGCATGATTTATATTTTTGAGGTGTATGTGATACCCACACACACGCACGCGCTAATAATATAATGAAAGAATATTCGTTTAGGGCGAATCTATATTTTATTCTTTTTAGGGTTTAAGTATATTCTCAGAAGGAATATTCTATTAGGGTTGATATATATATTTAATTCCTTTAGGGTTTAGGTATATTCTTAGGGTTTCAAGAGGCGGCGGCTGTGAAATCGGCGGCGGCGGCTGTGCACACAGGTGAGATCTGTGTGTGTGTGTGTGTGTGTATGTATGTATATATGTATAGGAGTGTGCGTATAATTTTTTTTCTTAGTTTTATCTCTCGCACACACACGCACACTCCTGTGTATGTATATGTGTCTGTATGATTTATTTGTTTCGCTCACACACGCATACACACGATATACATATACACATATATATATATACCTATATACATATATACATACATATATTATGTGTACCAGTATCTGTAAATTTTTTTTATTGATCTTGCTTTACACACACACACACACACACACACACACACACACACACACACATATATATATATATATATATATATATATATATATATATTATGTGTACCAGTATCTGTAAATTTTTTTTTATTGATCTATCTCTCCCACACACACGCGCACTGCTTTACACACACACACACACACACACAGATATATATATATATATATATATATATATATATAATCAATGCATATTAACAAATAGTATACAACACTAGTTTATATATATGCTTATATATTCATAATATACACACATATATATATGTGTGTGTTTTCTGTATAATTTTATTTATTTATTAGTTTTATCTCTCGCACACACACGCACACTCCTGTGTATGTATATGTGTGTGTGTGTGTGTTGTTTATCTGTATGATTTTATTTGTTTCGCTCACACACGCATACACACAATATACATATACACATATATATATACCTATATACATATATACATACATACAACACTAGTTTATATATATGCTTATATATTCACAGACTCTCTCTCTTTCTCTATAGATTATATATCTATATACACACATATATATGTGTGTGTTTATCTGTATAATTTTATTTATTTATTAGTTTTATCTTTGCACACACACGCACACTCCTGTGTATATATATATGTGTGTGTGTGTGTTTGTTTATCTGTATGATTTTATTTGTTTCGCTCACACGCATACACACGATATACATATACACACATATATATACCTATGTACACACATATATTAGGTGTACCAGTACTGTATAAGTTTATTTATTTATCTATCTCTTGCACACACACGTACACTCCTATACATACATACATACATACATATATATACACACACACACATATATATGTGTGTGTTTTTATCTCGCTAAGCCCCTCGAGCGGCGGGATTAATCCCGCCGCTATATAGTTGGGGCCATGGCGGCGGGATTAATCCCGCCGCCGAGGCCCTTCAGGCATGGGTGAGCGGCGGGATTAATCCCGCCGCCGAGGCCCTTCACGCAGGCTATGGGCGGCGGGATTAATCCCGCCGCTCTACGACAAACCGAAGAGCGGCGGGATTAATCCCGCCGCCCATAGCCTGCGTGAGGGGCCTCGGCGGCGGGATTAATCCCGCCGCTCATCCATGCCCTGCGCGGAATGCGGCGGGATTTATCTCGCCGGCAATGGCCTGTGTGAAGGTTCTAATGGGCGGGATTAATCCCGCCGGATTCCGCGCAGGGCATTTACAGGGAATGGGCGGCAGGATTAATCCCGCCGCTCTTCGGTTTGTCGTAGAGCGGCGGGATTAATCCCGCCGCCCAGGGAATTCACGCAGGACATGAACGGCGGGATTTATCCCCCCACGCTCATGCCCTTCGCGGAGGGCGGCGGGATTAATCCCGCCGTTCATGTCCTGCGTGAATTCCCTGGGCGGCGGGATTAATCCCGCCCCCACCCATCCCTGTTCAAAAATGCCGCAGCCAATATATATGTGTGAGCGCATGATTTACGAGAGGGCGGCGGGATTAGCCTCCGAACCTTCATTACCCCATGGTATGTTGAATCAATCCCGAAACTAACTTCTGTCTGAGACGGAGAAGGTTTACAAAATACCAATGGAGGGAACCGAGAAGGGTGGTGGGATTAATTTCACCATCCCTTACATGGTGGGCGGGATTAATCCCGCCGCGTACGCATGCCCTGCGCGGAATCGGGCGGGATTTATCCCGCCGCCATTGGCCTGCCTGAAGGGCCTAGGCGGCGGGATTAATCCCGCAAGATTTCGCACAGGGCATTGGCGTTCGGCGGGATTAATCCCGCCGACTAAGGCCCGAGTGAAGGGCCTGGGAGGCGGGATTAATCCCGCCGGACGCCAATTCCCTGCTCGGAATCGGGCGGGATTATCCCGCCGCCATTGGCCTGCTGAAGTGCCTAGGCGGCGGGATTAATCCCGCCCGATTCCGCGCAGGGAATTGGCGTCCGGCGGGATTAATCCCGCCGCATAGGGACCGAGTGAAGGCCCTGGGCGGCGGGATTAATCCCGCCGAGTCTTCAATGCCTGTTGGAGGAATGAATCCCGCCACCCTTCCTTTTTTCTCCATTGGTGAGTCGGACCAATCCCAAACGTTTCTGTCTGAGACGTAGAAGGTTTTCAACATACCAATGGAGAGAATGGGAAGGGTGGGGAAATTCATTTAACCATCCCTTACATGGTGGGCGAGATTAATCCCGCCTCCTTTCTGGAGTCACTGAAGGGGTGTGAGAAATAAATCCTGCCCAGTTCTCTCTGAGACCGAGAAGGGTGGCAAGATTAATTCCGCACTCCCGTTCAAGGCCTCCAGAAAGGTGGCGAGATTAATCCCGCCCACTCTTTCAGGAGGCATTGAAGGGGTGGCGAGATTAATCCCGCCGCACCTTCCATGTGAATATATATGTGTATTAGTATATATAAGTTGCATATCTCATTTTATTTACTTTTATCATCTTATCATAATATTTCGAGTAAAAGCTAGGAATCTATGTAAAACTGTCCAGAGCTCACATTTGTGGTGGTTCTAAAACGAAATGTTATCTTTCTTTTGCACTAACACAAATGTGAGCTTCGGACAGTTAATTACGTCTACTTCTCTCTGTGTATTATTTTTGTATATTCGGGTTTATACAAGTGTGTGTGCGTTTTTATATAATTTATATTATAGTGTATTATTTTGCAGAAGGACGATTTGATCAAACAAGGAGATCGAGTCATTAGTATGGAGTCGTCGTCAAATTCTGGGTAAGAATTAAAATAAAATCTGTTATACTCGGATACTTGAACTAATCATTTTTGTATTCAGATGTGGAATTGAGGTGACATTAAAGACAAGAGCAGGAGAAGAGATGGGCAGGGGGATTCTGGAATCAACTTGGCCATATTTTAAGATAAATGGGAAGCGCATTGGAGCAACCATGGTGCTGTCAAATTAACCTCTGTCACATCTCATGGACAAGCAAAACAATGGAAAGTAGATTCGCTAGTCAAGCACCCGAAAGCAGGCTGCGAACCCAGATTGGACGATGCTCGACAGATATGCCTTGTTCCATCCAATGTCACGTTCTCGGATCCAGAGGTCGTCAGTTACAACATTAATCTCGGGTGGTTTTGTCGACTTGTGGATAATGACGTTCACGTGTTCACTAATGATGTTGACCTTGGAGTTCTTCTTCAACTCAACGAAAGCCCATCTATGGAGGGGATCCATCTGGATGTCTACTTCGAAGATCTTCAGACTCATCGAGTAGGTGTATTGTCAGGAGATATTGCTTCACAATACAGAAAATCAGCAAGTGGAGCAATCTTCCCTCTTCACATTGAAGAAGAACACAGCGACATCATAAGGAGATTGAGAAGGTGGCTCGGTCTCAGGTTCTCTACAGATCACGTTCAATTTGCTTAGGAAGCTTCGGGAGCTGGAAGAGTGTGCCGAGAACACTAGAACAGCTGCAGTCGGGGATCACACATGTTGATTCGGATCGCAAAAGAAAATCATCAATCGTTTTGTCAGCTGCACCTGTGGCATCTCATGCTGCAATAAGTCACAAGGAAATGATGTTGGATGATAAGATTTATCCTTGTAGGGTTAAATATTGCAGCGTCAACCCAAACTTCAATTACAGGCCACTCAACCAGGAACGTGTAGCTGAGCTCATGGAGAAGATGAAGGACGACAATTCTTATACCGTTCCACATAATGCTGTTTTGTGTCCATACTATGAAAGAAGGAAGGGCTGACAAAGTCTGGATCACAACACCAGAACAACTCATGAAGATTCAGACGGAGAATAAAAGATCTATCAAGTACTACATCATTAGTGGCCAGCACACAATAACGGCAGCCCAACGACTTCTCGATGAACACAACAAAGGAACGATGGCAACAAAACTTTCCGAGCATACCCGTGAGAAGCTGACAAAAAGATCGGCGTTTTTAGCTAAGCCGAATCTCACAATCGAGCAGTACCATAAGTTATCGGCGGAATGGGACGCTGCCGACACCAACCACTACAACAGCAAAATATGGGAGAAGTTTAAACACACGCGAGCCGTGTGGGAATCTCTTCAGCGACCACAAAGAGCTACCGCAGGGAATACACAATCTGCGGAATACCGGGTAAGCAAATTGTTTGGGCGGGATTTATCTCGCCGGTATATTAATCTGTCTTTTTCCTCAGAGAGTTGAAGAAATTGCAGCAGTTGATTTTGCCCAGGTGGGCGGGAAGGAAACATCATTTCTGATGATGTTGATTTCTTGCCCCGAAGATAGGATCTTTGCCAAATGGTTGGGGATTATGGAATCCTTTTCAAAAGGAACACTGAAGAAGAAGCAGACAAGTGAAGGGGAGCCCTCAGAAAAGTCTGCAAAGAAACCCAGTAAGACGCCGAAGGCTAAGTCTGTTCAATCTACAAAGGATGTAGACAACGATTTCAAGCTCACATGGTTGAAGCCTTTAAATGGAACAACGATGGAGGAGATGGAAGTCTTGGCTGATTTGGTGATCGATGGCAAACTACAAATTAATAACAGCAGCCCAACCTCTCCTTTTCATCTCAAGGCAATGGAGTTGAAGACGGTCAGGCATTTCAAGGAGTGGTTGGGAATACACTGCCACAAACTGGGTTGGACCTCGACTTCAACATATGAAGAGGTTAGCAAATATTTGCATGTGACGAACGATGATATGCTTGTCGAATGGGTGAACCAATCGGAAGATCTAGGCAAGAATCTATTGCACGCCAACGCCAAAAAGGAGAACATTGGGATGACGCCTTCTCTTATGGCAGTCCTTCAGCAGCGGAGAACCGAATTGAACCTTATAAAGGAGGATGCTACGAATCACGACAAGCCCTACAGATGTTTGTTGTTAGATTCGGAGACTTTATGGGGTAACATCACTGCTTGTAGGAAACCGTTTCAATTGTTCGTGATGGATCGGCGGGTGTCAAAAAATCTTTCGACAGATAGGGCACTAGAGGATCTGGTGGAGAAACTTAGCCGTGCAAGCATATACATAGAAGGTATTTATTATTGAATTCATGCTTGCGCTCTTCACTGATACCTACTTTTTCAGGTATTTATTTCTTGATTCTTGCTCATGTCACCGATACTTTTGCCTTCGCCTTCGCCAAGAAGAATAGACATCGTTGGACAGGATTTTATATGAACGATGCTAATCCCAAGTGCATTGATACTGTTGTTCACTTGGTTGTTAGGAATGCGCCAAACAATTTCAAGCTTCCAAATGACTGGCCAGGCATCTGTTTGCACTCCAACGGCCCTGAACCTCCATCCGATACACCGATAGGTATGAGTGACGTATTCGGCAATGTACGTTATCCAAACATTACAAGTCAAGCGGCACGGAGCATCGTCAACTTGATCAGGGGTCCTCACAGTGATGCGTGGGTTTTTGACTACTGCACTAGGGGGTCCGTCTTGAAGGAGTGTTACCTTCGGCATACATGTGTGTTTGCCGTTGAGAAGGATAAGACCATGGTTGAGGACCTGAACAAGTGGATAGATTGGGTCTCAACTGAGTACCCCAACGATTCCATAAAGGCGTATTTGAGAAAGTTCCCTCCAGATAAGTGCGATAGCTCTGAAGGTGAATCTGGTTCAATCTCGGAGTCTGAGAACGAACTTCAATCAGATATTAGACCGGAAGTTATCTCGAGGAGTACAGAACATTCGCACACTCCAGGACCCATGGAAACATCAATAGAAGATGCAGAAGATCTTGAACCATCTCACAAGCGGCTTAGACCTTCTTCGCCTCATCAGAAGGTAATAGCGAAGAAGAATTGATAATGAATTGATAGAGTGATGAATAGTTGTAAATGAGTGTAACATAAGGCATTTTTGTATATTTCTTTTATATTTGTACAGAAAATAAATTCTCAAGGATTAATGAAGCTTTTAGTTCAAACATGGGTCACACATTAACAAGGTAAATAATATACCTTGATAATTTTAAGGTCAGCTAATTATCATTTTGCAGATGTAATGAAATAATTGAGAACATGGATTTTCAGCATTGCCATGAGGTAAGAGAGGGGTTTGGCGACAATTTCTTGTGCCACATGTCAGAATGACAGAGTTCATGCAGGAAATGGATAATAATGCAGCTCAAAACATCGTTACCATGGGGGCCACTTCAGTTTTTGCATCATCATTTTTATTGGCTTCAATTCCGAAATCAATTTCTTCAGCGCATGCAATATCTGAATCTTGTAAGGATGATGTACAATTAAATGATGAAGGGATAGGCAACGAGATAGTGGCAACGGATAAATGTGAAAGGGAGCAAACAAGTGATTTGCAAAGTATTCAAGAGGCAACGCTATCTCATGTTACTCATGGCCATATTGTGTTGTTGGATGTCAATGGTGTTCTGCTTCATCGACAAAGGCCCGAGGATAGAAAAACAGAAATCAAACAAGGAGATTTCATTCCTTGTCATGGTAAATTTCGATATGATATTATTTTTCGTCCAGGGTTGGATCGTCTCTTTCAAAAGCTTAAGGAGATGGGTGCGCTTGTGGGGATTTGGTCATGCATGCAGATTCATAACTTAACACCGCTGTTGAGTTTACTTAAGAAACATTGTAGTGTTGCAGAAGAGGTGATTCGTAAAGATTGGATTTTTGACCAGCGAATGTGTTATAAACCTCTCGAATTTCACAATATAAGAAAGGAAAGCAAGCCATACTTCTTCAAGAATGAAAGAATAATTGGGACTCATGGGGAGATCAGTCGCTTAAGGATAACGAAGAATGCACATATCTTAGTAGTAGACGACTCTCCTCAGAAGGCTATGCTCAACCAAAACATTGCTTGTATTCATCCAATCACTTTCGATCCATATTCTGATACCGATATCATGGATGAGCTAGTGAACTACTTGGATACGTGCCTCAGAAAGAAGAATCTCGAAAATTTTTGTGAGCAGTATCCACCGTATCATACATTTCCTGAAGCTTTTCTTTCTCGTGATATTGAATTTTATAAAATGAAGGATAGCAACCGGGCGCTTTATAATATTATTCTTAAGGAACGTCAGTTTTTAGATGAGCCTTTATGCAGACCTTCTCTTATCACATCTTATGTATTAACAAGGATGGCAACTCCCAATTGCATTCGTGAGAGTGTTAAGTGGTGGCAACAACATCAAGATATTGACCAAAATGATTTGATTAATCCGGAGAGTGATGATTTAGACAAAATGAAAAGATTTCTTTGTATGATAGAAAGAAAGTATTTATAAAAAATTAACATGTTGATAAGAAAATGATTTCATTTGTAATTATGTTTGATAGTATTTCTTCATTATTGTAAACTATTTTTAGAATAATATGAATATTCTAAGATATTTTAGGAATAACTAAGTAAGGTTATTGAAGGATTAATTTAATTAATTAATATTTAAGGCTTAATTACATATTAATTAAATGATTAATTAATAATTAAATTAATTAATTAGTAATTTATTTTATATTCCCATTTTCACGTATCATGCCCACTTTAGTTACAACGTGCATTTGGTGATCTTCGACCTTCCAAATGGGACCTTGCCAGGAAATACAACGAGTGATACGCCATACCTCTACCTTGATCCAGTGAAGTTCGATGAAGCACTCCAGTTTGCAGGTATGCATATGGCTGCAAATGGTTGGTTGGTTGTGTTTGCTGCAGCAAACACCTGGGATCAAGTTGTCCGAGCTGCAAGTGTGGTGGACTTTCAACTTGCTGCAACGTACTACATCTACAGAGGGCGTGGTTAGGGCTACCGCAACAAGATGAAGGTACTTTTTTCTTTATTCATGAAGTTCATTAATGATTTTTGATGTTTTAAGAGGAGAGCATCCTGCTCCTTCTTGTCTTCCAAGATGCATCTAGAGGATTGCGCGATAATCCGCTGCGTTTGTCATCAACAATTCTTGTTGATAATCCTGAGCGGTTCCAAGAACCATGGTATGCATTTCGTTTCAACAATTTAAGTATTTACCATTATCTTCACATGCAGGATGGACTACCAACCGAAGAGCACTCGATTGATGCAGCTCATGATAGAACGACTCACCCGGCCAGGTGATCTTATCTGGGATATAGGCAATGGTACGAAGTCCTCAATGCTTGCAGCTATCAAGATGGGGAGAAACATTGTTGGGACTGAGAAGAACCCTGAGCTCGGGAGAATTGCTATGAACAGGATTAAAGAGAACATCTAGCCAGAGGAAATTCCAACCCAAGCAATAGCGACGTCAAGTAGGACTAGTGGTTCACGAATTGCAACATTGCCAATCGTAAGAAGAAGTGACAAGTGTTGAATTATGCAAGTTGTAACTAAAATGGGCATGGCTATAGTCCCATTTCCTAATAATTAGCAATTTTAGCTATTTAATTAGCATTTTCTAATATTAAAGGAATATTCTTTAGAATATATGTTTGAAAATAGAATATTCTATTTTGTATTCTACCCTTTAATAAATTATAGCATTCATTGAAAAAAAATTAATAACATTATAAAAGTAAAAGGTATTAAATTATATAATATATTGCCTAATATAACAATTAAGGAAGAGCATAAGAGGTACATTATAAATAAAATATGTGTTATTAAAATATTAATATTTAAATATAACATTATTAATTAAATTTGTAGTAGTAATAATATATATAAAATCCTATAATAATATAGTCAATCTTCCATATCATTTTTTAAATTTATATAGTTAAGTATACAATTATTATTATTAAAGAGTTTATAATAATTATTATTAAATATATGATATTTTATAATTTTGTAATTGCTTTAAGCTTCAGAAAACATACATTCCCTTGCAGTTTTGTTAATCGTGACTTTATCAATTTCTTGACATCCACCCATATCGAATGGACTTAACATTTATAAAACATGCTGGGTCTTTTTGATTGGGAGACCATGTTTTCTCTAGGCATCCATTATATCTTTCGCTCTCCTTCTCGTGTCGCCTTTTTTGTGATTTGAACCATGTAACCTTAAAATACTATTTTTTGATTACTTCAGGTGTCGATAATTTGACCCATCCAAATAGGCTGATTATATGACGCATCTGGAGTAATGAGAACCATCATTAGTTTTTGAAGATCCTGGTAACAATCAAATATGCTTTAGGTTTTGGTTTCTTGTCCAACAAAGTGTGGGGTTTGCACTTCCACATCACTACTGGCTTTCTATGTCGTCTATGCTCAGTGATGTCATTTCAATCTCCTCTCGCCACCTTGTTTTGGCCAGAAAGGTGTTGCAATTCTGTACTTGTGACAGTAGGCCCTTCCAACTCTCGAACAACAGTCTCCCAATAGTCGACCACATGCTTATATAGTTCTGAGTAACCAGTTGCCTTATCAAAATTCTTTGGCATCGATTTTTGAACCCATGCCACATATTTTTTGATGCCATCAATAATAACCTCTTGTTCCTTGAGCTGGCCACTCAATGGAATAGGGTCTAGTTGTCCTTCTGGGAGAAGTGGCTTTCCATTCTCCACTTTTGAAGAGCATTAAGCCCTCTTTCGGTAACCACTCCTGCTCTGATGGCCGTAACTTGTACTGCATAATAGGTATACCATCTCGTATGGAGAAAAAGAATTGTAGCGGCACAAGGTGACCAACTAAAGAATCACTCCCTTCTTTTATATACTCCTTGAGAAATTTTTTGAAGTCTGGCACCTCAGTCACAAGCAAAGCACAACTTTTTTTGGAGATGCAATTTTCAAAAAGATTCATCATATGCGGTAAGGTAAGTGCACTTGTCCTTTTTGTAGAGTTGGAGACCTTGCTGAAGAACGCATCAATATCTTCATGAGTGTGACCAACCATAAGGAAACTGAGCGTGATTGTTTCAAACACACCTTTGGCAACAAGCATTGACAAGTATGCTAGCACATATCTAGAAAATAAAAGTAAGTATGAGCTTGAGAAACCCTTAAGTAAAATGATTTACCTATTTTTGTTCTCGCCTGCACAATTATCCATCTGTAAAAGCAAATGACGAGGAAGCTTATTTGATGTTGAGAACACATGTACACTATTTGAGCTAGATCCTCCACTGAACCAGAACTCTCAACAGGGCCATCTATTTTCTGTGCAGGCTGTTGACAATGCCTCTCATATTCCCAAGTAGCCTCAAGTGCAGACGTGTTCATGAGAGCATTATGTAAAGGTTGAAGGTGTTGTTTCTTCACTTTGAGATCACTGATAGGACTTGTCTGTGAGTGGGCTTCAAGGTTTCTGAAACACATGGCCAACGACTCAATAGTGAAATTGGAGTCGCTAGACCAATGTGGAAGTGAAAAGTGTCCATATGACTCACAACCGTGTCCATGTGTTAGCACACCTGTCAATGAAATCGGAAGTTTCATGACATTTCCAAGGCACTTTGGTGTTGCAAAGAGCTTTGGAATGCTGGTCTTGAATGATCCATCTTGTCATGGATCAAGCACAGGTACTCTGATGGGCGTGACACAGAAAGCATGCGGTGTGCATAGTACTGAGACCGGCAAGTTTGTTGTGCAATCATGTGGGCCTCCATCTTCTTTTGAATGGCAGTGATCTCCACCAAGGTTTTTGCACAAGCCTCTGCAGCCTTCAATGATGTACAAGTGTCACACTTGGAAAAGCTAGAGTGTTTTGCAATCTCCACATCCTTAAAATGAGTATTCCATATGTTGTTGAAGGTACCAGTGCAGATTGCTTGGAGCCCCATCAAACTGAGGCACTTGTTCACATGTTCACACAGCTTCAATTGAGTGTAGATTGAAGGCAAAACCTTGAGATTTTCCCTGACCCCTGCATTTGTGGTTCGGCATTTGTGAGGCATCCTGTCTGCATTTGCTTCCACAAAAGCCTTGAGTATCTCTATGGCTGCCATGATGTGAGAGCGGGTTTTGACCAAGCGAGTGTTCCATGAACTGAGGTTCGCGCTCCATCTAGCCACTCATCCCTCCGACGGTAGAACGTGGTCTTTGGGATCCCGTATATACTGTACCAAGCTTTGAAGCAGATGGCCACCTTATTAAATACCATGGATGTACTTTGATAACCTGTGTCCGAGGCCATTCCATCAATACACCCAGTTAGTGCAGCATATACAAACTCATGCCTTTGCTTTTGGGTGAGCATACGAAAGACATGTCTACATTGGGTAATTTCATTCCGGTCTGCCATCTGACAACACTTCTTCTTGCAATAGTCAATCGTGGAAATGCTCGTAACACTTTCGGAAGATGTAGGATCCATCTTTACCCTCTTGCTGAAACTTGCAGGGGAAGATCTACAACCCATGAATCGCCTTTTTCTTACAATAGGACCAATGCAAGGAACCTCTTCAAATATGAGTTGTTCTTCCGGGTTGTTATTATTGAAATCCAACCTAGAATATGTTGAACCATCTTGCCGTCTTAATTCAGATGTTCGCCACCTCACGAGGGATCCAGGATACAATTTACCATTAGGTGAAACCTCTGTCACAACTACACCCACGAAGTCGGACCCTAGTTTCTCTTCTGACACTGCTTCCATTGGATTTATAGCTGTGATGATGCCTCTTCCGACTTCAATCTCACGAAGAAAGAGAATCACCTCATCCATCACAGTAGGCAAGCCATCATCTGGTAAACTCGTGCTACTATTTGTTTGTGACTCTGCATATTCTGTGTCAGCCTTGACTTCATCCAAATTCCACAATACAGGAGAACCCTCCTCAAATTCCATTCCCAGAACCTCAACATGCTTGTAAATGGTGTTCACCCATACGTACACACAAGATCCTTGGGCAATATTATGACATGATGCATTATTATCTCGAACTTCCACAGTTCCAGTGCCAACTATCTCGTTGTTCCGAAGAAGACATACTTTATCTCCAGTATTAAACATATTGTCCTGCACATAAATAATTGTATTATTTATGATATCTGTTTATGCAATATTTCTAAGAAATCTGAATTACGGTTACTTAATAATATGCATATGCAATAATACATAATTATGTTTAGAGATAATATCTCATGTTTGATTAATACAACTGATGGGCGGGATTAATCCCGCCCACGAATCCCTCCGACGAGGAACGGTCGGCGGGATTAATCTCGCCGCCGACTCAACCCCTTCGGAGAGAGTTGGCGGGATTAATCCGCCTTGGACTCCCTCCGACAAGGAAGAGCCGGCAGGATTAATCCCGCCGCCTCTTCCTCCTCGGGGGGAGTCCAGCGGGATTAATCTCGCCGACTCTCTCCAGCGAGGATGAGTCGACGGGATTAATCCCGCCGACTCTCTTCCTCGTCGGAGAGAGATGGCGGATTAATCCCGCCTTGGACTCCCTATGAAAGGAAGAGGCGGCAGGATTAATCCCGCCGGCTCTTCCTTGTCGGAGGGAGTCCAAGGCGGGATTAATCCCGCCCACAATTCTTACGACGGGGAATGGGTGGTGGATTAAACCCGCACATAACTCTCTCCAAAACTATGATTTCAAAGAGATCTCAGGATAAATCCTGTCCCAAATCCTTAAAATAGGGATGTGGTGGCGAGATTAATCCCGCCACCCCTTCCCTGCCTCCTAAAATGGTTGGCGGGATTAATCCCGCCGATAACTCTTTCTAATAAATTCTGGTAACTCTTCATCAGTTGAGAAGGTTATCGACGGATTAATCCCGCCACTCTTTTTCAGTGGCGGAGAAGCATTGCCCGAGAGATGGTGGCGGGATTAATCTCGCCACCTCTTCGAAGAGGCGAAAAAGAAATGGCCGGATTAATCCCGCCGCCTCGATTAACCTAGAATATTAAGTTAAAAGGATATTTAAACGGGATAAATCCCTAACGGAATATATTATAATCCTAATGCATTCCTAAACCCCTAAATTGTAATTTTAAGAGAGAATGTAAGAGAGTGAATCTTTATAAGTATTTTTAAATTTGTTTATAATACTTACTTGTAAACAGCACTGAAGGCGCCATGCTTTCCTATAAAGAATAACACCCAATTTAATATCGCTCCTGAGATGATCACTATGAAGAAAAAAGAAGATCTAAAGAGTGAAAAATACAAAAATGAAGAAACCCTTGCCGGAGAAAGAACCAGATCTGAATTTGAGTGGGAAATTAAATATTTTCATGTCAGACCGACAATACATATGTCAGAAATTCAAATTTTTTAAAAAGAACAGAAAATAAAATTTAAGATGAGTTGACACAAATATCCGACACTCTGACATATATACTCTCCAGTTCCAATGAGTATTTTAAAATTGCATTTAATGTTATTCAAGTGATTTGAGCTGTTTAATATTACGAAATTTTAGACTATATTCTACATTCTTAGTATTCAAGTATATTTATATATATATATATATAATATATACTATACAATAAATAAATTGATATATTATTATGTATCATTTAAAATATATTCATAGTTGTTTATTATTATTATTCTTAATTACTCGAGTATTTAGTTTTCATTTCCTAGTATCAATGGGATATTCTTATTATTTTATTAATATTTGAAGAATATTCTAATATTAAAACCTGATTATCATAATTAAATTAGTCTTGTTCTTAATTATGCAGTAATTATTCTACATTTGTATATATTAATGGGATTTTCTCAATTAATTTGTTATTATTTCAAAATATTCATGTGTTAAACCTTATTATCAATATTAAATTAATATATATTATTAAACTATATATGACTATATATTAAATAAAATGATGTATTATTGTATAATTTAAAATATGTTCATAGTGTGTATATTAATATCATTTCCTTAATTACTTGAGTAATTAATCTTCTTTATATTAATGGGATATTCTTATTATTTCTTATTATTCCAAGAATATTCCAATATTAAACATGATTATGATAATTAATTTAGTTAATTATTTGAGTACTTAATTTACATTTGTATATATTAATGGGATTTTCTCAATTAATTTCTTATTATTTCAAAAATATTTCAATGTTAAACCTTTTTATCTATATTAAATTAATATATATTATTAAAACTATATATGGCTATATATTAGATAAATCATATATTATTTGTATAATTTAAAATATGTTCATAGTGTGTTTATTAATATTATTTTCTTAATTATTCGATGTTTGTTTTGCACACATATATAAACACAATCATAAATTTACACACGCATTACAAGAACTTACAAAAACACATATGCACACACATGCACAACCGAAGAAATATGTTGCTTCTTTATTGAAAACATCATGTTCGCATGTATGATATATGTACTCAATCTGTGTGTATGTAACACATTGAATTTACATGTGTAATATTTATATTAAGCTTGTTGGGAGCAAACCCTAAACCCTAAACCCTAAACTCTGTGTATACATGTGTGTACAAAAAATAATTTTTCAACACTCTCTCTTCACACCATGGATGATCCATCTAAACCTAAACCCTAAACCCTAATATGTAACACAATGAATTTACTCATGTAATATGTATGTATGTCTGTGTGTATACACGTGTGTATGTATATATGTTAATTTCTGTCTTCTCTCATACATACACACCATGCATGATCCATGTTAATATGTACTGTCTCTCTTCTCTCAAACATACACACCATGCATGATCTATAATATGTACTCAGTCTCTCTAATATTATGTACTAATATGTATGTATGTCTGTGTGTATAATACACACCATGCATGATCCATAATATGTACTGTCTCTCTTCTCTCATATACTATGTATGTATATCTGTGTATATATGTAAGTATATATGTGTACTATATATGCAATGTGTACAAAAAAATTTTTCAACACTCTCTCTTCTCTCATACATACACACCATGCATGATCCATCCTAAATCCAAAACCCTAAACCCTAAACCATGTAATATGTATGTATGTCTGTGTGTATACACGTGTGTATGTATATATTATGTGTATTAATATATGCAATGTGTATGTATGTATGATACACATGAAACTTTAACACTCTCATGGACACACACATGTTAAATCCCTGCATGATTTATATTTTTGGGGTGTATGTGATACACCCACGCACACGCACGCGCTAATAATATAATGAAAGAATATTCATTTAGGGCGAATCTATATTTATTCTTACTCTCAGAAGGAATATTCTCTTAGGGTTAATAATATTATTAATTCCTTTAGGGTTTAGGTATATTCTTAGGGTTTCAAGAGGCGGCGGCTGTGAAATCGGCCGCGGCGGCGTGCACAGGTGAGATCTGTGTGTGTGTGTGTATATGTATGTATGTATATATGTATAGGAGTGTGCGTATAATTTGTGTACCAGTATCTATAAATTTTTTTTTATTGATCTATCTCTCCCACACACACGCACACTGCTTTACATATATATATATATATAATCAATGCATATTAACAAATAGTATACAACACTAGTTTATATATATGCTTATATATTCATATGGGTTATATATTATATACACACATATATATATGTGTGTGTTTATCTGTATAATTTTATTTATTTATTAGTTTTATCTCTCGCACACACACGCACACTCCTGTGTATATATATGTGTGTGTGTGTGTTTGTTTATCTGTATGATTTTATTTGTTTCGCTCACACACGCATACACACAATATACATATACCACATATATATACCTATATACATATATACATACATATATTATGTGTACCAGTATCTATATAATTTTTTTTATTGATCTATCTCTCCCACACACACGCACACTGCTTTATATATATATATATATATATATATATATAATCAATGCATATTAACAAATAGTATACACTAGTTTATATATATGCTTATATATTCACAGACTCTCTCTCTTTCTTTATGGGTTATATATCTATATACACACATATATATGTGTGTTTTCTCTGTATATGTTTATTTAATTATTAGTTTTATTTTTCGCACACACACGCACACTCCTGTGTATATATATTGTGTGTGTGTGTTTTTTATCTGTATGATTTTATTTGTTTTGCTCACACGCATACACACGATATACATATACACACATATATATACCTATGTACACACATATAATATGTGTACCAGTACTGTATAAGTTTATTTATTTATCTATCTCTTGCACACACACGTACACTCCTATACATACATATATATATATATATTAATAATATATATATATATGTGTTGTGTGTGTGTGTGTGTGTGTGTGTGTTTTTATCTGTATAATTTTTTTATTTATTAATTTTATCTCTCGCACACACGCTAAGCCCTCGAGCGGAGGGATTAATCCCGCCGCTATAGGTTTATGGCCTCGGCGGCAGGATTAATCCCGCCACTATATGGTTGGGGCCATGGCGGCGGGATTAATCCGCCGCCGAGGCCCTTCAACAGGCTATGGGCGGCGGGATTAATCCCGCCGCTCTAGGACAAACCGAAGAGCGGCGGGATTAATCCCGCTCCCATGGCTGCGTGAGGGCCTCGGCGGCGGGATTAATCCCACCGCTCACCCATGCCCTGCGCGGAATGCGGCGGGATTTATGTCGTCGGCAATGACCTGTGTGAATGGCCTAATGGCGGGATTAATCCCGGCGGATTTCGCACAGGGCATTTACAGGGGATGGGCGGCGGGATTAATCCTACCGCTCATTAGGCTAACCGAAGAGCCTGCATGAAAGATCTTGTACGGAAGGCTAACCGAAGAGCCTGCATGACATGTCCTGCGCGTAAGGCGGCAGGATTAATCCCGCCGCCCAGGAAATTCACGCAGGACATGAACGGCGGGATTAATCCCGCCGCTCTTCGGTTTGTCCAGGCAGCGGGATTAATCCGCAGCTCAGGCACTTCCGCAGGATATAAGCGGCGGGATTAATCTCGCCCCCCCATCCCTGTTCAAAATGCCGCAGTCAATATATATGTGTGAGCGCATATATTTACGAGAGGGCGGCGGGATTAATCTCTCCGAACCTTCATTGCCCGGTGGTGGGATTAATCCCGCCACCCTTTTTTCCTCCATTGGTATGTTGAATCAATCCCGACTAACTCTGTCTGAGACGGAGAAGGTTTTACAAAATACAAATGGAGGGAACTGAGAAGGGTGGTGGGATTAATTTCACCATCCCTTACATAGTGGGCGGGATTAATCCCGCCGCGTACGCATGCCCTGCGTGGAATTGGGCGGGATTTATCCCGCGCCATTGGCCTGCCTCAAGGGCCTAGGCGCGGGATTAATCTCGCAAGATTTCACACAGGGCATTGGCGTTCGGCGGGATTAATCCCGCCGACTAAGGCCCGAGTGAAGGGCCTGGGAGGCGGGATTAATCCCGCCGCGTACGCATGCCCTGCGCGGAATCGAGCGGGATTTATCCCGCCGCCATTGGCCTGCCTGAAGTGCCTAGGCGGCGGGATTAATCCCGCCGATTCGCGCAGGGAATTGACGTCCGACGGGATTAATCCCGCTGCATAGGGACCGAGTGAAGGCCCTGGGCGGCGGGATTAATCCCGCGAGTCTTCAATGCCTGTTGAGGAATGAATCCCGCCACCCTTCTCTTTTTTCTCTATTGGTGAGTCGGACCAATCCTAAACGTTTCTGTCTGAGACGTAGAAGGTTTACAACATACCAATGGAGAGAATTGGGAAGGGTGGGGAAATTCATTTAACCATCCCTTACATGGTGGGCGAGATTAATCCCGCCTCCTTTCTGGAGTCACTGAAGGGGTGTGAAATAAATCCTGCCCAGTTCTCTCTAGACCAGAAGGGTGGTAAGATTAATTCCGCACTCCCGTTCAAGGCCTCCAGAAAGGTGGCGAGATTAATCCCCCACTCTTTCAGGAGGCATTGAAGGGGTGGCGAGATTAATCCGCCGGCACCTTCCATGTGAATATATATGTGTATTAGTATATATAAGTTGCATATCTCATTTTTATTTACTTTTATCATCTTATCATAATATTTCGAGTAAAAGCTAGGAATCTATGTAAAACTGTCCAAGCTCACATTTGTGGTGGTTCTAAAACGAAATGTTATCTTTCTTTTGCACTAGCACAAATGTGAGCTTCGGACAGTTAATTACGTCTACTTCTCTCGTGTATTATTTTTGTATATTCGGGTTTATACAAGTGTGTGTGCGTTTTTATATGATTTGTATTCATAGTGTATTTTTGCAGAAGGACGATTTGATCAAACAAGGAGATCGAGTCATTAGTATGGAGTCGTCGTCAAATTCTGGGTAAGAATTAAAATAAAATCTGTTATACTCGGATACTTGAACTAATCATTTTTGTATTCAGATGTGGAATTGAGGTGACATTAAAGACAAGACAGGAGAAGAGATGGGCAGGGGGATTCTGGAATCAACTTGGCCATTTTTTAAGATAAATGGGAAGCGCATTGGAGCAACCATGGTTGCTGTCAAATTAACCTCTGTCACTCTCATGGACAAGCAAAACAATGGAAAGTAGATTCGCTAGTCAAGCACCCGAAGCAGGCTGCGAACCCAGATTGGACGATTCTCGACAGATATGCCTTGTTCCATCCAATGTCACGTTCTCGGATCCAGAGGTCGTCAGTTACAAATTAATTTCGGGTGGTTTTGTCGACTTGTGGATAATGACGTTCACGTGTTCACTAATGATGTTGACCTTGGAGTTCTTCTTCAACTCAACGAAAGCCCATCTATGGAGGGGATCCATCTGGATGTCTACTTCGAAGATCTTCAGACTCATCGAGTAGGTGTATTGTCAGGAGATATTGCTTCACAATACAGAAAATCAGCAAGTGGAGCAATCTTCCCTTCCATTGAAGAAGAACACAGCGACATCATAAGGGAGATTGAGAGGGTGTCTGTCTCAGGTTCTCTACAGATCACGTTCAATTTGCTTAGGAAGCTTCGGGAGCTGGAAGAGTGTGCCGAGAACACTAGAACAGCTGCAGTCGGGGATCACACATGTTGATTCGGATCGCAAAAGAAAATCATCAATCGTTTTGTCAAGCTGCACCTGTGGCATCTCATGCTGCAATAAGTCACAAGGAAATGATGTTGGATGATAAGATTTATCCTTGTAGGGTTAAATATTGCAGCGTCAACCCAAACTTCAATTACAGGCCACTCAACCAGGAACGTGTAGCTGAGCTCATGGAGAAGATGAAGGACGACAATTCTTATACCGTTCCACATAATGCTGTTTTGTGTCCATACTATGAAAGAAGGAAGGGCGCTGACAAAGTCTGGATCACAACACCAGAACAACTCATGAAGATTCAGACGGAGAATAAAAATCTATCAAGTACTACATCATTAGTGGCCAGCACACAATAACGGCAGCCCAACGACTTCTCGAGAACACAACAAAGGAACGATGGCAACAAAACTTTCCGAGCATACCCGTGAGAAGCTGACAAAAAGATCGGCGTTTTTAGCTAAGCCGAATCTCACAATCGAGCAGTACCATAAGTTATCGGCGGAATGGGACGCTGCCGACACCAACCACTACAACAGCAAAATATGGGAGAAGTTTAAACACACGCGAGCCGTGTGGGAATCTCTTCAGCGACCACAAAGAGCTACCGCAGGGAATACACAATCTGCGGAATACCGGGTAAGCAAATTGTTTGGGCGGGATTTATCTCGCCGGTATATTAATCTGTCTTTTTCCTCAGAGAGTTGAAGAAATTGCAGCAGTTGATTTTGCCCAGGTGGGCGGGAAGGAAACATCCTTTCTGATGATGTTGATTTCTTGCCCCGAAGATAGGATCTTTGCCAAATGGTTGGGGATTATGGAATCCTTTTCAAAAGGAACACTGAAGAAGAAGCAGACAAGTGAAGGGGAGCCCTCAGAAAAGTCTGCAAAGAAACCCAGTAAGACGCCGAAGGCTAAGTCTGTTCAATCTACAAAGGATGTAGACAACGATTTCAAGCTCACATGGTTGAAGCCTTTAAATGGACGATGACCAAGGAGTGAGATGGAAGTCTTGGCTGATGATTTGGTGATCGATGGCAAACTACAATTAATAACAGCCCAGCACCTCTCTCCTTTTCATCTCAAGGCAATGGAGTTGAAGACGGTCAGGCATTTCAAGGAGTGGTTGGGAATACACTGCCACAAACTGGGTTGGACCTCGACTTCAACATATGAAGAGGTTAGCAAATATTTGCATGTGACGAACGATGATATGCTTGTCGAATGGGTGAACCAATCGGAAGATCTAGGCAAGAATCTATTGCACGCCAACGCCAAAAAGGAGAACATTGGGATGACGCCTTCTCTTATGGCAGTCCTTCAGCAGCGGAGAACCGAATTGAACCTTATAAAGGAGGATGCTACGAATCACGACAAGCCCTACAGATGTTTGTTGTTAGATTCGGAGACTTTATGGGGTAACATCACTGCTTGTAGGAAACCGTTTCAATTGTTCGTGATGGATCGGCGGGTGTCAAAAAATCTTTCGACAGATAGGGCACTAGAGGATCTGGTGGAGAAACTTAGCCGTGCAAGCATATACATAGAAGGTATTTATTATTGAAATGCTTGCGCTCTTCACTGATACCTACTTTTTCAGGTATTTATTTCTTGATTCTTGCTCATGTCACCGATACTTTTGCCTTCGCCTTCGCCAAGAAGAATAGACATCGTTGGACAGGATTTTATATGAACGATGCTAATCCCAAGTGCATTGATACGTTGTTCACTTGGTTGTTAGGAATGCGCCAAACAATTTCAAGCTTCCAAATGACTGGCCAGGCATCTGTTTGCACTCCAACGGCCCTGAACCTCCATCCGATACACCGATAGGTATGAGTGACGTATTCGGCAATGTACGTTATCCAAACATTACAAGTCAAGCGGCACGGAGCATCGTCAACTTGATCAGGGGTCCTCACAGTGATGCGTGGGTTTTTGACTACTGCACTAGGGGGTCCGTCTTGAAGGAGTGTTACCTTCGGCATACATGTGTGTTTGCCGTTGAAAGGATAAGACCATGGTTGAGGACCTGAACAAGTGGATAGATAGGGTCTCAACTTAGTACCCCAACGAATCCATAAGGCGTATTTGAGAAAGTTCCTCCAGATAAGTGCGATAGCTCTGAAGGTGAATCTGGTTCAATCTCGGAGTCTGAGAACGAACTTCAATCAGATATTAGACCGGAAGTTATCTCGAACATTCGCACACTCCAGGACCCATGGAAACATCAATAGAAAATGCAGAAGATCTTGAACCATCTCACAAGCGGCTTAGACCTTCTTCGCCTCACTCAGAAGGTAATAGCGAAGAAGAATTGTTAATGAATTGATAGAGTGATGAATAGTTATAAATGAGTGTAACATAAGGCATTTTTGTATATTTCTTTTATATTTGTACAGAAAATAAATTCTCAAGGATAATGAAGCTTTAAATTCAAACATGGTCACACATTAACAAGGTAAATATATACCTTGATAATTTTAAGGTCAGCTAATTATCATTTTGCAGATGTAATGAAATAATTGAGAACATGGATTTTCAGCATTGGCATGAGGTAAGAGAGGGGTTTGGCGACAATTTCTGTGCACATGTCAGAATGACAGAGTTCATGCAGGAAATGGATAATAATGCAGCTCAAAACATCGTTACCATGGGGCCACTTCATCATCATTTTTATTGGCTTCAATTCCGAAATCAATTTCTTCAGCGCATGCAATATCTGAATCTTGTAAGGATGATGTACAATTAAATGATGAAGGGATAGGCAACGAGATAGTGGCACGGATAAATGTGAAAGGGAGCAAACAAGTGATTTGCAATGTATTCAAGAGGCAACGCTATCTCATGTTACTCATGGCCATATGTGTTGTTGGATGTCAATGGTGTTCTGCTTCATCGACAAAGGCCGATGATAGGAAAAAACAAATCAAACAAGGAGATTTCATTCCTTGTCATGGTAAATTTTGATATGATATTATTTTTGTCCAGGGTTGGATCGTCTCTTTCAAAAGCTTAAGGAGATGGGTGCGCTTGTGGGATTTGGTCATGCATGCAGATTCATAACTTAACACCGCTGTTGAATTTACTTAAGAAACATTGTAGTGTTGCAGAAGAGGTGATTCGTAAAGATTGGATTTTTGACCAACGAATGTGTTATAAACCTTTCGAATTTCACAATATAGGAAAGGAAAGCAAGCCATACTTCTTCAAGAATGAAAGAATAATTGGAACTCATGGGGAGATCAGTCGCTTAAGGATAATGGAGAATGCACATATCTTAGTAGTAGACGACTCTCCTCAGAAGGCTATGCTCAACCAAAACATTGCTTGTATTCATCCAATCACTTTGATCCATATTCTGATACTGATATCATGGATGAGCTAGTGAAACTACTTGGATACGTGCCTCAAAAGAAGAATCTCGAAAATTTTTGTGAGCAGTATCCACCGTATCAAACATTTCCTGAAGCTTTCTTTCTTGTGATTTTGAATTTTATAAAATGAAGGATACAACCGGGCGCTTTATAATATTATTCTTAAGGAACGTCATTCTTTAGATGAGCCTTTATGCAGACCTGGTCTTATTACATCTTATGTATTAACAAGGATGGCAACTCCCAATTGTATTCATAAGAGTGTTAGGTGGTGGCAACAACATCAAGATATTGACCAAAATGATTTGATTAATCCGGAGATGATGATTTAGACAAAATGAGGAGATTTCTCTGTATGGTTAGGAAGAAAGTATTTATAAATAAATTAACATGTTGATAAGGAAATGATTTCATTGTAATTATGTTTGATAGTATTTTTCATTATTGTAAACTATTTTAGAATAATATAAATATTCTAAGCTAGTTTAGGAATATTCTTTACTAAGTAAGGTTTAAATGATTAATTAATTAATTAATTAATATTTAAGGCTTAATTACATATTAATTAAATGATTAATTAATAATTAAAACTTAAGTATTAATTAGTAATTTATTTTATATTCCCATTTTTCACGTATCATGCCCACTTTAGTTACAACGTGCATAATTGTACTCTTTGGTGTTGAAATAAAACTTTAATAATACAGTATAACATGGCTATGATTTAAATATTTTTTTTTGTTAATTGCCGACTGAGCCAAAATCTTAAATTCTAAGAATATTTAAGAATATTCTAAGAATATTCTGGTAGATTCCTTAGAATATTTCGGGTCCAAGCCCGGAAGCCCGGAGGCCCTCTTTTGTCGAGACTCGGTAGCAAAGCTCTTAAAGCAGGCATTAGTTTAATTTAAATCAACACTTAATCAAATCTATCTACATAATATTCAATAATAGTTATTAAGTGAGTCTTCTTTAGAATTAAAATGTTGATTATAAATTTACTAATACTGAAGTTACACAATTTCATGCTCAAATTTCACACGGAATTTATATAATTTAAAGCTTCTTTTCAAACTGTTAATAACTAATATTCCAAGCCGAGATTAGGGAAAAAAATAAATCCATCTCACAAACCACACACACACACACAAATCATAAAGCTTAGTGTTGAAAAAAAACAAGAGAAAAGCTTATCCTTTATATAACTTTGAAAATTCAGTGGCTTCGAAGTTTGGATTCGAACGTTGAACAGTACCTTTGAAGTTAAAATTCGGATATAGTCGAGTGTTATAAATGCAGTAACTAAATTCATTGAACACTCTGATTTTTGCTGTCACATATGATCAGTGATAATCAACAATTTCTCATTGCAACAATTTGTCTCAGGTTAAGTGTTTTAGTACATTCTCAATCTCAAGATTAGTTTACCATGGTATTTATTTTAATCTCAAATGATACAGCTCCTTTTAAAAAAGATGAGTTGATAAAGTCACGATAAATAATTGTAGTCCTTTGAAAAAAGACAAATTGTGGATGTTGAAAAAATAATAAGTTGATAAGTCGTGATAAATAATTCTAGTCCTTAGAAAAAAATAAATAGTGGATGTTGAAAAATGAATTGATAAAGTCACGATATAATTTTAATCATTAAATTAAATAATACACAGTGAGATGAAGAATTAATTATAAATAATTAGTAATTAATTCATTTGTCATATGTTTTGGGTGGAGCACTTCGGAGCGTAGGCCAAATCAACTGTATTCAAGTCCTAAATTTAGCATCTGTGTGTTATATGAGATCAAAATTTACCATGGCACTCCACAATTCAGAAGGTAATATATCTAGAATATGCATAAATTAATTACTCATATATAACATCTGCATTTACATGTTTTATATACATTGATTTCTGAAACTTGTGAGATAAATTAATAAAGAGAGACTCTATACTTCAAGTTCTAATTGACATTTCCACTGTTCAGATCCGTTTGTCCTGGATGACTCCTCTAGCTCCAAGGACCTTACTAAGGACGAGTTTGGATTGCACCATGCAAGCAGGGATGGCAATTTAGTGTTGGTGAAGGACTTGCTTGGAAGTGATGGGGTCAAAACGAAAATACTCAAAAAGGACAGCGATGGCGACACGGTTCTTCATGTTGCCAGCACTGCCGACGTTCTCAGGTTTCTTTTGAATGAGCTAGGTGATACTGCAGAAGAGGGAATTTGCCAACCGGGTGGACGTGGTTTCACAGTGCTCCGTAAGGCTGTTTTGGGGAAAGATGTGGACATGCTTATGGTGTTGGTTGACTTCCTGGAGGATCGACTAGTGGATGTGATTTTCAGAGAGGCCGATGACAACTCGACAGTTCTACATCTTGCTGCCCGGATTGGTAATTTGAAGGCTGTCGAGATTTTCCTCTCTAAATTGGGCGATGAAGCCAAAGATGAAATTCTTCGAACGGATACGTTCCCTGGTAGAACAGTTCTTCATTGTGCTGCCGAAGGTGGGACATACAAGTTTTCAAGGAGATAATGTCTAGGCTGAGCGATGACTATGAAATTCATCGTGAAAAAGACTGTTGCGGTGACACAATCCTTCATACAGCTGCTGAGAAGGTAGTGTTAGCATTGTGGAGTTCTCTTAGAGAGACTAGGAGAGCAAGGTTCTAAAGATGCGATCCAGCAGAAAAACAATTCCAACAAAAATGTTCTTCATGCAGCTGCCGACCGGGGAAAGAAGGATGTTCTCGTAGTATTGCTTGACAAGCTTGGCAACGAAGCAAAGCGTGTGATACGTGAGAGTAACACGCTTCATGCAGCTGTTATATCTGGTCAGCTTGACATTGTGAAGGTTGTGGTGACTAAGCTAGGTCGCCAAGCACGCAATACCATCAATGAGAAAGATGTGTCGGGAAAGACAGTTCTTCATGTAGCTGCTCAGCGTGGGAACATTGACATGGTAAATTTAATCTTATGGAAGTTAGGTGGACATGCCCAAGATGCAATACTTGAACAAGACTTGCATGGTAACACAGTCCTTCGTACAGCAATTGAAAGAGGCAGTGTCGATATGTTAAAGACACTCATGGATAAGCTTGGTGACAGAGCAAAGGAAGGGATTCGTAAAATAAATAAATTAAACCAGAGCCTTCTTCATGCAGCTGTACAAGGTGGCAATAGCGACATTTTTAAAATGTTGATGCTGGAGTTGGGTGCTCAAGCCGAGGATGCAATTCGACAGGCAGATGATGATGGTAACAACCCTCTTCACTTTGCTGTTGAGCACCGTAAGAGCAACATGTTCAAGGAGATTGTTGAGCAAGGTGGTCGCGACCTTTTACGGCAACGCAATTGCGAAAATGCAACACCCATACACCTAGCTGCTTCTCGGTGGAAGGAGGAGGACACGTTCAAAAGTTTATTCCAACTAATGAATATTAAGGTGCAAGAATTGAAAGGTATGCTTACTAAACCGCACCATTTTGAAATGATGCTCAATATATTACTTTACAGATATTCTCGACAAGGGTCGCGCTCTGCACGTTGCTTGTGAATTAAGCAACAAGTATTTGGTGGAGATTTTGCTCGATCAAAATACTGAAGGAGCTGTGAAAATTAAAGATATTATGGCACATGACGAGTTGTTCATAGGTAACACTGCTCTTCACGCAGCTGCAATTGGAGGAGATCTTGACATTTTTAAACAACTGTTGGATGTGGCTGGTTTCATCATGCAACGACGTCAACACAGTTAAAATTGGTACGGGCAAACACCTTTGCATTTTGCTGTAGCAGAAGACGATTACGAGCTGGTTCAATATTTAATCGAGGAGAAAGGTGCTAATCCAGCTCAAGAGGATAATGCAGGTGTGACACCATTGCATTTTGCTGCCAGAAGCGCATCTCAACGTGTTTTACGGCTCATAAGTGATTCACTTGGGACGGACTACAATATTAACAGCTTAACGGGCTCGGCTGGTCTTAGTCCTTTACATTATGCAGCATGGAATGAGAACAAATGGGCTATTAACTGGTTAGTGGGAGCAGAAAAGGACAACAAGGACCGAATCAATTTGGAAATAAAAGACAAAGTGGAAAATCTGACACCTTGGTTATGGTCAGTTCTAGATTCTTCTAGCTACTTCAGGAAAGATGTATTGAGAAGTTTGCTGATTGCCCATATTAGCAAAGAAAAGAATCCATTTACAGATGACATCCAGAGGTTTCTTGAAGATCATTTGAATCTTGATGGCCAACTTTTGGATGTTGCATGCTGCGAGACGTTGAAAGGATGCTCTGATGGAAAGCTGAGTTTGAGTCGGAGTTTGATTTCATGTGTGGCTGCCTATGGTCATGCTACTACAGCTTCAAAACTTGCAGATGAGCTACAAAAGGTAAACGACAAAACATTTGTGAAGGAGTTCTTGCGTCAATCTCGACCATTGGAATTTGCTACTATGCGTGCCAATGCTGACGAAAGTAGGGTGAGTGTGGCAGAGAAATTTCTGGCAGTAATGGAAGAAAATGATGAGCTTCATAAGCAACTAAGGTCCAGTTTCAACATAGTGTTGCAGAGTGGGGGAAAAAAAGGCTTCGAGTTTGCCAGACTCTTGGTGAAACACATGCGACTGTCTCAGGTACATGACTTATTGCAAGCTCAATTATCTTCCAAAATGATGACTGACAACCCCGAACTAGAGAAGATAATGAAGGATAATCTAAAAAGCTAAGGTCGGTGGATAAGCTCAAGGTTGAGAATTTCTCTGGTCTGGTGCAGGATGTGCCTCTGGCTTACTGGATGGCACATCTCCACCGAAATGAACAAAAGGCAGAAGTACTCCATATATCATCATCAACTGAACAAGAGGAAGCAGAAACAAGATCCAAAAGCGCAGGCCATTCGAGCGAGTCGACAACCAACATCATGACATTCGTTAAGGAGCTTACCAGTAAAAGCACAAGCAAAGATGTGGTGGTGCTAGATGGCTATCCCAACAACGTGGGCAACCGCACTGGCCGGACAGCTTTACATTGGGCGGTCATCTTTGGTGATAAGGAGATTGTCAAGGAGCTTGTGGAGACCCAGGGTGCAAGCGGGATGTGGTTGACAAGTTTGGAAAGCCACCTTACTGGTATGCCAACGTTGCACCCGGATAAATACGATGATATGCTGGAACTACTCAAGTGGGATAAGTACTACGAGAACCTGCAGAGGGATCGGGACTGGTACATTGATGCACTCAATGCCATCCTGGTTGGAGCTGCATTGATTGCAACCGTCACATTTTCTGGTGTGTTACAGCCCCACTTCAGTATCCCATCAGCGACCCCAACCCAAATTCAGCTATTAAGTATGTGGCCATCAACAGAGGGGACGTACAGACATTTTGGGTCTTGAACAGCTTGTCCTTTCTTTAGCATGGCCAGTGCTCTGGCTGGGGTCACCGGAGTGTTACCCAACGTTGCAGTTTTCAATTTACATCTGGTGGAGAAAATTAGGAGGTTGTTAGTTCGAGCTGCTGTCTTGCTTGTTCTCCATAATCTTTGTTCTTGCTGCTTTGCATCGGCTGGCTTGGCGGTGTTACCAAAGGTGCTGAAGCTACAAGCTAACATGGTAGTCACAACCGTCATTGGGATTCTTTTGCGGATACAGGCTCTGGAAATTTGCAAAGGCTGTTAATGATCTTACACCTGACAATTTATGGAGACGTCGTGTGGATCCATTCATCCGTCACCTTTGGTCTACAGCAAGGAATATGTGGAATAGTAAACGAGAGGACATGATAGAACCAGTACACTCTGCAGTGGATCAATCTATCATCAAACCTGCGAACAACAAGCAGCGCAACTCAATCCGCTCCCACATTTTAGATTCCGGTGGCTATGCTCGTGGGGCTTATGACTGGACGATGGCCTGTGGGATGAACCGTTTGCTAACAAGGAGAACCGCATCGATATTTCAAGAGTGAGGTTGAGATAGGATGTCCCAAGACATAATAAAGTTTAATAAAGATATAGTCGTTGGATATAATTGGTATAAATGTAAGTGTGTGTATATGTTGCAAATCCCTTACGGCAGATTCATATAACAAAATGTAATGGACTAGCCACTGGCCTTTTTAAAAGTTTTCTATTAAAAAATACATATTTTTGTTACTTACACCTTCACCTTCATCATGCGTTTGTGTCACCGTGGATGTGCTTGAGTTCTTGTAGCTTCTCCTCCTGTAGAAGATCCCATCCAAAGTACTTGCAGACCTCCTCCAGACTCTTCCCCTTGGTCTCCGGCACAACGAAGTAGATAAACACCACCGACGCCACTGCAATGGAGGTGTACACAAAGAACGCCCGGAGGTAGTCAAGGCAGTGGCCAAGCTGAGATAAGTGAGCACAACCGTCCCACTTACACCACGGTTCACCGCGATGGAACACGCACGGAGCGTAAGTGGGAAGATCTCCGACGTCAGGACGTTACGGTCAGTCCGAATCCGATAGAGAAGCCAATCCCTGTGGAGCTGATAAGTAACAAGGGCCTCCGTCCGAACGTATCCAGCCAGATGGTTGCAACAAGCATGAACAGCGTCTTGGTGAGACCGACCGCAATGGTCATACCCAGAACTGCTGTTCTTCCCTTGATCCCCGCCTGGTGAAACATAGTCGGACTGTAGTACACCAACGCGTCAATCCCAAACGTCTGCTGGAAGAAATGTGTACTGAGCGATACGAGGAGCATCCTCCGAACCGGAGCGGATGGCAACAGGAGCTGTCTCCATATTCCTCTTGCCCTTCCTTACTATCCTCAACTCCTCGTCGTCTTTGTTTCCCTCCGGTCCTGCCAGTACTGCACCGTCCTTCCTTACAAGCTCCACTTCCTCACCCAGTGAATCCGAGACGGGCTTCCTACATATTAAAAAAGAGATTTATCTAAAAGATTATAGTAATTAGAAATAGAGAAAATTATCAAAATGACCCTCTACTTTTATATAATTAACAAAGTGGCCTTGAGTCAAATTTACTATTAATCAGAACACACACATGCAATATATTGTTTAAAGCTAAATATATAATAACATAAATGATAAATATATTGTTTTATGTGAACATATATAACATTGCATGTGTGTGTGCGTATTATTAAACTGATATAACTCAAGGCCAATTTGAGAATTAAATAAAACTAGAGGACCAGTTTGATAATTATATAGATTAGACCGAAAAGGAAGATGGATGGATGCCACCGAATCCAGCATTAACCCTCCACCCAATGGTCCTCGGAAGTGGGGAGAGCGCAAAGTTTGGCACGTAACCGATAAGTATTCCTGTGTTAATGAACACTTCCGAAAGCGACACCAAGGAACCCCTACTCCCCGGCGGTATAAAGGATATATATATATATATATAGAGAGAGAGAGAGAGAGAGAGAGAGAGAGAGAGAGACTTTGTATATTTATGATGTACATTCATTTTTATCTAGTCAGCATCACATGTCATTATACTAAGATAGAACATGATAATAAGTCTATTACTTAATAATAAATTAAATAGCTAATGAGAAATTTGCATACTCCTCATATAGACTTTACAAATATTGCTGATACTGTAAGATACTGTATATTATGTAATGTAACGTATATACGCATGTGTATATACACACATGCTAGTGACACATGGGTGGTGATCTGGCCCCATGTGTCAGCGCCACGTGTCGCATGTGTGCCACGTGGCAGGAGGTCTCCTGTATATAAGCAGGGTTTTTGTACTTAATGTATCTGACATTTTAATATATATCGGCTCTTTCATTGGTGGAGAAGTTGGGTATTCCTTTCTTCCGCCTTTTCCTTTTCGTGTTTTCATGACAATGAATATGGAGACGGCGTTTTAGCATTATTGCTACTGCTATTGATGCACAAACAAAGTTGTTGGAGCGCTTTGTTGAGGGTTCGTCCTCCTCTTCCCCGTCTGAGCCTCATGCCGGGGGATCTGCTTCTAGTACTCCTTCATCTTCTTCACAGGCCACAAATCCGAGGGTTCGACCCCGATCTTTTTGTGGTGATCCGGGAGATGATGTATACCACTGGTTTGATCATTTCCAAGTCATTGTTCGTTACCATGGTTGGGATGAGGCCCGTGCTCTCAGAGAATTCCCTACATGTTTGGAAGGCCCTGCGCTCAAGTGGTATAATGGATTGGCTGCGGAGATTCAAGCCAATAGTAATCGGTTAACGGAATGCCTCAAACGTACGTTTGGCAAAGTTGAGGATTCAGATGATGCTTTCCAACAACTGCATGCGATACGACAACATCCTGGTGAGTCTGTTATGCGGTTCAGTATTAGGTTCGGGGATTTAGTTCGGCGTGCATATCCTAACATGCCTGAGCCCATTAAGCTCGGTATGTTATGGCCAACTATGCGACCCGAACTTGTTCGATTCGTTCGGGCTCTTCGTCCTACCACATTGGAGGAAGCTTTTGCACTAGCTCAACGTTTTGAGTTGGTGCCTGGTGAGGGCCGTGTTCCCCTTGGGTTACCTGCTCCTCTTGTTCAGCGTGCTGATCCAATGGAGGTTGATGCTGCTGCATATGTGCCCGCACGCAAGCCTTTCGTGGTCGACCTCGGGGCCCACCCCGTGGACCACCTCCACGAAATCGTCCTGCACCTGCTCCAGTACCTGCCCGTGGTGGTCAAAATCCACGGATTCGTGACAGGAGGAATCGGAACAATGCAGGTCGACCCAATCAAGTTCATTGTTGGGCCTGTTGGGCCTGGACATACTTGGCGGGCATGCGATGTGTATCCTGATTGGCGTCCACCACATCCAGGCTGGCGACCATATGTTCCGGATGGTGTGCCTGTGGCGGCCATTATGCTAATGATGAGCTTTCAGATGACGAAGCCTCTCTTGCAGGTGGATCTGTTGCGGAAAACGAGTAATCGTACGGGCGACGGAGGGATCCCGTGCGATGGAGACTTCACCTCCATGTTTTTTCCGCTATGCATATCAAGGTTTGCAAGTTCCACCAGATCATCCAGTTTTCACATTTTCTGCACGGTGAATGATCTTTCAGTCACAGTGCTTGTGGATACAGGATCCAGTATGTCTTCCATAACTACTTCTCTAGCGCATCGGTGCTCATTACCCTTAAGACGTGCAGATAAGGTCTTGCACATTTTATATGGTAATGGGCAGTCTCGTGCAGTATCACAGTACACCACTTTGACTACGCTGGTTATGGGTGCCAACTGTAAGTTTCCCTCTGGGTCTCTTAGGGTTGTCCCTTCCCAGGTCTTTGACATCATTCTGGGATGTGATTGGTTAAAGCAGTCGAAAGGTACATGTGATTTTTCACTCTCTCCTCCTGTATTACGCTTGGAGTCTGTGTCTTTGCAGTCTGTTCCTTTACGTCCAGAGAAGCTTGTTGCTGTTTGTATCACGCATACAGCTCCTTTGATTCCGGTCTTGGGGTGGTGTTCATCTCAACAGGTTCAAATGCCGGATCCGTCACCTGAGTGTCGAGCACACTGCATCGAACAACTTAAGAAACAGTATGCAAGTTTGTTCAAATTTGATCTGTCCCAAGGTGCACGTGTGAAGACTCGACACTGTATACCCACCGGCAATGCAAAGCCTTTCAAAGTCCCGGTTCGACGCAGGTCACCAAAGGAGTTATCAGCCATGCGAACAGCTGTTACTGATATGATTGGTAAACGAGTGTGTCGTCCGTCACGGAGTCCATGGGCATGTGAACCTCATTTGGTTCCCAAGCCTGATGGATCTCTCCGATTTTGTGTGGATTACCGACCTCTTAACGATGTTACCATCAAAGATGTCTATCCACTTCCGAACTCTGCCGATCTATTAGATCGTTTGGGTCAGAGTCGATGGTTTACTAAGTTGGATTTGGCATCAGGATATTGGCAGGTTCCTATGGCTGAGGAGGATATTCCAAAAACGGCCTTCCGGACACCATTTGGTCTTTACGAGTTTTTGGTCATGCCTTTTGGATTGACTTCAGCTCCTGCCACCTTTCAACGCATGATGGATGAGCTTCTTTCCGATATGCCTGATATCACTGCCGATTTTATCGACGATGTGCTCATTCATGGGTCTGGTTCTTGGGAGGATCACATTCGTGATGTACGGCGCGTTCTTGATCGATTTCGAGAAGTTGGCCTGAAGTTGAAACTTGAAAAGTGTGTGTTTGGTTCGACCGACACCACTTACTTGGGTTACCGTATATCTCGAGAGGGTTTACAGGTGGATCCAATGAAGTTGCGAGCTGTTCGAGAGTTCCCTCGTCCCGTACAGTACAGGAAGTCCAGCGTTTCTTGGGCACGGTGCAGTACTTGGGTCGATTCATCGATCATCTCACTGATCGAACTGCCCCTCTTCGGGAGTTAGTTCGTCCACAGGTATCTTTCAGGTGGACTCGCAGGTGTCAGCAGGCATTTGACCAGTTAAAAGAGTTCCTGACAACTCCACCATTGCTTCAATACCCAGATTTTACTCGTCCGTTCATTTTACGAGTAGATGCCTCAGATGTTGGTATTGGTGGTGTATTGATGCAAACTGATGCTGTGGATTCTTCAATTCGACACCCGGTGGCTTACATTAGTCGAGTACTCACGCCGGCTGAGCGGAATTATTCCACTACTGAAAAAGAATGCCTTGCTGCTGTTTGGGGTTTTGAACGACTTCATGCCTACTTACATGGGAGTGAAACACTTTTGGAGTGTGATCATGCTGCTGTCACTTCCTTAAAACGGAAGAATTAGTGGGTCGTGTAGCCAGATGGGCATTACGTCTCCAAGTATATAACTTTAAGGTGGTGCACAGGCCTGGGCGAACAATGGTGGATGCGGATGCACTTTCTCGAGCACCCCTTTCTGATTCCACTTTGCCTGCTCATGCAGTCGCTGCAGCATTCGGTTTGATACAAGCCCCTCAGGTATTCGATGCCGACTTACCATCCTTGGAACAGTGGCAGGATGCCCAAAAACGTGAACCGTGGACGAGGCAATTACGGGATGCGTTTGCAAGTCCTCTTCCGAACCGCAGTTTCGACAATATCATGCTCAGTTTCGACTTCAGGATGGTTTATTGTATTTTATTGGGACAAATCCAGAGGACAGATGGCGTTGGCTGTGCCCTCTACATATGTTCCACACCTTCTTCGAGCATATCATGATTCCTATTGTTGGAGGTCATCTTGGTCACCAACGAGTGTTGGAGAAGCTCCGCAGATCCTTTTATTGGCCTAGCATGCGTGGTGATGTGATCAGGTATATTCAGAGTTGTCCCATTTGTCAAACTCGGAATTCCTCTACGACTCGGGCCATGGGGGTGTTAGAATCCATCAACGTCTCTCGCCCTTTTGAGTTAATTGCAGTGGATTTAATGGGACCTTTTCCACGTTCTTCTCAAGGTAACCAGTACATCATTGTCGTATCTGATTATTTAACTCGTTGGGTGGAGGTTGGTGCTCTTCCGGATGCAACTGCCTGTCAACAGCTTTGTTTTTGTTCGATAATGTGGTTTTGCAGCATTCTTGTCCAGAGCGGATGTTATCAGATAATGGCCCCGCTTTCATTGCAGAGGTATTCCGAGTGTTGTGTGAGAGGTTAGGGGTAAAACACTCATTTGCCTCTCCATATCATCCACAAACTGATGGTTTGGTGGAGCGATTGAATCGGACCTTCAAGGGTATGATCTCGAAGTATGTGAACTTCAATCACACTGACTGGGATTGGTATTTGCGATGCTTGAGATTTGCTTATGTAACAGGCATTCAGAGTTCGATTGGTATCTCTCCATTCAAGGCATTGTATGGATATGATCCTAAGTTGCCTAGTGAATTGGGATTATCATCGAATCTGCCACGTGCCGAGGATGCAAAATGTGGGCTCGACATTTGGATGCTGTCTTACCTCTTCTGCGTGCAGAGTCTGCTGAACATCTTGGTCGAGCTCAAATACAGCAACAATCTTCTTACAATGCACGACATCAAACTCCACCAGACTATGCTGACGGTGACTTAGTACTGGTACGTTTTCCCAAGCTAACTGCACCTGGGCTTGCAACTGGTTTATTACATAAGTGGCTTGGTCCCTACCGAGTTCTCCGAAAGGTTGGTCCTCAGGTGTATCAGGTACAGTTGGTGGGATCTCATGAGGTTGAATAGTTCACGTAGTTCGAATGAAACGGTTTGTTGTTCGAGACTCGTTGACTACATTCGGTCATACCTTAGATGGCCCACTCACACGGATCCAGGACCATCAGATCCATCACCATCTACACAACCGCAAGGGGGGATAATGTAAGATACTGTATATTATGTAATGTAACGTATATACGCATGTGTATATACACACATGCATAGTGACACATGGGTGGTGATCTGGCCCCATGTGTCAGCGCCACGTGTCGCATGTGTGCCACGTGGCAGGAGGTCTCCTGTATATAAGCAGGGTTTTTGTAGCTTAATGTATCTGACATTTTAATATATATCGGCTCTTTCAATACTTATATATTTAAAACGAAAATTAACTTAAATAATTACAACATTTATTAATTAACATACCTGTGTAAACTGGAGCAAGAATCATAGCAAAACCAACTCCAATACCCGAAACACACATCCAGTCATGAACTATGGGTCAAAGCCATTAACAAAGCTCTAATGAAGAATATTCCCAATGTTACTGCCATTGTTTTCTTCCGGCCGAGCCTATCTGCAAACTTCCCTGCCATAAGAGCCCCCTGCAATACACAAATATTAAAGTTTATATATGTGTGTATAAAGAGAGAGAATTTGTGAAAATAGATTCAAAGAATCATAATATATGATCTTAATTTAAAAATAATACATGTGGGTTAGTATACTTACAACTAAAGAGACAAGGTTTAAGGAGCCAACTAACACTTCCTGTTCTACATCAATCATCCTTTATAAACAGCAGTGCACCACTCATCACACCACTATCTGTAATAATAAAAAATAAAATATAAAACAAATAAGAAAAATAAAAGTGTACTAAACACAATTACATATTTCATAATCAGAGTTTAACTTAACAACATAGTTAGATTTTCAAATGAAGAACCAATTCCCAAGGTATAACGAGTACTAATGTTCAAGAAATATATGAGCCATTTTGTCCTTAAGATTTTCTATATTTTCACATAAATACTGCAAACTGAGGAATAACTATAAATGGTTTTCATCAATAGAAAAAAACAAAATGAATTACATGAACTAAAATCTCTCTCACACACTCACACACACATGATGAAGTTTGGCGCTCGTCGGACGCCCATTTAAAAATTATATAATGGAGAATAACTATGATAATCCACGTGGACAAAAAAATCAGCAGAAAAACATTAGGGTTCTTGGGAAGCTCAGCGGGATTTGCCAAATCTTCCTCATCACCTAGCGGTTGAAAACTACCAAACATACATATTAACATACCCGGTATAACCTATATTTGTTATACTACTAAACAAGTGGCTTGTTATATATATATATATATATATGATACCCTTCAGTGCCTTCTAGAGATGCTTCCAGTGACAAATGTACCCACTGAGGAGCCTCAATGTGCTCCTGCAATCGCAATAACATATTAGTTGAAATGTTTCTTCAGTATTATTCATCAATCAGCAAAATAATGTAGAAAATGACTAAATATGTAATAAAGTTAAATCTAAACTATAACTAAAATAAAAATAAATTCATACTAGATTTATACCAGATAGTCCCAGTAATCCATTGCCAGAGGTTCTTCAGCTGCCGCCATTGACAACTGGTAAGCTTTCATAGCTAACGATGAGCTCTTCTGAGCCATTGCCTGCTCCAGTTTCATTCCAGAAACAGAATATATGTATGAATCCGGTGATCAAATCAAACAATTTCCAAGACCTAAGCCTTCTGCTGCTCTAGAAACCGTGATTAATCATGGCCTAGAACATGCATTCAGTAATTAGAACTCTTTGGCGATTTAGTGCATATGTGTCATAGTGCATATGTATGACACGCATTTATACATGCGTGTGTGTATGCGCATTTTCACGCATAGTACATGGTTCATACATCCATGTAAAGGTAGATAGAAAGATATATACGTATGAATATCAGAATATACTAAGAGAATATCCCATAACCTTACACTTGTTCAAATTTTTAAGAGCACATAAACACATCTGACACATACATAGACACAAGATACATAAATAAACACATCTGAAACATATTTATGCTACAAAATCAAATACAATGATTCCATAACTTATCACATAAACATATATATATATGAACATATCCATCATCTAGAGTATAAATAAATGTATTAAAGATGCTTTGACGCATCTGTGTGTATGCCGATTCGATGTATATATCATGAGAGCCACTACCAGGTTTAGAAGTGACGTTCGTATAGAATATGTTTGACAACTTATATACATATATGTAATAATAAAGCTCATATATATGAACAGATACACATGTTTTAATGAAGTATTATATTCCGAGTGATTAATTTATTCTATATGCACTTGAGACAGCGATTTTACCTGAAATCGAGTATGAAGCAAGCCTAACAGATTTTGCTGAAGTGCCTTCATCCGTCTAACTTGCGACTTGTCAATCTCTCCTGTTCTTTATCAGGATCGCTTGAAGAACAGGGAGCGCCGATTGACCGGACCTAGATTACAGATTTGAGCTTAGAATCACCATTCTGCTTACTAGATTGGTGCTTTCTTCACATTTTATCTCAAGAACCCTAAACTCTTCTAGACCGTCCGATATCGGCTCGCTGGATCGACGGAATAGATTTAATTACCCCTTAGTTATATTTGTGGGTTATTCAGCTGAAAAACTGTTGTCTACCAAGCATTTTGATGTTGGACATTAAACTAATTATTTAAATTATCATTAATGTTAATTATAAAATAAATAATAAAGTGATATTAATATTAATAAGCTATATTAATATAGCTTGTAAGATACTGTATATTATGTAATGTACGTATATACGCATGTGTATATACACACATGCATAGTGACACATGGGTGGTGATCTGGCCGCCATGTGTCAGCGCCACGTGTCGCATGTGTGCCACGTGGCAGGAGGTCTCCTGTATATAAGCAGGGTTTTTGTAGCTTAATGATCTGACATTTTTAATATATCGGCTCTTTCATTGGTGGAGAAGTTGGGTATTCCTTTCTTCCGCCTTTTCCTTTTCGTGTTTTCATGACAATGAATATGGAGACGGCGTTTAGCATTATTGCTACTGCTATTGATGCACAAACAAAGTTGTTGGAGCGCTTTGTTGAGGGTCGTCCTCCTCTTCCCCGTCTGAGCCTCATGCCGGGGGATCTGCTTCTAGTACTCCTTCATCTTCTTCACAGGCCACAAATCCGAGGGTTCGACCCCGATCTTTTTGTGGTGATCCGGGAGATGATGTATACCACTGGTTTGATCATTTCCAAGTCATTGTTCGTTACCATGGTTGGGATGAGGCCCGTGCTCTCAGAGAATTCCCTACATGTTTGGAAGGTCCTGCGCTCAAGTGGTATAATGGATTGGCTGCGGAGATTCAAGCCAATAGTAATCGGTTAACGGAATGCCTCAAACGTACGTTTGGCAAAGTTGAGGATTCAGATGATGCTTTCCAACAACTGCATGCGATACGACAACATCCTGGTGAGTCTGTTATGCGGTTCAGTATTAGGTTCGGGGATTTAGTTCGGCGTGCATATCCTAACATGCCTGAGCCATTAAGCTCGGTATGTTATGGCCAACTATGCGACCCGAACTTGTTCGATTCGTTCGGGCTCTTCGTCCTACCACATTGGAGGAAGCTTTTGCACTAGCTCAACGTTTTGAGTTGGTGCCTGGTGAGGGCCGTGTTCCCCTTGGGTTACCTGCTCCTCTTGTTCAGCGTGCTGATCCAATGGAGGTTGATGCTGCTGCATATGTGCCCGCACGGCAAGCTTTCGTGGTCGACCTCGGGGCCCACCCCGTGGACCACCTCCACGAAATCGTCCTGCACCTGCTCCAGTACCTGCCCGTGGTGGTCAAAATCCACGGATTCGTGACAGGAGGAATCGGAACAATGCAGGTCGACCCAATCAAGTTCATTGTTGGGCCTGTTGGGCGCCTGGACATACTTGGCGGGCATGCGATGTGTATCCTGATTGGCGTCCACCACATCCAGGCTGGCGACCATATGTTCCGGATGGTGTGCCTGTGGCGGCCATTATGCTGATGATGAGCTTCAGATGACGAAGCCTCTCTTGTAGGTGGATCTGTTGCGGAAAACGAGTAATCGTACGGGCGACGGAGGGATCCCGTGCGATGGAGACTTCACCTCCATGTTTTTTCCGCTATGCATATCAAGGTTTGCAAGTTCCACCAGATCATCCAGTTTTCACATTTTCTGCACGGGTGAATGATCTTTCAGTCACAGTGCTTGTGGATACAGGATCCAGTATGTCTTCCATAACTGCTTCTCTAGCGCATCGGTGCTCATTACCCTTAAGACGTGCAGATAAGGTCTTGCACATTTTATATGGTAATGGGCAGTCTCGTGCAGTATCACAGTACACCACTTTGACTACGCTGGTTATGGGTGCCAACTGTAAGTTTCCCTCTGGGTCTCTTAGGGTTGTCCCTTCCCAGGTCTTTGACATCATTCTGGGATGTGATTGGTTAAAGCAGTCGAAAGGTACATGTGATTTTTCACTCTCTCCTCCTGTATTACGCTTGGAGTCTGTGTCTTTGCAGTCTGTTCCTTTACGTCCAGAGAAGCTTGTTGCTGTTTGTATCACGCATACAGCTCCTTTGATTCCGGTCTTGGGTGGTGTTCATCTCAACAGGTTCAAATGCCGGATCCGTCACCTGAGTGTCGAGCACACTGCATCGAACAACTTAAGAAACAGTATGCAAGTTTGTTCAAATTTGATCTGTCCCAAGGTGCACGTGTGAAGACTCGACACTGTATACCCACCGGCAATGCAAAGCCTTTCAAAGTCCCGGTTCGACGCAGGTCACCAAAGGAGTTATCAGCCATGCGAACAGCTGTTACTGATATGATTGGTAAACGAGTGTGTCGTCCGTCACGGAGTCCATGGGCATGTGAACCTCATTTGGTTCCCAAGCCTGATGGATCTCTCCGATTTTGTGTGGATTACCGACCTCTTAACGATGTTACCATCAAAGATGTCTATCCACTTCCGAACTCTGCCGATCTATTAGATCGTTTGGGTCAGAGTCGATGGTTTACTAAGTTGGATTTGGCATCAGGATATTGGCAGGTTCCTATGGCTGAGGAGGATATTCCAAAAACGGCCTTCCGGACACCATTTGGTCTTTACGAGTTTTTGGTCATGCCTTTTGGATTGACTTCAGCTCCTGCCACCTTTCAACGCATGATGGATGAGCTTCTTTCCGATATGCCTGATATCACTGCCGATTTTATCGACGATGTGCTCATTCATGGGTCTGGTTCTTGGGAGGATCACATTCGTGATGTACGGCGCGTTCTTGATCGATTTCGAGAAGTTGGCCTGAAGTTGAAACTTGAAAAGTGTGTGTTTGGTTCGACCGACACCACTTACTTGGGTTACCGTATATCTCGAGAGGGTTTACAGGTGGATCCAATGAAGTTGCGAGCTGTTCGAGAGTTCCCTCGTCCCGTACAGTACAGGAAGTCCAGCGTTTCTTGGGCACGGTGCAGTACTTGGGTCGATTCATCGATCATCTCACTGATCGAACTGCCCCTCTTCGGGAGTTAGTTCGTCCACAGGTATCTTTCAGGTGGACTCGCAGGTGTCAGCAGGCATTTGACCAGTTAAAAGAGTTCCTGACAACTCCACCATTGCTTCAATACCCAGATTTTACTCGTCCGTTCATTTTACGAGTAGATGCCTCAGATGTTGGTATTGGTGGTGTATTGATGCAAACTGATGCTGTGGATTCTTCAATTCGACACCCGGTGGCTTACATTAGTCGAGTACTCACGCCGGCTGAGCGGAATTATTCCACTACTGAAAAAGAATGCCTTGCTGCTGTTTGGGGTTTTGAACGACTTCATGCCTACTTACATGGGAGTGAAACACTTTTGGAGTGTGATCATGCTGCTGTCACTTCCTTGCTAAAACGGAAGAATCTAGTGGGTCGTGTAGCCAGATGGGCATTACGTCTCCAAGTATATAAACTTTAAGGTGGTGCACAGCACGCCTGGGCGAACAATGGTGGATGCGGATGCACTTTCTCGAGCACCCCTTTCTGATTCCACTTTGCCTGCTCATGCAGTCGCTGCAGCATTCGGTTTGATACAAGCCCCTCAGGTATTCGATGCCGACTTACCATCCTTGGAACAGTGGCAGGATGCCCAAAAACGTGAACCGTGGACGAGGCAATTACGGGATGCGTTTGCAAGTCCCTCTTCCGAACCGCAGTTTCGACAATATCATGCTCAGTTTCGACTTCAGGATGGTTTATTGTATTTTATTGGGACAAATCCAGACGACAGATGGCGATTGGCTGTGCCCTCTACATATGTTCCACACCTTCTTCGAGCATATCATGATTCGCCTATTGTTGGAGGTCATCTTGGTCACCAACGAGTGTTGGAGAAGCTCCGCAGATCCTTTTATTGGCCTAGCATGCGTGGTGATGTGATCAGGTATATTCAGAGTTGTCCCATTTGTCAAACTCGGAATTCCTCTACGACTCGGGCCATGGGGGTGTTAGAATCCATCAACGTCTCTCGCCCTTTTGAGTTAATTGCAGTGGATTTAATGGGACCTTTTCCACGTTCTTCTCAAGGTAACCAGTACATCATTGTCGTATCTGATTATTTAACTCGTTGGGTGGAGGTTGGTGCTCTTCGGATGCAACTGCCCTGTCAACAGCTTTGTTTTTGTTCGATAATGTGGTTTTGCAGCATTCTTGTCCAGAGCGGATGTTATCAGATAATGGCCCCGCTTTCATTGCAGAGGTATTCCGAGTGTTGTGTGAGAGGTTAGGGGTAAAACACTCATTTGCCTCTCCATATCATCCACAAACTGATGGTTTGGTGGAGCGATTGAATCGGACCTTCAAGGGTATGATCTCGAAGTATGTGAACTTCAATCACACTGACTGGGATTGGTATTTGCGATGCTTGAGATTTGCTTATGTAACAGGCATTCAGAGTTCGATTGGTATCTCTCCATTCAAGGCATTGTATGGATATGATCCTAAGTTGCCTAGTGAATTGGGATTATCATCAAATCTGCCACGTGCCGAGGATGCGAAAATGTGGGCTCGACATTTGGATGCTGTCTTACCTCTTCTGCGTGCAGAGTCTGCTGAACATCTTGGTCGGGCTCAAATACAGCAACAATTTCTTACAATGCACGACATCAAACTCCACCAGACTATGCTGACGGTGACTTAGTACTGGTACGTTTTCCCAAGTTAACCGCACCTGGGCTTGCAACTGGTTTATTACATAAGTGGCTTGGTCCCTACCGAGTTCTCCGAAAGGTTGGTCCTCAGTGTATCAGGTACAGTTGGTGGGATCTCATGAGGTTGAAATAGTTCACGTAGTTCGAATGAAACGGTTTGTTGTTCGAGACTCGTTGACTACATTCGGTCATACCTTAGATGGCCCAACTCACACGGATCCAGGACCATCAGATCCATCACCATCTACACAACCGCAGAAGGGGGGATAATGTAAGATACTGTATATTATGTAATGTAACATATATACGCATGTGTATATACACACATGCATAGTGACACATGGGTGGTGATCTGGCCGCCATGTGTCAGCGCCACGTGTCGCATGTGTGCCACGTGGCAGGAGGTCTCCTGTATATAAGCAGGGTTTTTGTAGCTTAATGGATCTGACATTTTTAATATATATCGGCTCTTTCAAGCTTATTAATATTAATAAGTTAATGAGTCAGGGTTGATGAGTCGTTCTGGGGTATATTCAGGAATCTAACGTGTCTGTAAAAAACTATTGAACATTGAATTAATTATTAATTTATGGTAAAATTTATCGTTTATCATATTAATGTTAATTATAATAAAGTACATTAATATTAATAAGTAAATGGGGTCAATCGCATTTGGGCTTCTCCTCTTCCCATCAGGAAGTACATGCGCGCACATACACACACGCACGCGCACACATACACACACAATAATATTATATATATATATATTAACAGGCAAGGAAGGAGAACGATGTTGAAATTGTTGAACAAGTTGAAGTTGTTATGAAAGCAGCTATGGCTGCAAAAGACCGCACCTTACGCCCAGAAGTCCTTCTTTTTAACAAGGTTCGTTTATATTAATATTTATTAATTAATATAAATAAATAAATAAAATAGTTATTGAGGAACAATAACTCGGCTGAGAGACAACAAACACTGCAAGAGAATTACCAGTATCTTCACCAAGATAGTTATTTCTTCGAGCTTTTGGAGAACACAATAATGGAAGTGGACGGGCTTAAAGACAGCACACCGGACAAAGGCAAGCTTGTTATTCAGCTCAGGATTATTAACAAGCAAACGAGAAAGGTAGCAAAGCTCTTAAAGCAGGCATTAGTTTAATTTTTTTTAATGTTTAAATCAATAATTTATCAAAATCTATCTACATTTTAATTCTTTAGAATTAAAATGTTGGTTATACATTTATTAATACTAAAGTTACACAATTTCATGCTCAATATTATATGGAATTTATATAAATAATATTAAATTTAATCAAGTTTCTTTTCAAAATATTAATAACTTCTCATATTATAATATTCCAAACCGAGATTGAGAAAAAAAAAAAATCATCTCACAAACACACACACACAACACACACACACAAATACTTACACGCACGCACCCACACAAATCGTAAAGCTTAAAATAAAGATAAAAGAAACTTAGTGTTGAAAAAAAAAGGGACCAAAAAAGAGAAAAGCTTATCCTTTATATAAAAAGATTCAAAGGTAAGAAAACTTGTCCTTTGAGAAAAGAAAAAGAATTTATTTAAATTTAATCAAACTAATATTCCAAACTAAAAATTCATCTCTCAAACACACACACACACACACAAAGCTTATCCTTTATATAAAGCGAAAAGCAAAGATTCAAAACTTAGCCTTTAAGAAAAAAAAAAGAGAAGCAAACAGTTGCTCAGTGGCTTCCGAAGTTTGGATTCGGACATTGAACAGTACCTTTGAAGTTAAATATACATAAAGAGAGTTGCAATAACTTAGTAGAGTGTTATAAATACAGCAATTAAATGTATTGAAAACTCTATAATCAGTGATTGCAACAATTTGTCTCTGGTTGAGTGTTTTGGGTACATTCTCAACATTAGTTTACCATGGCGCTCCACAATTCAGAAGGTAATAGAATTGCATAATTCATATATAACATTTATATTTACATGTTTTATATACATTGTTTTCCACTTCAAAGTCCTAAGTGACATTTCCACTGTTCAGATTGGGTTGTCGTGCAATTTGATGAGGATGACTGCTCTAACTCCAACGGTGAGGCGTTGGACCTTTCAGAAGGTAATATATCTACTATATATAACATTTATATTTACATGTTTTATATACATAAACTTGTGAGTTAAATTAATAGAGAGACTCTATACTTCAATTTCTAATTGACATTTCCACTGTTCAGATCCGATTGTCCTGGATGACTCCTCTAGCTCCAAGGACCTTACTATGGACGAGTTTGCATTGCACCGTGCAAGCAGGGATGGCAATTTAGTGTTGGTGAAGGACTTGCTTGGAAGTGATGAGGTCAAAACAAAAATACTCAAAAAGGACAGCGATGGCGACACGGTTCTTCATGTTGCCAGCACTGCCGATGTTCTCAGGTTTCTTTTGAATGAGCTAGGTGATACTGCAAAAGAGGGAATTTGCCAACCAGGTGGACGTGGTTTCACAGTGCTCCATAAGGCTGTTTTGGGGAAAGATGTGGACATGCTTATGGTGTTGGTTGACTTCCTGGAGGATCGACTAGTGGATGTGATTTTCAGAGAGGACGATAGAAACATGACAGTTCTACATCATGCTGCCGAGATTGGTAATTTGAAGGCTGTCGAGATCTTCCTCTCTAAATTGGGCGATGAAGCCAAAGATGAAATTCTTCGAAAAGATAAGTTCAATGGTAGAACAGTTCTTCATTGGGCTGCCAAAGGTGGGGACATACAAGTTTTCAAGGAGATAATGTCTAGGCTGAGCGATGACTATGAAATTCATCGTGAGAAAGACAATGGTGATAACACAATCCTTCATACAGCTGCTAAGAACGGTAGTGTTAGCATTGTGGAGTTTCTCTTAGAGAGACTAGGAGAGCAAGGTTCTAAAGATGCGATCCAGCAGAAAAACAGAGACATCCAAAATGTTCTTCATGTAGCTGCCTACGAGGGAAAGAAGGATGTTCTCGTAGTATTGCTTGACAAGCTTGGCAACGAAGCAAAGCGTGTGATACGTGAGAAGGATGGTTTAAGAGGTAACACAGTGCTTCATACAGCTGTTATATCTGGTCAGGTTGACATTGTGAAGGTTGTCAAGCACGCAATACCATCAATGAGAAAGATGTGTTCAGAAGGACACTTCTTCATATAGCTGCTCAGCTTGGGAACATTGACGTGGTAAATTTAATCTTATGAAAGTTAGGTGGACATGCCCAAGATGCAATACTTGAAAAAGACTTGGATGGTGACACAGTCCTTCGTACAGCAATTGGAAGAGGCAATGTCGATATATTAAAGACACTCATGGATAAGCTTGGTGACAGAGCAAAGGAAGGGATTCGTAAAAAACATAAACAAAAAGAGACCTTCTTCATGCAGTTGCACGTGGTGGCAATAGCGACATTTTTAAAATGTTGATGCTGGAGTTGGGTGCTCAAGCCGAGGATGCAATTCGACAGGCAGATGATGATGGTAACAACCCTCTTCACTTTGCTGTTAAGTACCGTAAGAGCAACATGTTCAAGGAGATTGTTGAATCACGATAATGCAACATACACCTAGCTGCTTATCTGTGGAAGGAGGACACGTTCAAAAGTTTATTCCAACAAATGAATATTAAGGTGCAAGAATTGAAAGGTATGCTTACTAAACCACACCGTTTTGAAATGATGCTCAATATATTACTTTACAGATATTCTCGACAAGGGTCGCGCTCTGCACATTGCTTGTGAATTAAGTAACAAGATTTGGTGGAGATTTTGCTCGATCAAAATACTGAAGGAGCTGTGAAAATTAAAGATACTATGGCACATGACGAGTTGTTCCTAGGTAACACTGCTCTTCACGCAGCTGCAATTGGAGGAGATCTTGACATTTTTAAACAACTGTTGGATGTGGCTGGTTCATCATGCAACGACGTCAACAAAGTTCAAAATTGGTACGGGCAAACACCCTTTTGCATTTGTAGCACAAGACAAGTACAAGCTGGTTCAATATTTAATTGAGGAGAAAGGCGCTAATCCAGCTCAAGAGGATAATGCAGGTGTGACACCATTGCATTTTGCTGCCAGAAGCGCATCTGAAGAAGTTTTACAGCTCATAAGTGATTCGCGTGGGACGGACTACAATATCAATAGGCTAACGTCGGCTGGTCTTAGTCCTTTACATTATGCAGCATGGAATGGCAACAGCAGTGCTATTGACTGGTTACTGGGAGCAGAAAAGGACAACAGGGACCGAATTGATTTGGAAGTAAAAGACAAAGTGGAAAATCTGACACCTTGGTTATGGTCAGTTTCAGGCCTTTCTTACTCCAGCGTATTGAGAACTTTGCTGATTGCCCATATTAGCAAAGAAAAGAATCCATTTACAGATGACATCCAGAGGTTTCTTGAAGATCATTTGATCTTGATGCCAACTTTTGGATGTTCATGCTGCGAGACGTTGAAAGGATGCTCTGATGGAAAGCTGAGTTTGAGTCGGAGTTTGATTTCATGTGTGGCTGCCTATGGTAATTACTACAGCTTCAAAACTTGCAGATGAGCTACAAAAGGTAAACCACAGACAGGAGTTGTTGCATCAATCTCGACCATTGGAATTTCTTGCTATGCGTGCCAATGCTGACGAAAGTAGGTGGTGTGGCAGAGATATTTCTGGCAGTAACGGAAGAAAATGACGAGCTTCATAAGCAACTAGAGTCCAGTTTCAAGAGAATGTTGCAGAGTGGGGGAAAAAAGGCTTAGAGTTTGCCAGACTCTTGGTGAAACACATGCGACTGTCTCAGGTACATGACTTATTGCAAGCTGAATTATCTTCCAGAATGATGACAGACAACCCCAACTAAAGAAGATAATGGAGGATAATCTAAAGAAGTTAAGGTCGGTGGATAAGCTCAAGGTTGAGAATTTCTCTGGTCTGGTGCATGATGTGCCTCTGGCTTACTGGATGGCACATCTCCACCGAACTGAACAAAAGGTAGAAGTACTCCATACATCAACATCAACTGAACAAGAGGAAGCAGAAACAAGATCCAAAAGCGCAGGCCATTCGAGCGAGTCGACAACCAACCATGACATTCTTAAGGAGCTTACCAGTAAAACCACAAGCAAAGATGTGGTGGTGCTAGATGGCTATCCCAACAACGTGGGCAACCGCACTGGCCGGACAGCTTTACATTGGGCGGTCATCTTTGGTGATAAGGAGATTGTCAAGGAGCTTTGTGGAGACCCAGGGTGCAAGCGGGATGTGGTTGACAAGTTTGGAAAGCCACCTTACTGGTATGCAACGTTGCACCCGGATAAATACGATGATATGCTGGACTACCTCAAGTGGGATAAGTACTACGAGAACCTGCAGAGGGATCGGGACTGGTACATTGATGCACTCAATGCCATCCTGGTTGGAGCTGCATTGATTGCAACGTCACATTTTCTGGTGTGTTACAGCCCCACTTCAGTATCCCATCAGCGACCCCAACCCAAATTCAGCTATTAAGTATGTGGCCATCAACAGAGGGGACGTACAGACATTTGGGTGTTGAACAGCTTGTCCTTCTTCTTTAGCATGGCTAGTGCTCTGGCTGGGGTCACCGGAGTGTTACCCAACGTTGCAGTTTTCAATTTACATCTGGTGGAGAATGTTATGTTGTCTTGCTTGTCATCTCCATAATCTTTGTTCTTGCTGCTTTTGCTTCGGCTGGCTTGGCGGTGTTACCAAAGGTGCTGAAGTTACAAGCTAACATGGTAGTCACAACAGCCATTGGAGGATTCTTTTGCGGATACAGGCTCTGGAAATTTGGCAAGGCTGTTAATGCTCTTACACCTGACAATATGGAGACGTCGTGTGGATCCATTCATTCGTCACCTTTGGTCTACAGCAAGGCCGTTCATCGTCACCTTTGGTCTACAGCAAGGCCGTTCATTCGTCACCTTTGGTCTACAGTAAGGAATATGTGGAATAGTAAACGAGAGGACATGATAGAACCAGTACACTCTGCAGTGGATCAATCTATCATCAAACCTGTCAACAACAAGCAGCGCAACTCAATCCGCTCCCACAATTTAGATTCCGGTGGCTATGCTCATGGGCGCTATGGTAGCACTATTCCTTATGACTGGGACGATGGCCTGTGGAATGAACCGTTTGCTAAGAAGGAGAACCGCATCGATATTTCAATTGAGGATTGAGAGATGATGGGCATAATAAAGTTTAATAAAGATATAGTTGCTATAAATGTAAAATGTGTGTATATGTTGCACGCTTTTAAGTTATCCATGACAATCCCTTACAGCAGCTTCATATAACAAAATGTAATGGACTAGCCAGGGATTGTGTGTGTAAATACTGGCCTTTTCAAAAGTTTTCTATTAAAGAACACATATTTTTGTTGTCATCATGCGTTTGTGTCACCGTGGATGTGCTTTGAGTTCTTGTAGCTTCTCCTCCTGTAGAGGATCCCATCCAAAGTACTTGCAGGCCTCCTCCAGACTCTTCCCCTTGGTCTCCGGCACAACGAAGTAGATAAACACCACCGACGCCAATGCGATGGAGGTGTACACAAAGAACGCCCCGGAGGTAGTCAAGGCAGTGGCCAAGCTGAGATAAGTGAGTGCAACCGTCCCACTTACACCACACGGTTCACCGCGACGGACAGTGCCATAGCACACGCACGGAGCGTAAGTGGGAAGATCTCCGACGTCAGGACGTAGACGGTCGGTCCGAATCCGATAGAGAAGCTCGCCATGAACCCACATATAGCAACCAGGGCAATGGCAACAACCGCCGGGGAGGCGTGTTCAGTTGCCCTGTCGAGCTGATCAGCAGCAGCGGCCTCCGTCCGAACGTATCCAGCCAGATGGTCGCAACAAGTATGAACAGCATCTTGGTGAGACTGACAACGATGGTCATACCCAGGACTGCAGTCCTTCCCTTGATCCCTGCCTGGTGAAACACAGTCGGACTGTAGTACACCAGCGCGTCAACCCCAGACGCCTGCTGGAAGAAACGTATACCCAGCGAGACGAGGAGGAGCAGACGGTAACAGTAATTGTCTCTATGCATTCCCCTTGTTCCTCTTGCCCTTCCTTACTATCCTCAACTCATCGTCGTCCTTGTCCGGCCCTGCCAGTACTGAACCGTCCTTACAAGCTCCAGTGACTACTATAGCCATGAGACCCTGCATATCCCTTACATGAAAAATATTTATTTAAAAGATTATAGTTATAAATAACTATCAGAATGACCCTCTACTTTTATATAATGGCCTTGAGTTAAATTTACTACTAATCAGAACACACACACGCACTATTGTTTAAAGCTAAATATATAATAACACAAATGATAAATAGATTGTTTAATGCGAAAATATATAACATTGCATGTGTGTGGGTATTAATAAGCTGATATAACTGAGGATCAGTTTGATAATTATATAAATTGGAGGATCAGTTTAATATTTTTCCCTTATACCTGCACATGTTTTTGTAAGGACCTTCTTGTAAGGACCTTCTTTGCCTCTGGTACCCGATCCTGCATAATGAGCCACCGGGGTGACTCCGGCATGATAAAGACTACTCCGAAAAGGAAGATGGATGGGATACCACCGAATCCCAGCATTACCGTGGAAAGTGCAAAGTTTGCCACGTAACCGTAAGTATTCCTGTGTTAATAAACACTTCGAAAACGACACCAAGGAACCCCTACTCCCCGGCGGTGACAGCTCCGCTGTAAAATATATAATTTTTACTAGGTTAATAATATAATTTTGTTAATTAATTAATATAAGTCCTCCGTTTTAAAATATATTTATGATGTAAATTAATTTTAAATTTGAGATATACACTTTTAATATTTCATTACTCAAAGAATGTTGAAAAAGAGAATGATATTAATCTAATACTTATAGTAAATTAAGATAAGCTAAAAAACATTTGATTTTATTAGAGAGATTCATAATTTAAAAATTCATTAAATATTGATATATAATAATTAAACTTGTAAATAAATGACTTTACAAATATTACTGATACTTATATATTTAAAACGAAAAATTAATTTAAATAATTAAAATATTTATTAATTAATTTACCTGTATAAACTGGAGCAATAATCATAGCAAACCCAACTCCAATACAGTACCCGAAAATACACGTCCAGTCACGAGTACTGGGAACGATGGGGCCAAAGCCATTAACAAAGCTCCAATAAGGAATATTCCTGATGCTACTGTCATTGTTTTCTTTCGGCCGAGTCTATCTGCGAACTTCCCTGCCATAAGAGCCCCCTGCAATACAATACACACAATTAAATAAATAAATAAATATTATTTATTTATTTGTGTGTATAAATATTATGTGTGTGTGTGTGTGTGTGTGTATAGAAAGAGAGAGAGAGAGAGAGAATTATATCATATGAAAATAGATTGAAAGAATCATAATATATGATATTAACATAAAAGTAATACATTTATATGTAGACTACATATGTGCGTTTACAACTAAAGAGACAAGGTTTAAGGAGCCAACTAGAACTCCCTGTTCTACATTCTTCATATGGAAATCATCCTTTATAAACAGCATGCACCACTCATCTCACCACTATCCGTAATAAAAATATAAAATATAAAACAAATAAGAAAAATAAGAGCATACTAAACAGAATTACATATTTCATAATTAGAGTTTAACTTAACAACATAGTTAAATTTTCAAATAAAGAACCAATTCCAATGGTATTTAAAAATTATGTAAATGGAGAATAACAATGATAATCCACGTGGACAAAAAAAAAACTCAGCAGAAAAACATTGGAAGCTCAGAGGGATTTGACAAATCTTCATCATCACTTAGCGGTTGAAAACTACCAAACATAATGTTAGATTATGTCACATATTAACATACCCGTTTAGCTATACGGTATAACCTATATTATTATACTACTAAACAAGTGGCTTGTTTAATAGTATGTTTCGAAGCGGGTGTATATATATGCATATTTTCACTGGTTTCGGTTTCGTGTGTATATACACACATGTACACACATGAACCCGCGTAACCACGTAATGATAATTATTGACGAATGCATAAATACCCTTCAGTGCATTCTAGAGATGCTTCCAGTGACAATTCTACTCACTGAGGAGCCTCAATGCGCTCCCGCAATCACAATAACATATTAGTTTATATGTTTCTTCAGTATTATTCATCAATCAGCAAAAGAATGTAGAAAAATGCCTAAATATTTTTAAGTGTGTAGATGCACATATACCAGAATTGCCGGAGGTTCTTGAGCTGCCGCCATTGACAACTGGAAAGCTTTCATAGCTAACGATGAGCTCTTCTGAGCCATTGGCTGCTCCAGTTTCATTCCACAAACAGAATATATGTATGAATCCGGTGATCAAATCAAACAATTTCCAAGACCTAAGCCTTCTGCTGCACTAGAAACCATGATTAATCATGACTATGTATGACACGCATTTATACATGCGTGTGTGTGTACGCGCATTTTCACGCATAGTACATGGTTCAGATAGGGTGAATATCAGAATATACTAGAAGAATATTCCTTACACTCGTTCAAATTTTTAAGAGCACATAAACACAACAGACAACATACATAGACACAAGATACATAAATAAACACATCTGAAATATATTTATGCTACAAAATCAAATACAATGATTCCATAACTTTTCACATAAACATACATATATATGAACATATCCATCATCTAGAATATAAAATGAATGTTTTAAAGATTTCTGTGTGTATGCTGATTCGATATGTATACGTGAATTCGATGTATATAATGTTTAGAAGTGATGTGCGTATAAAATATGTTTTAACAACTTATATAAGAATAAAGCTCCATGTATATGTGTGTCTATATATATGAACAGATACACAGGTTATGTATGATTTAATGAAATATTATATTCCGAGTGATTGATTTATTCTATACGCACTTGAAGCGATTTTACCTGAAATCGAGTATGAAGCAAGCGCCTAACAGATATTGCTATCCTTCTTGAAGTGCCTTCATCCGTCTAACTTTCAGAGCGTGACGGGTCAATCTCTCCTGTTCTTTATCAGGATCGCTTGAAGAACAGGGAGCGCCGATTGACCGGCTAGATTCACGATTTCCGACATAGAAATGTACAGATTTGATGTAGAATCACGCCTTAGATTCGTGCTTTCTTCATCTTCTTGGAAAAGGCGCTCGCTCGCCCTGCATTTAAAACCCTCAAATGTCTCAAGAACCCTAAATTCTTCTAGACCGTCCGATATCGGCCGGCTGTATCGACGGGATAGATTTAATAACCCCTTAGTTAAATTTGTGGGTCATTGTGAGGTATATTCAGCTAAAAAACTGAATGTAGTGTGATGTTGGACATTGAACTAATTATTTAAATTATCATAAAATTTATCGATATAATTTTAATTACAAAATAAATAATAAAGTGACATTAATATTAATAAACTATTAGGATTGAGGGTTTATTTCATTTTATTTCTTGTGAGTCGTTGTGGGGTATATTCAGGAATCTAACGTGTCTATAAAAAAACTGAATACCAAGTATTTTGAACATTGAACTAATTATTTAAATTTATCAAAAAATTTATCGTTTATCATATTATTGTTAATTATAATAAAGTGCCATTAATAATAATAAGTAAATGGTTGAGGGTTTATTTCAAAAATGGCTATGGTCAATCGCATTTGGGCTTCTCCTCTTCCAATCAGTAAGTATATGCACGCACATACACACACGCACGTGCACACATACACACACATATCTTTGTATCTAATTAGAAATGATGGGTTTTCTTAGAAATGCAAATCCGACAGAGGAATGGGTCCAGAACTCCTCTGGTTTCACTTAATATAAGATACATTTGCAAAGCTACTGATAAACAGAGAGGTAGGTGACACATATACATATACGTATATATATGCACGTATACACATTTATATACGTATAAATAAAATTAATTGTTATTTATGTGTTTAATTTTTTTCAGATACTACCGTGTCATACGATGCAACTGAAGTCTTAATGGACCTACTTAAATCCACAGACAAATATCAAAGAGCACATGAACTAGTAGACAGGTTAAGTAAGGAGTTTTTTCACATCACTCAAGCATACTTATCGAAGGTCATATATGTATAACACACACACACACACACACACACACACACACACACACATATATATATATATATATATGTATGTATATTAACAGGCAAGGAAGGAGAATGATGTTGAAATTGTTGAACAAGTTGAAGTTGTTATGAAAGCAGCTATGGCTGCAAAAGACCGCACCTTACGCCCAGAAGTCCTTCTTTTTAACAAGGTTCGTTATATTTATTAATTATTTATTAACAGAAATAAATAAATAAATAAATAAATAGTTATTGAGGAACAATAACTCGGCTGAGAGGCAACAAACACTGCAAGAGAATTACCAGTATCTTCACCAGATAGTTATTTATTCGAGCTTTTGGAGAACACAATAAGGGAAGTGGACGGGCTTAAAGACAGCACACCGGACAAAGGCAAGCTTGTTATTCAGCTCAGGATTATTAACAAGCAAACGAGAGAGGTAGCAAAGCTCATAAAGCAGGCAAAAGTTTAATTTAAATCAATAATTTATTAAAATCTATTTACATAATATTCAACAATAGTTATTAAGTGAGTCTTCTTTAGAATTAAAATGTTGATTATAAATTTACTAATACTGAAGTTACACAATTCATGCTCAATTTCACACGGAATTTATATAATAATATTAAATTTAATCAAGCTCCTTTTCAAATTATTAATAACTTCTCATATTATATTAAACTAATATTCCAAGCCGAGATTAGGAAAAAAATAAAATTCATCTCACAAACACACACACACACACAATAAATACTTACACACACACACACAAATCATAAAGCTTAAATTAAAGATAAAACAAACTCAGTGTTGAAAAAAAACAAGAGAAAAGAAGTAAACAGTAGCTTTGAAATTGCAGTGGTTTTGAAGTTTCGATTCAAACATTCAACAGTACCTTTGGAGTTAAAGTTCGGATATAGTGGAGTGTTATAAATACTAATTCGTTCTGTTAATGATGTATATTCGTTTGTGAGGCTGCATTTGGGGATTACGTGGGTGTAATGTTTAATTATAAAGAATTTACAAGTAATTTTTAATATGTTATTAAGGTTATTTTTAATATGTTATTAATATTTTTAATTATGTCATAAGGGCCGCCTAATCAACAGTTTAATAGGCATTTTAAATTCAGTATTAAAATAAGAAGGGCCACCTAATCAACAGTTTTTTAAATTCCTCGTAAACAGTATTTAAATAAGAGGGGCCGCCTAATCAACAGTTTATGTCATAATAAATAAATAAGCATTTTAAATTCCTCGTAAACAGTATTGAAATAAGAGAGGCCGCTTAATTAACAGTTTATGTCATAATAAATAGGCATTTTAAATTCCTTGTAAACAGTATTAAAATAAGAAGGGCCGCCAAATGAACAGTTTATGTCATAATAAATACTTAAGGGGCCGCTTAATGAACAGTTTATGTCATAATAATAATCCCTCGTAAATAGTATTGAAATAAGAAGGGCCACATAATGAACAGTTTATGTCATAATAAATAGGCACTTTAAATCCGTCGTAAACAGTATTGAAATAAGAGGGGCCGCCTAATCAACAGTTTCTCATTGCAACAATTTGTGTCAAGGTTGAGTGTTTTGGGTACATTCTCAAGATTAGTTTACATGGCACTCCACAATTCAGAAGGTAATATATCTAGAATATGCATCATTTAATTACTCATATATAACATTTATATTTACATGTTTTATATATATAAACTTGTGAGTTGAATTAATAAAGAGAGACGCTATACTTCAAGTTCTAATTGACATTTCCACTGTTCAGATCCGATTGTCCTGGATGACTCCTCTAGCTCCAAGGACCTTACTAAGGACGAGTTTGCATTGCACCGTGCGAGCAGGGATGGCAATTTAATGTTGGTGAAGGACTTGCTTGGAAGTGAGGGGTCAAAACGAAAATACTCAAAAAGGACAGCGATGGCGACACGGTTCTTCATGTTGCCAGCACTGTCGATGTTCTCAGGTTTCTTTTGAATGAGCTAGGTGATACTGCAGAAGAGGGAATTTGCCAACCGGGTGGACATGGTGTCACAGTGCTCCATTGGGCTGTTGCGAGCAAAGATGTGGACATGCTTATGGTGTTGGTTGACTTCCTGGAGGATCGACTAGTGGATGTGATTTTCAGAGAGGACAAGTCGACAGTTCTACATCATGCTGCCAAGATTGGTAATTTGAAGGCTGTCGAGATCTTCCTCTCTAAATTGGGCGATGAAGCCAAAGATGAAATTCTTCGAACGGATAAGTCCGGTAGAACAGTTCTTCATTGTGCTGCCGAAGGTGGGGACATACAAGTTTTCAAGGAGATAATGTCTAGGCTGAGCGATGACTATGAAATTCATCGTGAAAAAGACAGTGGTGATAACACAATCCTTCATAGCTGAACGGTAGTGTTAGCATTGTGGAGTTTCTCTTAGAGAGACAAGGTTCTAAAGATGCGATCCAGCAGAAAAACGAAGCCAACGTAAATGTTCTTCATGAGCTGCCTACGAAGGATGTTCTCGTAGTATTACTTAACAAGCTTGGCAACGAAGCAAAGCGTGTGATATGTGAGAAGGATATGTAAGTAACACAGTACTTCATGCAGCTGCTAATCTGGTCAGTTGACATTGTGAAGGTTGTGGTGACTAAGCTAGGTCGTCAAGCACGCAATACCATCAATGAGAAAATAAGTGGGGAAAAACAGTTCTTCATGAGCTGTTCAGTTTGGGAACATTGCATGGTAAATTTAATCTTATGGAAGTTAGGTGGACATGCCCAAGATGCAATACTTGAAGAAGACTTGATGGTGACACAGTCCTTCGTACAGCAATTGGAAGTGGCAATGTCGATATATTAAACACACTCATGGATAAGCTTGGTGACAGAGCAAAGGAAGGGATTCGTAAAAAACATAAACGAAACGAGACCCTTCTTCATGCAGTTGCACGTGGTGGCAATAGCGACATTTTTAAAATGTTGATGCTGGAATTGTCAAGCCGAGGATGCAATTCGACAGGCAGATGATGATGGTAACAACCCTCTTCACTTTGCTGTTATGTACAATAACAGCAACATGTTCAAGGAGATTGTTGAGCAAGGTGGTCGTGACCTTTTACGGCAACGCAATTGAGCAACACCCATACACCTAGCTGCTTCTTCTCGGTGGATGGACGAGGACACGTTCAAAAGTTTATTCCAACTAATGAATATTAAGTGCAAGAATTGAAAGGTATGCTTACTAAACCGCACCATTTTGAAATGATGCTCAATATATTACTTTACAGATATTCTCGACAAGGGTCGCGCTCTGCACGTTGCTTGTGAATTAAGCAACAAGTATTTGGTGGAGATTTTGCTCGATCAAAATACTGAAGGAGCTGTGAAAATTAAAGATATTATGGCACATGACGAGTTGTTCTAGGTAACACTGCTCTTCACGCAGCTGCAATTGGAGGAGATGTTGACATTTTTAAACAACTGTTGGATGTGGCTGGTTCATCATGCAACGACGTCAACAAAGTTAAAAATTGGTATGGGCAAACACCTTTGCATTTTGCTGCAGCAGGACGCAATCACGAGCTGCTGGTTCAATATTTAATCGAGGAGAAAGGTGCTAATCCAGCTCAAGAGGATAATGCAGGTGTGACACCATTGCATTTTGCTGCCAGAAGTGCATCTCAAGATGTCTTACGGCTCATAAGTGATTCACTTGGGACGGACTATAATATTAACAGGTTAACAGGCTTGGCTGGTCTTAGTCCTTTACATTATGCAGCATGGAATGCGAATTATCAGGCTATTGACTGGTTACTGGGAGCAGAAAAAGGACAACAAGACCGAATTGATTTGGAAGTAAAAGACAAAGGGAAAATCTGACGCCTTGGTTATGGTCAGTTTTATGTTCTTATGGCTATATGCAATACTACAAGGAAATGGTATTGAGACCTTTGCTGATTGCCCATATTAGCAAAGAAAAGAATCCGTTTACAGATGACATCCAGAATTGAAGATCATTTAGATTTAAATCTGATGGCCAACTTTTGGATTTGCATGCTGTGAGACGTTGAAAGGATGCTCTGATGGAAAGCTGAGTTTGAGTCCGAGTTTGATTTCATGTGTGGCTGCCTATGGTAATGCTACTACAGCTTCAAAACTTGCAGATGAGCTAGAAAAGGTAAACCACAGACAGGAGTTGTTGCATCAATCTCGACCATTGGAATTTGCTGCTATGCGTGCCAATGCTGACGAAAGTAGGGTGAGTGTGGCAGAGAAATTTCTGGCAGTAATGGAAGAAAATGAGGCGCTTCATAAGCAACTAGAGTCCAGTTTCAACAAAGTGTTGCGGAGTGGGGAAAAAAAAGGCTTAGAGTTTGCGAAACTCTTGGTGAAACACATGCGACTGTCTCAGGTACATGACTTATTACAAGCTGAATTATCTTCCAGAATGATGACTGACAACCCCGAACTAAACAAGATAATGGAGGATAATCTAAAGAACCTAAGGTCGGTGGATAAGCTCAAGGTTGAGAATTTCTCTGGTCTGGTGCAGGATGTGCCTCTGGCTTACTGGATGGCACATCTCCACCGAACTGAACAAAAGGCAGAAGTACTCCATACATCAACATCAGCTGAACAAGAGGAAACAGAAACAAGATCCAAAAGCGCAGGCCATTAAGCGAGTCGACAACCAACATCATGACATTCATTAAGGAGCTTACCAGCAACCAGAGTAAAGACACAAGCAAACATGTGGTGGTGCTAGATGGCTATCCCAACAACGTGGGCAACCGCACTGGCCGGACAGCTTTACATTGGGCGGTCATCTTTGGTGACAAGGAGATTGTCAAGGAGCTTTGTGGAGACCCAGGGTGCAAGCGGGACGTGGTTGACAACTTTGGAAAGCCACCTTACTGGTATGCAACGTTGCACCCGGATAAATACGATGATATGCTGGACTACCTCAAGTGGGATAAGTACTACGAGAACCTGCAGAGGGATCGGGACTGGTACATTGATGCACTCAATGCCATCCTGGTTGGAGCTGCATTGATTGCAACCGTCACATTTTCTGGTGTGTTACAGCCCCCACTTCAGTATCCCATCAGCGACCCCAACCCAAAGTCAGCTATTAAGTATGTGGCCATCAACAGAGGGGACGTACAGACATTTTGGGTGTTGAACAGCTTGTCCTTCTTCTTTAGCATGGCCAGTGCTCTGGCTGGGGTCACCGGAGTGTTACCCAACGTTGCAGTTTTCAATTTACATCTGGTGGAGAAATTAGGAAGTTGTTAGTCCGAGCTGCTGTCTTGCTTGTCATCTCCATAATCTTTGTTCTTGCTGCTTTTGCATCGGCTGGCTTGGCGGTGCTACCAAAGGTGCTGAAGCTACAAGTTAACATGATAGTCACAACAGCCATTGGAGGATTCTTTTGCGGATACAGGCTCTGGAAATTTGGCAAGGCTGTTAATGCTCTTACACCTGACAATTTATGGAGACGTCGTGTGGATCCATTCATTCGTCACCTTTGGTCTACAGCAAGGAATTGTGTGGATCCATTCATTCGTCACCTTTGGTCTACAGCAAGGAATATGTGGAACAGTAAAAGAGGACATGATAGAACCAGTACACTCTGCAGTGGATCAATCTATCATCAACCTGTCAACAACAAGCAGCGCGACTCAATCCGCTCCCACATTTTAGATTCCGGTGGCTATGCTCATAGGCGCTATGGTGACACTAGTCCTTATGACTGGGACGATGGCTTGTGGGATGAACCGTTCGCATCGATATTTCAAGTGAGGTTGAGATAGGATGTCCCAAGGCATAATAAAGTTTAATGGATATAATTGCTATAATTGTCAGTGCGTGTATATGTTGCAAATCCCTTACGGCAGATTCGACTAGCCACTGGCCTTTTCAAAAGTTTTCTATTAAAGAATACATATTTTTGTTACTTATACCTTCACCTTCATCATGCGTTTGTGTCACCGTGGATGTGCTTGAGTTCTTGTAGCTTCTCCTCCTGTAGAGGATCCCATCCAAAGTACTTGCAGACCTCCTCCAGACTCTTCCCCTTGGTCTCCGGCACAACGAAGTAGATAAACACCACCGACGCCACCGCAATGGATGTGTACAAAAAGAACGCCCCGGAGGTAGTCAAGGCAGTGGCCAAGCTGAGATAAGTGAGTGCAACCGTCCACGTACACCGCGGTTCACCGCGATGGACAGTGCCATAGCACACGCACGGATCTCTGACGTCAGGACATAGACGGTCGGTCCGAATCCAGTAGAGAAGCTCCCGCATATGGCAACCATAGCAATGGCAACAACCGCCGGGGAGGCGTGTTCAGTTGCCGACGTGTCCCCGTGTGCGCTGACGTGAAGCAGTCGGAACATGACGGCGACCGTCGCAAGCGCTGTCGCCATCCCTGTGGAGCTGATAAGCAACAAGGGCCTCCGTCCGAACGTATCCAGCCAGATGGTTGCAACAAGCATGAACAGCGTCTTGGTGAGACCGACCGCAATGGTCCAGAACTGCTGTTCTTCCCTTGATCCCCGCCTGGTGAAACATAGTCGGACTGCGCGTCGACCCCAGACGCCTGCTGGAAGAAATGTATACCCAGCGGAGGAGCATCCTCCGAACCGGAGCAGACGGTAACAGTAACTGTCTTCATACCCTCCCCTTGTTCCTCTTGCCCTTCCTTGCTATCTTCAACTCATGGTCGTCCTTGTTTGCCTGCGGTACTGCACCGTCCTTCCTTACAAGCTCCACTTCCTCGCCCAGTGACTCCGGGTGTTTACTTCCTCCATATCCCCTACATATAGAAAAAAAGATTTATTTAAAAAGATTATAGTAATTACAAATAGAGAAAATTATCAAAATGACTCTCTACTTTTATATAATGTCAAGGCTTTACAAATATTGCTGATACTTATATATTGAAAACGAAAAATTAATTCAAATAATTAAAATATTTATTAATTAACTTACCTGTATAAACTGGAGCAAACCCAACTCCAATACCCGAAAACACACGTACTAATGAAGAATATTCCTGATGCTACTGTGTTTTCGTCCGAGCCTATCTGCGAACTTCCCTGCCATAAAAGCCCCCTGCAATACAATACACACAAATAAATAAATAAATAAACATTATATGTGTGTGTTGTGTGTAGAGAGAGAAAATTGTGAAAATAGATTGAAAGAATCATAATATATACTATATATGAGGGTTTAGTATACTTACAACTAAAGGAGCCAACTAGAACTTCCTGTTCTACATTCTTCATATGGAAATAAAATATAAACAAATAAGAAAAATAAGTGTACTAAACACAATTACATATTTCATAATTAGAGTTTAACTTAACAACATAGTTAAATTTTCAAATAAAGGACCAGTTCCCAAGGTATTTTAAAATTATGTAAATGGAGAATAATCCACGTGGACAAAAAAAATCAGCAGAAAAACATTAGGGTTCTTGGGAAGCTCAGAGGGATTTGACAAATCTTCCTCATCACTTAGCAACCATAATGTTAGATTATGTCTATTAACATACCCGTTTAGCTATACGGTATAACCTATATTTATTATACTACTAAACAAGTGGCTTGTTCAATACTATGTTTGGAAGCGGGTGTATATATATGTATACTTTCACTTACACTTATGTTTACACCCACTCGTTTCAGTTTCGTGTGTATACACACACATAATAAAAAAAGCATAAATACCCTTCAGTGCCTTCTAGAGATGCTCCCAGTGACAAATCTAACCACTGAGGAGCCTCAATGTGCTCCTGCAATCGCAATAACATATTAGTTTAAATGTTTCTTCAGTATTATTCATCAATCAGCAAAATAATGTAGAAAAATGCCTAAATATGTAATAAAGTTAAATCTAAATTATAACTAAAATAAGAATAAATTCATACTAGATTTATACCAGATAGTCCCAGTAATCCATTGCCGGAGGTTCTTGAGCTGCCGGCATTGACAACTGGAAAGCTTTCATAGCTAACGATGAGCTCTTCTGAGCCATTGCCTGCTCCAGTTTCATTCCACAAACAGAATATATGTATGAATCCGGTGATCAAATCAAACAATTTCCAAGACCTAAGCCTTCTGCTGCTCTAGAAACCGTGATTAATCATGACCTAGAACATGCATTCAGTAATTAACTCTTTGGCGATTTAATGCATATGTATGACATGCATTTATACATGCGTGTGTGTATGCTCATACATGCATGCAAAGGTAGATAGAAAGATATATACGTATGAATATCAGAATATACTAAGAGAATATCCCATATCCTTACACTTGTTCAAATTTTTAAGAGCACATAAACACATCTGACACATACATAGACACAAGATACATAAATAAACACATCTGAAACATATTTATGCTACAAAATCAAATACAATGATTCCATAACTTATCACATAAACATATATATATATGAACATATCCATCATCTAGAATATAAAATAAATGTTTTAAAGATTCTTTGATGCATCTGTGTGTATGCCGATTCGATGTATATATCATGAGAGCCACTACCAGGTTTAGAAGTGATGTACGTATGAATATGTTTTGACAACTTATATACATATATGTAAGAATAAAGCTCATATAGATGAACAGATACACATGTTTTAATGAAGTATTATATTCCGAGTGATTAATTTATTCTATACGCACTTGAGACAGCGATTTTACCTGAAATCGAGTATGAAGCAAGCCTAACAGATTTTTCTGAAGTGCCTTTATCCGTCTAACTTGCGACTTGTCAATCTCTCCTGTTCTTTATCAGGATCGCTTGAAGAACAGGGAGCGCCGATTGACCGGACCTAGATTCACGATTTCCGACATAGAAATGTACAGATTTGAGCTTAGAATCACCATTCTGCTTCCTAGATTCGTTATCAAGAACCCTAAACTCTTCTAGACCGTCCGATATCGGCTTGCTGGATCGACGGAATAGATTCTTAGTTAATTTGTGGGTCGTTGTGAGGTATATTCAGCTAAAAAACTGTTGTCTACCAAGCATTTTGATGTTGGACATTAAACTAATTATTTAAATTATCATTAATGTTAATTATAAAATAAATAATAAAGTATTAATAAGCTTATTAATATTAATAAGTTAATGAGTCAGGGTTGATGAGTCGTTCTGGGGTATATTCAGGAATCTAACGTGTCTGTAAAAAACTATTGAACATTGAACTAATTATTTAAATTTATCATAAAATATCGTTTATCATATATTAATTATAATAAAGTGACATTAATATTAATAAGTAAATGGGGTCAATCGCATTTGGGCTTCTCCTCTTCCAATCAGTAAGTACATGCACGCACATACACACACGCACATACACACACGCACGCGCACACACATCTTTGTATCTAATTAGAAATGAATTAGTGATGGGTTTTCTTAGAAATGCAAATCCGACACAGGAATGGGTCCAAAACTCCTCTAGTTTCACTTAATATAAGATACATTTGCAAAGCTACTGATAAACAGAGAGGTATGTGACACATATACATATACGTATATATATGCACATATAACATATACATACGTATCAATAAAATTAATTGTTATTTATGTGTTTAATTTTTTCAGATACTACTGTATCATACGATGCAACTGAAGTCTTAATGGACCTACTTAAATCCACAGACAAATATCAAAGAGCACATGAACTAGTAGACAGCTTAAGTAAGGAGTTTTTTCACATCACTCAAGCATACTTATCGAAGGTCGTATATGTATAACACACACACACACATATATATTATTAACAGGCAAGGAAGGAGAATGATGTTGAAATTGTTGAACAAGTTGAAGTTGTTATGAAAGCAGCTATGGCTGCACGCCCGGAAGTCCTTCTTTTAACAAGGTTCGTTATATTTATTAATTACTTATTAATATAAATAAATAAATAAATAAATAAATAGTTATTGAGGAACAATAACTCGGCTGAGAGGCAACAAACCTGCAAGAGAATTACCAGTATCTTCATGAAGATAGTTATTTTTCGAGCTTTTGGAGAACACAATAAGGGAAGTGGACGGGCTTAAAGACAGCACACCGGACAAAGGCAAGCTTGTTATTCAGCTGAGGATTATTAACAAGCAAACGAGAGAGGTAGCAAAGCTCTTAAAGCAGGCATTAGTTTAATTTTTTTTAATGTTTAAATCAATAATTTATCAAAATCTATCTACATTTAATTCTTTAGAATTAAAATGTTGGTTATACATTTATTAATACTAAAGTTACACAATTTCATGCTCAATATTATATGGAATTTATATAAATAATATTAAATTTAATCAAGTTTCTTTTCAAAATATTAATAACTTCTCATATTATAATATTCCAAACCGAGATTGAGAAAAAAAAAGATCATCACACACACACACAAATACTTACACGCACGCACCCACACAAATCGTAAAGCTTAAAATAAAGAAAAAAAAAGGGAAAAAAAAAGAGAAAAGCTTATCCTTTATATAAAAAGATTCAAAGGTAAGAAAACTTGCCTTTGAGAAAAGAAAGAAAATTTATTTAAATTTAATCAAACTAATATTCCAAACTAAAAATTCATCTCTCAAACACACACACACACACACACAAAAAGCTTACCCTTTATATAAAGCGAAAAGCAAAGATTCAAAACTTAGCCTTTAAGGAAAAAAAAGAGAAGCAAACAGTTGCTCAGTGGCTTCGAAGTTTCGATTCGGACATTGAACAGTACCTTTGAAGTTAAATATACATAAAGAGAGTTGCAATAACTTAGTAGAGTGTTATAAATACAGCAATTAAATGTATTGAAAACTCTATAATCAGTGATTGCAACAATTTGTCTCTGGTTGAGTGTTTTGGGTACATTCTCAACATTAGTTTACCATGGCGCTCCACAATTCAGAAGGTAATAGAATATGCATAATTCATATATAACATTTATATTTACATGTTTTATATACATTGTTTTCCACTTCAAAGTCTAAGTGACATTTCCACTGTTCAGATTGGGTTGTCGTGCAATTTGATGAGGATGACTGCTCTAACTCCAACGGTGAGGCGTTGGACCTTTCAGAAGGTAATATATCTAGCATTAATACTCATATATTTACATGTTTTATATACATAAACTTGTGAGTTAAATTAATAAAGAGAGACTCTATACTTCAAGTTCTAATTGACATTTCCACTGTTCAGATCCGATTGTCCTGGATGACTCCTCTAGCTCCAAGGACCTTACTAAGGACGAGTTTGCATTGCACCGTGCAAGCAGGGATGGCAATTTATGTTGGTGAAGGACTTGCTTGGAAGTGATGAGGTCAAAACAAAAATACTCAAAAAGGACAGCGATGGCAACACGGTTCTTCATGTTGCCAGCACTGTCGACGTTCTCAGGTTTCTTTTGAATGAGCTAGGTGATACTGCAGAAGAGGGAATTTGCCAACCGGGTCGACGTGGTTCACAGTGCTCCATAAGGCTGTTTCGAAGAAAGATGTGGACATGCTTATGGTGTTGGTTGACTTCCTGGAGGATCGACTAGTGGATGTGATTTTCAGAGAGGATGATGACAAGTCGACAGTTCTACATTGCTGCCGAGATTGGTAATTTGAAGGCTGTCGAGGTCTTCCTCCTAAATTGGGCAATGAAGCCAAAGATGAAATTCTTCGAACGGATAAGTCCGGTAAAACAGTTCTTCATTGCTGCCGAAGGTGGGGACATACAAGTTTTCAAGGAGATAATGTCTAGGCTGAGCGATGACTATGAAATTCATCGTGAGAGAGACAGTGATGGTGACACAATCCTTCATACAGCTGCTGTGAACGGTAGTGTTAGCATTGTGGAGTTTCTCTTAGAGAGACTAGGAGAGCAAGGTTCTAAAGATGCGATCCAGCAGAAAAACAGATACATCGAAATGTTCTTCATGCAGCTGCTTTTTCTGGTCAGCTTGACATTGTGAAGGTTTGTGGACTAAGCTAGGTCGTCAAGCACGCAATACCATCAATGAGAAAAATGAGTCGGGAAAGACAGTTCTTCATGTAGCTGCTTACAGTGGGAACATTGACATGGTAAATTTAATTATGGAAGTTAGGTGGACATGCCCAAGATGCAATACTGGAAGAAAACTTGTATGGTGACACAGTCCTTCGTACAGCAATTGGAAGTGGCAATGTCGATATATTAAAGACACTCATGGATAAGCTTGGTGACAGAGCAAAGGAAGGGATTCGTAAAAAACATAAACGAAACGAGACCCTTCTTCATGCAGTTGCACGTGGTGGCAATAGCGACATTTTTAAAATGTTGATGCTGGAGTTGGGTTCTCAAGCCGAGGATGCAATTCGACAGGCAGATGATGATGGTAACAACCCTCTTCACTTTGCTGTTGAGTACGTAAGAGCAACATGTTCAAGGAGATTGTTGAGCAAGGTGGTCGCGACCTTTTACGGCAACGCAATCGCAAGAATGCAACACCCATACACCTAGCTGCTTATCGGTGGAAGGAGGACACGTTCAAAAGTTTATTCCAACTAATGAATATTAAGGTGCAAGAATTGAAAGGTATGCTTACTAAACCACACCGTTTTGAAATGATGCTCAATATATTACTTTACAGATATTCTCTGTTAAAACTAAGCTGAATATGCACACAACCCGGGCAGGTAGCTCAGTGGTAGAGCACCTGACACCGGTGTGAGAGGTCCCGGGTTCAATCCCCGGCCTGTCCAGATCCGTTTTCCAATATGATATCAGAGCTATGGTTGGAGGGCCTGTGGTAGGCCCGGACTGGCAGGTAGGGTAGGGATGTCTGGTGTGTTCAGAGCTATGGTTGGATGGCCTGTGGTAGGCCCGGACTGGCAGGTAGGGTAGGGATGTGTGGTGTGTTCAGAGCTATGGTTGGATGGCCTGTGGTAGGCCCGGACTGGCAGGTAGGGTAGGGATGTGTGGTGTGTTCAGCTTAGGGGGGAGTGTTAAAACTAAGCTGAATATGATATCAGAGCTATGGTTGGATGGCCTGTGGTAGGCCCGGATGTTAAAACTAAGCTGAATATGATATCAGAGCTATGGTTGGATGACCTGTGGTAGGCCCGGACTGGCAGGTAGGGTAGGGATGTGTGGTGTGTTCAGCTTAGGGGGAGTGTTAAAACTAAGCTGAATATGCACAGTGTTAAAACTAAGCTGAATATGCACACAACCCGGGCAGGTAGCTCAGTGGTAGAGACCACAGGCCCGGACTGGCAGGTAGGGTAGGGATGTGTGGTGTGTTCAGCTTAGGGGGGAGTGTTGTTAAAACTAAGCTGAATATGCACAGTGCAGGCCCGGACTGGCAGGTAGGGTAGGGATGTGTGGTGTGTTCAGCTTAAGCTGAATATGCACACAACCCGGGCAGGTAGCTCAGTGGTAGAGACCACAGGCCCGGACTGGCAGGTAGGGTAGGGATGTGTGGTGTGTTCAGCTTAAGCTGAATATGCACACAACCCGGGCAGGTAGCTCAGTGGTAGAGACCACAGGCCCGGACTGGCAGGTAGGGTAGGGATGTGTGGTGTGTTCAGCTTAGGGGGAGTGTTAAAAACTAAGCTGAATATGCACAGTGTTAAAACTAAGCTGAATATGCACACAACGCGGGCAGGTAGCTCAGTGGTAGAGCACCTGAACCGGTGTGAGAGGTCCCGGGTTCAATCCCCGGCCTGTCCAGAGTGTTAAAACTAAGCTGAATATGCACAGTGTTAAAACTAAGCTGAATATGCACACAACCCGGGCAGGTAGCTCAGTGGTAGAGCACCTGACACCGGTGTGAGAGGTCCCGGGTTCAATCCCCGGCCTGTCCAGATCCGTTTTCCAATATTCTCGACAAGGGTCGAGCTGTGAAAATTAAAGATATTATGGCACACGACGAGTTGTTAATCCAGCTCAAGAGGATAATGCAGGTGTGACACCATTGCATTTTGCTGCCAGAAGTGCTCGAGATGTCTTACGGCTCTTAAGTGATTCACTTGGGACGGACTACAATATTAACAGGTTAACAGGCTTAGCTGGTCTTAGTCCTTTACATTATGCAGCATGGAATGCCAACAGAGGGGCTATTGACTGGTTACTGGGAGCACAAAGGACAACAGGGACCGAATTGATTTGGAAGTAAAAGACAAAGTGGAAAATCTGACGCCTTGGTTATGGTCAGTTCTAAGTACTTCTGGTTCTCATGACTATACGGATTACTACAGGAAAGGTGCATTGAGAAGTTTGTTGATTGCCCATATTAGCAAAGAAAAAAATCCATTTACAGATGACATTCAGAAGTTTCTTGAAGATCATCTGAATCTTGATGGCCAACTTTTGGATGTTGCATGCTGCGAGACGTTGAAAGGATGCTCTGATGGAAAGCTGAGTTTGAGTCGGAGTTTGATTTCATGTGTGGCTGCCTATGGTAATGCTACTACAGCTTCAAAACTTGCAGATGAGCTACAAAAGGTAAACCACAGACAGGAGTTGTTGCGTCAATCTCGACCATCGAATTTCTTACTATGCGTGCCAATGCTGACGAAAGTAGGGTGAGTGTGGCAGAGAAATTTCTGGCAGTAATGGAAGAAAATGAGGAGCTTCATAAGCAACTAGAGTCCAGTTTCAACATAGTGTTGCAGAGTGGGGGAAAAGAAGGATTAGAGTTTGCGAAACTCTTGGTGAAACACATGCGACTGTCTCAGGTACATGACTTATTGCAAGCTCAATTATCTTCCAGAATGATGACTGACAACCCCGAACTAAACAAGATAATGGAGGATAATCTAAAGAAGCTAGGTCGGTGGATAAGCTCAAGGTTGAGAATTTCTCTGGTCTGGTGCATGATGTGCCTCTGGCTTACTGGATGGCACATCTCCACCGAACTGAACAAAAGGCAGAAGTACTCCATACATCAACATCAGCTGAACAAGAGGAAAAGAAACAAGATCCAAAAGCGCAGGCCATTAAGCGAGTCGACAACCAACATCATGACATTCATTAAGGAGCTTACCAGCAACCAGAGTAAAGACACAAGCAAACATGTGGTGGTGCTAGATGGCTATCCCAACAACGTGGGCAACCGCACTGGCCGGACAGCTTTACATTGGGCGGTCATCTTTGGTGACAAGGAGATTGTCAAGGAGCTTTGTGGAGACCCAGGGTGCAAGCGGGACGTGGTTGACAACTTTGGAAAGCCACCTTACTGGTATGCAACGTTGCACCCGGATAAATACGATGATATGCTGGACTACCTCAAGTGGGATAAGTACTACGAGAACCTGCAGAGGGATCGGGACTGGTACATTGATGCACTCAATGCCATCCTGGTTGGAGCTGCATTGATTGCAACCGTCACATTTTCTGGTGTGTTACAGCCCCCACTTCAGTATCCCATCAGCGACCCCAACCCAAAGTCAGCTATTAAGTATGTGGCCATCAACAGAGGGGACGTACAGACATTTTGGGTGTTGAACAGCTTGTCCTTCTTCTTTAGCATGGCCAGTGCTCTGGCTGGGGTCACCGGAGTGTTACCCAACGTTGCAGTTTTCAATTTACATCTGGTGGAGAAATTAGGAAGTTATTAGTCCGAGCTGCTGTCTTGCTTGTCATCTCCATAATCTTTGTTCTTGCTGCTTTTGCATCGGCTGGCTTGGCGGTGTTACCAAAGGTGCTGAAGCTACAAGTTAACATGATAGTCACAACAGCCATTGGAGGATTCTTTTGCGGATACAGGCTCTGGAAATTTGGCAAGGCTGTTAATGCTCTTACACCTGACAATTTATGGAGACGTCGTGTGGATCCATTCATTCGTCACCTTTGGTCTACAGCAAGGAATATGTGGAACAGTAAACGAGAGGACATGATAGAACCAGTACACTCTGCAGTGGATCAATCTATCATCAAACCTGCCAACAATTATCAGCGGGGTTCAATCCGCTCCCATATTTCGGATTCGGGTGGCTATGCTCATAGGCCCTCTTGGGACGATAGTCCTTATGTTTGGGACGATGGCCTGTGGATGAACCGTTTGCTAAGAAGGAGAACCGCATAGATATTTCAATTGAGGGTTGAAAGATTTCTGAAATGCATCCCTTGTGGGATAGACATAATAAAGTTTAATAAAGATATAATTGTTGAATATAATTGCTATAAATGTACACTTCTGACAGTTAACCATGACATATCCTTACGGCAGATTCATATAACAAAATGTAATCCTCCCTGAGTTTCAGTGTTCACCAGTTTTAAGAGAGATTGCATGTGGACATTTTTCAAAAGTTTTCTATTAAAGAATACATATTTTTGTTACTTACACCTTCACCTTCATCATGCGTTTGTGTCACCGTGGATGTGCTTGAGTTCTTGTAGCTTCTCCTCCTGTAGAGGATCCCATCCAAAGTACTTGCAGACCTCCTCCAGACTCTTCCCCTTGGTCTCCGGCACAACGAAGTAGATAAACACCACCGACGCCACTGCAATGGAGGTGTACACAAAGAACGCCCCGGAGGTAGTCAAGGCAGTAGCCAAGCTGAGATAAGTGAGCGCAACCGTCCCACTTACACCACGGTTCACCGCGATGGACAGTGACATAGCACACGCACGGAGCGTAAGTGGGAAGATCTCCGACGTCAGGACGTATACGGTCGGTCCAAATCCGATAGAGAAGCTCGCCATGAACCCACATATAGCAACCAGGGCAATGGCAACAACCGCCGGGGAGGAGTGTTCAGTTGCCGACGTGTCCCCGTGGGCGCTGACGTGAAGCAGACGGAACATGACGGCGACCGTCGCAAGCGCTGTCGCCATCCCTGTGGAGCTGATCAGCAGCAGCGGCCTCCGTCCAAACGTATCCAGCCAGATGGTTGCAACAAGTATGAACAGCGTCTTGGTGAGACCGACCGCGATGGTCATACCCAGGACTGCAGTCCTTCCCTTGATCCCTGCCTGGTGAAACACAGTCGGACTGTAGTACACCAGCGCATCGACCCCAGACGCCTGCTGGAAGAAATGTATACCCAGCGATACGAGGAGCATCCTCCGAACCGGAGCAGATGGTAACAGTAACTGTCTCCATACTCTCCCCTTGTTCCTCTTGCCCTTCCTTACTATCCTCAACTCCTCGTCATCCTTGTTTCCCTCCGGTCCTGCCAGTACTGCACCGTCCTTCCTTACAAGCTCCACTTCCTCGCCCAGTGACTCCACTATAGCCATGAGACGGGCGTTTACTTCCTCCATATCCCCTACATATAAAAAAAAAGATTTATTATTTATCAAAATGACCCTCTACTTTTATATAATTATCAAAGTGGCCTTGAGTCACTAATCAGAACATAAACACACACACTATTGTTTAAAGTTAAATATATATAACACAAATGATAAATAGATTGTTTAATGCGAAAATATATAAACATTGCATGTGTGTGTGGGGTATTATTAAGCTGCAAGGCCAATTTGAGAATTATATAAAACTAGAGGATCAGTTTGATAATTATAAATTAGAGGGTCAGTTCAATATTATACCTGCACATGTTTTTGTAAGGACCTTCTTTGCCTCTGGTACCCGGTCCTGCATAATGAGCCACCGCGGTGACTCTGGCATGATAAAGACTGCTCCGAAGAGGAAGATGGATGGGATGCCACCGAACCCCAGCATTACCCTCCACCCGATGGTCTTCGGAAGTGGGGAGAGTGCAAAGTTTGCCACGTAACCGATAAGTATTCCTGTGTTAATAAACACCTCCGAAAACGACACCAAGGAACCCCTACTCCCGGGCGGTGACAGCTCCGCTGTTTAATAATATAATTTTTAATTAATTAATACAATAAAATATTCTCCTTACTCTCAATCTGTACGATATTACGTTTTAAAATATATTTCTGACGTGGATTAACTTTAAATTTGATTTAATATCTCATTACTCTAAGAATATTGAAAAAGAAAATGATATTAATCTAATACTTATAGGAAATTAATTTAGATAAGTTTAAAAACATTCGATTTTATTAGAGAGATTCATAGCTATGAATAATTTAAATATTCATTAAATATTGATATCTTGTAAATAAACGACTTTACAAATATTGCTGATACTTATATATTTAAAACGAAAAATTAATTTAAAAAATTAAAATATTAACTTACCTGTATAAACTGGAGCAATAATCATAGCAAACCCAACTCCAATACCCGAAAACACACGTCCAGTCATGAGTACTGGGAACGATGGGCCAAAGCCATTAACAAAGCTCCAATGAGGAATATTCCTGATGCTACTGCCATTGTTTTCTTTCGGCCGAGTCTATCTGCGAACTTCCCTGCCATAAGAGCCCCCTGCAATACAATACACACAAATAAATAAATAAATAAACATTATATATGTACGTGTGTGTGTGTATAGAAAGAGAGAGAGAGAATTGTATCATATGAAAATAGATTGATATATGATATTAACATAGAAGTATATATGGGTTTAGTATACTTACAACTAAAGAGACAAGGTTTAAGGAGCCAACTAGAACTTCCTGTTCTACATTCTTGAGATGGAAATCATCCTTTATAAACAGCAGTGCACCACTCATCACACCAATATCTGGAAATAAAATTCAAATTAAAATATAAGAATAAATAAAAGTTTACTAAACATAAATACATACACACACACACACATATATATATGTGTGTGTGTAATAAGAGTTTAATTTTAAATAAAGAAACAATTCGCAAGATATAACGATCAAGAAATATATGAGCTCGTTCTGTCGATATTTTCACATAAATACTGCAAACTGAGGAAGAACTATAAATGGTTTTCATAAATAGAAACAAAATGAATTATATGAACTTAAATCTCTCTCTCTCTAACACACGCACACACGCACACACGCGTACCATATCCAAGAAGGATAGAATTGAGAGAAGCCAACAAGGTACAGGCGACGACATACTTGTTATACCGATGTTTCCTCAAGGGACTCTGCTCCGCAGTAGCATTCTGAGAAGGAGGAACATTCTCCATATGTCCAGATGCCTCAGTAGAATCCATATAATTGAGAGCCCAAAAATGTCAATACTTATACTCAAAACACTAATATGTTTCTTTTGTTTTATTTAATTTTTCTACATTCAATATACTAATTATTAGTGTTCTTCTTCTCTAAGTCACTCTTCAGTCTTCATATATATTACTAAAATCTACATTTAATATGCCTAAGTGTCAGTTACATAGACAAAAGTCAAGACCACTTATGCACCTCTTGACTACAATGTCATCTAAGTCATACCACCATACATATGGCATCTACTATAACAAACAGGTAGACAGTCGTCCCTCTCTCTCTCTCTCACACACACGCACGCACAACACGCACGCACGCACGCACAAGTGGTTCAAATACTACGTTTCCTGAAGAAAAATCAACTTCTATATCCAGAGATTATGAAAGGTATATACACACACATACACAGACACAGAGAGTAAAATATACAATTATTTGATATATAGTCAAACGTCGTTTGTGTACAGAAAAGAGACAATGAACAATTTTAAATAAATAACATATACTATTTAATATGAATAAGACAGAGAGTCGTATATAGCTAAACTTTGAAAATGATTTAAAGCACGTGTGTACACATGTGTATGCGTATGTATGGACATATATAATGAACCATGAATTATGCGTGATTAGCTCCGTAAATCACGGTAATAAGTTGGCAAGCGACCATGACCGTTAGATCTGGATCGCCACCTGGAGTGAAAAGGACAATATATGTATGTGTATTTAATATAAGATAATATTTACGTGTGTAACTCTAACTGGATTATGCTAAACGTGTCATAAAGAAGAATGTGTAATATAATACACATATATATAACAAACACGCGTCCACGCTGAGGTGTTTTAAGATATGATGCCAAACATACATAAACTTTCACATATTACATGTAAAAACACCTTAACTTGATGCATACAATATGTATATATGTATATAAACTGATACATACACGTGTATATGTACACACATACTTACATCATGTGCTTATGTGTCTATTAAAATCTGTCACATAGATGGATGAAAATTAATAATTTTAACTAGAGAGTAAAAAGATTGTGATAATAAAAAGAATAATATTCGTACATACGTATTATACAATACTTATACTTGCGTATGTACGTACTTTGGAGTATTGTAGTTACGCTTTCGATGCATCGTGCGCACACACGGATGACAGGTGTTACTTTGGCATTACTCCTGAGTCGATGTTGACCATATATATTATTTTGCATTATCGTACCTATATCGCACTGCACAATATGGAGTTTTATTTATATATTAAACATAAATATCTGATATATATTATTTATATTATCATACAGTCCAATTTAACAGTAATAACATAAATATTGCTGTTCAATTAACTACTTAGACATACTATATAACTTAAATATGAAATTAATAGCTAGTTAAATTCATCATAAGGTTAAATAATATAATATATGTCCATTATGGTGTCAGTAATAAACAATATATAAACAATAACCTGCAATGCCCCCGACTTGTCGATACAGGATACATGTATATTTGTATGTAAATAATTGTACATGTACATGTATATGCCTGTGTACATATCTATCTCATATGTCTAGAGAGAGAGAGTATGTATGAACTGATGTAACCTTTGGTAATATTTAACATATGCATGTATGCATACATGTACTTATTTCAAACTTCACAAGGTTCATGCTGCTGCAGGCACCTTAGTCTGCAATAAATAAAATGATTGCTATTAATATAATCTGTAGTATATATTATTACAAATAAATAAATCAATTATATAAATGCATGCTTATTATTCAATATAAACTTTGTATAACATATATAAACAAATAAAACCTATATAAAACAAATGTACCTTGTCTACAATATGACACACTTTTGACTTATAAAAGCATGTGCATATGTATATATTTAATGTAACCTTATACATTATAGACACACACACACACACACACATATATATATATAATAAGTATGTACCTTGCCTACAGAATGACACACTTTTGACCCTTGAACAAATTCCTTCCACCGTTCCAAATCCTTCTGAATTGCTGTAACCAGCTTTCTGACGTGTCATTATTAACATTATCCTCTGACGTGTCATTAGTAGTATTAACATCACTATTACTATCAGTAATGATATTCGTAATACGTGTCTCTACGTCAGATATTCCACCTGGTTTCTTGTCAAACAATCCCTTAAACTGCTTTCGAGCATTCTGGTTGGCTTCCTGCAGAATATGGAATCGTTAATAAACACAAGCATCATTAAAGTAATATTGGAAAACAATACGTTATAAATTTAATAAATATAAATAAATAACCTGCTCTTTCTTTTTTAGTTTAATTAAAGCGGCCTTTGCGTCAGCTTCCGAAGATTTGTCAACACTAATGATCTGCACTCAGATATAAAAGTATATATAAATGTAAGGTTCATTACTTTTGTTGAAATGTAGTCCTAATTATAGTTAAATATTAAGATATATGATAAAAGAATAGTATTAAGATAACCTCCATCCTTCTCACACACATACACACGCACGCGTTTCTTACCTTTTCAAAATCAGTACGTGCCTCCTCAAAATCACCCATTTCCATGTATGCATTACCACGGCGGTATAATGCTTTTGAATGACATGCATTAACTTCTAAAACCTAAAAATACAAATTACAAGTAAGTCATAAGCTAGCTTAAGATTAGTTCGATCATAAAATATAACTATAATATAGATATCGTTAATATTATATATATACTTCACTTACGTTATTGCAGATTTCAATAGACTTTCTAAAATTACCAAGTTTCTGTTCACAAGCTGCCACGTTGAGTTCGATTAAAGTCTGAAAGTAAATGCTAAATTAGAGAGAGAGAGAGAGAGAGGGAGGAGAGAGAGAGAGAGAGAGAGAGAGAGAGGAGAGGAGAGAGAGAGAGAGAGAGAGAGAGAGAGAGAGAGAGAGAGAGAGAGAGATTACTCGTGCTTGAGAGAACTCGAGGACCCTCTTCATCATCTTGAGGATTGACATGCTTGAACTCTCGAAGAATCTAAAGAAAATAAAAAATACAATACAAAAATAATATAAGTAATAAAAAGTAATATTGATCACCTTATCATTATTTAGCTTTGGCTAACTCATATTTTCCTTCCTTAAATAGACGGTTTCCCTGCGAAAACAATAAAGAAAGCATATTTTGTATGTATAGTTATCATATACACACACACACACAGCTATATATATATATAAATATATATCTTCTCATCACAGGCTATAAGATTTAGCTGTACATACCGTTGTTCTCATGCTAGTTGCATCGTCCATTATCTTGCTTGAAGTTCAATCCAGTCCAATCCTGTGCAATAATAAGTTAACTATATATACACTGTATGAATGTGTGTGTGTGTGTGTGAGAGAGAAGAGGAATGCCTTGACAGTTTCAAAACTCAAAAAGCTCCACTTCCCATTGCACGTTTGCTTTATCAGGAACATGTTCCGGCCTGTTTAGACGCTAGTATTAACTTATTATAGTAATTACGATTACTACAATATTAATATATTAATATTAGCAAGAATATTATTTTATAAATACGATTCTATCTATCAATACTTATCACTTAAAAACTTCTTACTTTGGAAATTTATCATAAGCAATTCCGATGAGCAAGTAACAAGAGCAAGTTCACCTGGAAGCATCAGCTTGATGCACATTTCTACCCTTCCGGTACCTATTATATAAATAACAATTTTATCAAGTAAAAGGTTAATATATATACTATATCTATATATAACTATATTATCGTACTATATACATTAAATATGTATATAGTATATATGTAATATATACTACAAGTTAAAATACATATATATTACGTACCAGGCCTTCTCCTGAAGGAAATACTAAAGGCTCCCTTTCTTGTTGTCCGTACGAGTATCAAAAACACTTTGCCACCTTCATCAGGTAGTATTCCCTTGTATGTACGGTCAATACACTATCTTGAAGAGGGCAATCCATGGGAAACTCTCCTACAAAGACAAATATATAGTAACAAGCCTACATTTTCTATTATATAGTTTAGTTAGTTATACCATTTCCATCTCGAATACGGCGCTTTATTACACGACCATCACCAAACATATCGCGTACCTGTAAAATAAAGCTTAATTCATAACTTAAGTAGTTGTTGTGTGGTGTGTGTGTGTGTTGTGTGTGTGTGTGTTGTGAGGGAGAGAGAGAGAGAGGAGACCTGAATTATTTGGACTACTTCAACTTCAAACTCTACTTCACTATTGTAACGGGTAGGTTTGGAATATTCGATGCAGGAGTCAGATAGTCCGTAGTAACGTAAATAATTGCTTTTTCAGACTTTGTCATTGTTCCCACGCCTTTCTCAGTCCTTCTGGTACCTGTAATATTATGTGTCTATGTAGGTAAACTAATATATGTATATGTGCTTGTGTGTGTGTGTGGAAAATACATTACCTCCTTTTACCAAACGTGAAATGGAATGGCTTGTCATTAGTTTGAGAGAAGAAAACTTCTCCATTAGCTCGACCAGTTATCCTAGATAACGAAGTTATGGTTAACACACACACACACAACATAGAGATTACCATATTTTTATCTCGTAAGGTTCTCGTGCAGTTTCAAACCCATGTCCTTCTTGTAAAACCTGCAACGATTAATTTAAAATGAGATTATATTAGATAACAAGTATTGATACGTTTCTTACTTGTTTAAGTACCCCAAAATCATCCGTAATCACCTGGTTAATGCAAAAACCACTATTATAGACTAAGTTATCATAAATGCATATATCTATATATTACATTAGTATTTAGAAACCTTCACAGGTCGAATATAAAGCATTTCAATCTCGAAAATGAGAACTTGGTCTTTTGGAACATTAGTTGGTACACTGACTGGACATTCTGGATCTCCATAGTGATACTCAGGAAGAATCTTGAGCTAAATATAAAAACTTAATTGACATAATGCGTCATACTAATATATCAGTATATGTCTATATGTATATACACCCAAGTCTACACATATACATACCATTGCAATTTCCCCCTTTGGAACAGTCAGTAGTCCTTCCTCCCAGCCTTTGATATTTTGCTTTTCTCAAGCACAGTTTGAGAGGATCACCACTTCCTGTAAACGAAATCCATTATATACATTTATAATATGCTCATACATGTACTTGTTGTCTGTGTGGTGTGCGTGTGTGCGTGTGTGTGTGGGTGTGTTTATGTGTGTGTACACTATACGAACCACCAAGTTCAGCTCGAGTTGATTGGACAATAACTCCCTCATTCGTTCGAGTAGTGCAGTGAAATATGACTGGTATTTATAATTATTTCAATAGTTTATAAAATCACAAATTAAAACACCGATATTACATCCTGATATATTACAATGTATATATAATACCTAGTCATAGCATCTTTCAATGAATTATACTTCGATGTAGTTTCATTACTAGACAACCATTTAATGATATCTCTGTCTCGTGGTAATGAGCTGAGACACATGTATATTATATATACACACGTGATATAATGTTCCATTTCATATGAATCCATATGAACCCAACATATTTAGTTAAGTTGAAATTATCACTTGTATACTATCTCATATATCGACATAAAACAACATACAAGTATTTATAATATTATACCAATCATAGCATCATGACTTTAATTAATGAATGTTTAACCTTATTGAATTATGTTTATACATATTGTTCCATCTTCATATATGTCTATACGTAGTACGATGAATATCTTTAAACTCATATTTATATACAAGTTCATCATCATACACTATCTGATATAGTAAACTGAGGTGCATGCTCTCTCTCTCTCTCTCTCCCCTCCCCACACACACACACACAATGCAATATTTGTTCTAGTCTAATGAACACAGCATCTATTTTATTATCTCCTGTATAATACTTGACATCAGTCTGTGCATATGAACCTTATCGATAATATAGTTACAATGTAAACTACATATATGCTAGTATAGTTGTACTATCACGATTATTCTTCATATGTATTCTACGTATTTTTGTCACTATGTTTAAACCCAATACACTTGTCTACAGTACTGTATATTGTGGGCTAAAACACTATACATTTGTTATTATTGAATTATCAATTAATTGTACTGATAAAACTCATGCAATATTACATACCTGATCTCCAGATTTGGGATTCTCACCGGCTCCAGGTCTTACAACAGCCTTCATCAATCCTCCAGGCTTAATGATTGTCTTCTTCCTGGGCATTTCAAGAATTGTGTGTGTGATATGTGTGTGTGTGTGTGTGCGCGTGTGTTTGTGTGTGTGTATGAGAGGGAGAGACTCACTTTTCTTTCTTCTTCGATCCATGGCCATCGCCGTCTTCCTCAGGCGCCATTGTTGCCCTAAACCCTGCAATTAAAACATAAGCGCATATACGTGTATATATATATAAAATATATATATTTAAATGTACAATGCATAAGGTTTGTTGTTTAATATATTAATTGGTTCGTATTTTGTGTTTAGTTACAACCTTAAGAATAATTGCATTGGAACAAAATCATATTAAATATATGATACAAAAACTTAATTAGTAATTATTTCACCTTGAAAGTATAACTGTTATATTTTAAAAATATGTTAGAATAATTAGATATGATATATGTTAAGTTCATTTTCAATCAATGGTCCTTAAATTAATTAAAATAAAATTTTTAATAAAAGTAATATACTAGGGGCTTAATCATTATTAAGGATATAACTATAAGGACTTAATATTTAATATAATAGATAAAATATACAAATGTACATAAATAATTAGAAAATAAGTCTCTCTCTCTCCTCTCTCTCTCTCTTATATATATATATATATATATATACGCGCATAATTATTTGTGTTTTAAGTAATCAAGAAGTAAAGAATTATATATAAAGAAAATTAATACATAAAAATAATTATAAATCATAATTAAATAAATATTAATTATAAGTTAACTATAAACATTAAAAGACTTGTAAGGAATACATTATTTGTAAGTTTACATATAAAGGAATTAAATATATTTCCTGAAAACATACTAAATGTATGTATGTACATTACACACACATATTTATAGATATATGATTTATTTGTTATATATTTTATTATATAATATATATATATATATAAATTACATGTATAACATAAGTGTGCTGTTATATAAAATTATAAAAACTTAATGATAATTTCTAAGTTAATTATAGATATTAAGAACACAACACACACACATATATATATATATATATTTAAATTGAGATATACGTGTAATGCCCTTAAGGACGTACTAAATTGAGATTAAATACAATTTTATTAAGTAAGAGAATGTGAGATTTATGAGAATATCCCTTATTTTAATCGAGTTTAGGTTAAGAGTGACAGTGAGAAGCGATGGCGATGGTGGACAGCTTCGAGTAAGTGTTAGAGACATTGGGATCCCATAGAATCCCGTTCAAGAAGCAAGTCTCAAATCATAGAATCCCAAGGCCGATCCGAGAACAGATCCAGATGAGGCCTTCGATGCGCTCGAAGCTCTCGGGGCCTGTAGGGCAGCACACTCCAAATGGAACTACAACGGGTGAAGATCTGTCTGTGTTCGAATCCGATTCGTTTGATGCGGATTCATATGTTCAGGGCAAGTGCCAATCCATGAGTGAGAAGGTATGTATACACATATGTATATGTGTTTATATGTGTGTATATAGTATATGGGTGTCTCCATTGCTGTTTCTATATAGACATACGTGGACCATCTCACTATCTAAGTTTTGGACATCCATGTTATAGCATATACATGGTATATATATTATATATATATATATAGGCACACATACAATTTGCTTTAAACTCTGATGTACATGTGAAAACTCTAAACACGCACGCACACACAGACACGCAATCTAACTGCATTTTCGTATGTTGGCAGGGAATAAGGAAGCTATGTGCGGAGCTTCTAGAATTAAAGAGGGATTCTGCGGAGGAAATGAGGAAAAGCGTTTATGCAAATTACTCTGCTTTCATCCAGTACGGCACGCACGCACGCACACACACAATATAGATATATAAAATGTAGTATAAGTATCACACGCAGACACAACACACACTCTGACACTATGATACTTACAAAACAAGTTTGCATATCTTACATTTATATGTTCAGTTTTTAGTATCTGGAGAACGCCATATTTTTGCCTAAGCACATCCTAGGGACCGCATGAAACACAACGTTAATAAATACAATATATAAACTCTTCAAATATATACGTTTTATATATGATTTAAATGCTAGAACGTCGCGGGAAATCTCGGATTTAGAGAGCGAGCTAGTGTCTATGCGAAACCTTCTCACAACACAAGCAGCAATTGTCCACAAGCTTGCAGATATACGCTTACCGCCCACTGTAAGCTATACACGCATATTATATATAACATATTTATAGCTCTTACACCAGACACGCGCACACAAACATAAGCGTGAAGATCTGTATAGCAGGGTATCAATATTGTTTCTCTTTAGGTAAATTCCAATGGAAACTTCACGTTTCCCCATCAAAATGGAACTTTAGACGATGAGGATCCAACGGCTCCAGGTGTCGAATCTGAAGCATGTTCTCTTTTGGACGTCATCGATATTTATATATTCGAGCGGAAAACGGAGAAAGCTCTCGATTCTCTACAAAGGTAACACACGCACGCACACACAAACACACACGGGAGGGGGCACGGAGGGATCATACACATTTACTACAATTTTTTTAGACACACACACATATTTATTGATAGATAGATATAGATATGTATGTATGTATGTGAATTAGTCTGTATGTCTTCACATCGATCAAATACATATACATATACAATATACGTACGATTCTTTTACAGGTGTGACAAGCTTGTAGCATCATTGAAACCGGAAAGAAGCAAACACTTGGAGCAGCAATTAACAGAAAGAAAAATCCGTCTTTCAGAGCTCTTGGCAAGCTTTGCAAAGTATCCCACAATTGCTCTGCCGAGCTCCGTTCCGTAATTTCTGCCCTTGATAAACTTGGTCACGGTAACTGTGTGTGATTGTGTGTGCGCATGCGTGCCTGTTATATATGTATGAGCAAATATACATCTACAGTAGTTCTTTTTGCTTTTACATGTATTAATGGGTAATATATATACACTTTAATATACATGACACGGTCATAATGAATGCGAGCTTATTTCAGGCACACATGCACATACTTTACTGCTAGAAGCACACCACGAACGTTTGAAAAGTGCTATAAACAATCTCCGTCCGAGCGGTACTTCGTACGGAGGAGCTTATACTGCCGGATTATGCCAATTAGTATTTTCACAGATTGCTAAAGCTGCAAAAGATTCTACCAAGCTTTTTGGAGACAGGTACTTTATGCATACACTCTATGTTACTATGTATACGTATACATATATATGTGCATTGATATATGAGCTTCACATATGCAATTTTTTTATTTTTTTTAATGTAAATACTTGTATATTATACAGACCGTCTTATGCATCGGAACTTGTACTATGGGCACGAAACGAGACAGAGAGTTTTGTGGAGCTAATTAAGAAACATGTTTTATCGGCCTCTGCAGCTTCCGGTGGGTTAAGGGCTGCAGCAGAGTGTGTACAAATTGCTCTTGCCCATTGCACTTTGCTTGAAGCTCATGGTCTCGCTCTCTGTCCCGTTCTTACAAGGTGTGTGTGTGTGTGTTTGTGACGAGTGTATATGTATATACATATATGTACTAAGTCTGTAAACAGGTTGGTAAAGACAAGTGTGGAGCAGGCATTGGATGCGAACCTGAGGAGAATAGAGGATAGTGTGAGTGTATTTGCGGCGGCTGATGACTGGAGTTTGGCACCACCTCCTAAATCACCCCTCAACCAGCTCTCAAGTAGTGCCAAACTCCCTCCGCATGTTAAGCTCTCCAGTAGTGCATATCGCTTCATTTCCATGGTTCAGGTACTTGCATCTACCTATATCATATGCATATTTCTAGGTATATTGATAAATATATGTGTGCATATACTTGCGTCTTTTTGTTACTATGTATATATATATATATAATACGTGTACGTACGTATATTTGTGCAGGATTTTATTGATGATGTCGCGCCTTTAACAAACATGCATTTAGCAAGCACAACATTGGATGGGGTTGCACGCCTATTTGAGTCATACATACATTTGTTAATGCGTGCATTGCCCGCTGCCATCGAGGAAGAAGACGTTCCAGAAATTACAGATAATCTCAACATCAAAGTGGTAAACTAGTATATATATAATGTAACAATTCATATGAATAATCACTGTCACATACACACATAGATGGAGATAACATATTACGTCTATAACAATACATAGTGCTTTATTCCAGGCAGAAACGGACACTGAGAAGCTTGCGGTTCTTGCAAATGCAGGTAGTTTAGCTGATGAACTTCTTCCACGGCTGTTAACAAGATTCTGCCTCCTAAAGAAAGAGACGATGGCCGTGTGAGGTAAACACACACACTCGCACGCACACAGATGTCAGATTGTTTAATGGATGCATATTTTCACCCACACACACACACATATAGTTCATGTATACATACATTATACATGTTTCTTTAGTCATTCATACATATAGGGCTTGCACGCGCGCACCACACACACACAATTTATCAGTTTATTTACAGATACATGTATACATATATTACATATATATGTGTGTGTGTGTACACATACATTGATGCGTGTAGCACGTTTTCTCCTGTGATGATCAACGTTGTCATTAAATTCTTCCGTGCACATAAATATACAAATATAATTTCTCTCTCTTTCACTCCCTCCCTCCTCTCTCTCTCTGTGTGTGTGTGTGTGTGTTCGACATTCATCCCACATGTATATTATCACTTGCATCTGTACAATATCATTTGATGTGTGTAAGATGAGTGTGTTACATGTGTGTTCAATCATCAACTTCATATAAACTATATTCAATCACTTCAAGTTTTCGAAATTCATCTTTGCTAGTATATACTTACATGTATCACATGTATATACATCATCTATATACACCAGTGGTCAGTATATTTATCTGTGTTTTTGAGAAGTCTGTGCTCATATGCATATCCATATACACATATATACACGTTGGTGTATGTAGAGCGAGCGGAGTGAGGTCAGAGCAAAGAGAATTTCGGCGAAGAACACAAAGAGCAGTGGACAAGTTGCGGGATCGATTCTGTCAAAAGAATGCATTGGAGCTCATGTACCCTGAAGAAGGCGAGTCTATGTTTCATGCAGATATGTATTTACGACTTGATGAGGATGGTGATATACTTTACCTGAAGAACCCATGCCTTCTCCCGTCTTCCAGTTCTTATATATGCCCCTCACTCTCTCTCTCTCTGCGTGTTGTCTGTGTGTGATACGTAAACAGTTTATAATCAGGTATGCTTGTGATATATATACACACAAGCACGCATGTATATGCCATATATTGCGTGTTATACATATATATTATCTTCAAACGATATGTAACTTTTTTCTTTATTTATTTATTATGCAGGCATTATTTGAGAGGTTTAAACTATTGCAACTGCTGGATCAGAGATTATGCATGCAAGAGAGAGGTTTATGACTGTGTTATTAATAAGGCTTGTGGAGTCCATGGTTTTGTTATTATCACTTGATCAAGACTTCTGGAAGATATAGAAGACGGTCCTCGACCTTTAGGCCCCGTTGGCCTCCAACAGGTGTGCGTGCGTGCGTGCGTGTGTGTTCTATAGTATGTATAGACAGATATTTACAGCATATACATATGTTTTCTTTCTAGATTATCTTGGTATGCATTTTGCGATACAAATGGTGGCTGGACAGGTTAATCACTCGTCATTAAGACATCTTAACCAGCTGATCCAGGAATAATTGCACGAGCTATCGAGGCTTTCACTGCACTGGGATGGACCCCAGCAGGTGCTCTCTCTCTCTCTCTCTCTTCTCTCTACACACACACCACACACACACGTAAGCTCACTTTAATAACTTTATAGATCATATTTATATTGCTTATTATATGTAGATATTAAGGTTTATCTACAGTGTTACCTGAGGATCTCTCTCTCTCTCTCTCTCTCACACACACACACACACACACACACACACATGTAAGTTCACTTAATAACTTTATAAGATTATATTTATATATGCTTATATATATATGTAGATAGTAAGGTGTATCTACAGTGTTATCTGAGGATATCTCTCTCTCTCTCACCACACACAGCTAATAAGGTTTATTTACAGTGTTTTACCTGAGGATGATAAGTGGTTTTCGATAAGTGCACAGGATGCGATTGATAAGTTATCAGCAGGCTGGCAAACAAAGATCCCGCAAGCCCTATTTCAGCACATTCTATCTCCTCAGTAAGGTCGCACAGTCCATAGTTTAGGTGGGGAAAATAATTCATCTGTATAGTATAAAGGTTATTTATAAAAATTGAAATTAATTTAAGGGAAGGTTATTTGGATTTATAATTTTAGTAATCATAAATACAAAAAGATAAAAGAATAATAAAATATAAATATAATTTAATATTTTAAATTTAATTCGGACGAAGTTCAGTTTTTGCCCTTCGTTCAGAAACAAATATTAAATTAACAAGTGACGTACACACAGTTAGCAGTTTTATTTATTTAAGTGAAAATTTAATTATAAAGGAAGTTTATATTAAATTTTGTTATATTTTATTTATTTTTTAAACTTTTGTATTTATGTTATTAAATTTAATAATTATTGCTAAAGTTTCCAAAAATTATTTAAACTTAGCTGGTTACACAAAAGAGCGTGTAACGTTGAATAACTTGCTATGTTTTGGCATATTCTATCTTTGTTAATTTTTTAGCTTTTATAATAGCCACAAAATGTAAAGTATTCATGTAACTTCTCCTTAATTAAACATGAAGTTCCATTTTTTTTTTTAATCTGAATAGCCATATTTTAAAAATCTAAAAACTCATTTTTCTTTTTGTAATGATTTTAGAACAATGATAATTTATTTTATAAGTTTATATTGAGTTTATTTTGACCCGCTAACAATATAAAATATACATTTATGTTGTGTATAGCCGTATTATACAGCCCGTATATGCGTGAAATGTGTTTCAGATCCAACGTAGATGTAAGTGTGTGTGTGTGTGTGTCTGTGAGAGAGCACAATCAAATAGCACTTAGGAACATATCTTTTATTTTTTAAATCAGCTTCTAGCTTTCATTACTTAATTACCTGTTTGATATGTTATACGATGTTATTGTGTGTGTGTGTGTGTGTGTGTGTGTGGTGTGTGAGAGAGAGAGAGAGAGAGAGAGAGAGAGAGCAGCACGATTGGATATTGTACATCCTTATACTCATGGAGTAAGACTATTACAAGTAGGTGGATTTGCATAGTTCCTTGTATCAGTTGGACACTGCAAAGATAAAAGAAGTGTGTGTGTGGTGTGTGTATACTTACAAAGTAAGTCAAGTGCATACATAATACAGATCACACACACACACACACACGACTCACATTGAAGTCAAGAGAGGGAGGGCATTTTCGAACGACGTCGTAGCAAAGATCAAAACAAGGATTGAGAATAAACCACGAGGATGTTCCTCCCCATCCCCATACAACAGACGCCTTCTCACTAGTATATGGTTCAATTGTTGCATTCTTCTTTGGGATACCATAATGAGTAGGATATGTAACACACTGTGGAAATTGCAGTGCACATATCTGGATTACAAAACAACAGCTTAGTCATGTGTGTCTACGTCCGTGCGTGCGTGCGCATGTGTTCTCTATGTGTGGTGTTTGTGCGTCTCTCTCTCTCTCTCTCTCTCTCTCTCTCTCTCTCACACACACACACACTAATATATATACCCATTTTGTATAAGCCAATATGCAGTCGTTGCAAGTCCATAATGTAACGTCCCGACAATTTCCCAAAGAAAGCAGATCCTGATAAATAAAACACATGCATATGCACGCCTGCTTATGAAACTCTCTCTCTCTCTCTCTCTCTCACACACACACACCACACACACACACACACATCCATGCCTTCAATCGGCTGACTTGACAAGAGGCGTATGTATCCTCCTTTTTACCAAAAGGTTGGCCAGTCAAAAGTTCATTACGCGAGATATAGCCGCCTCCTACCTGGTTGAGTACATCTATAAAAATAAATTTTTAATAATGTAGCACAGTATTACATATCAAAAAACTTCAAACTTACTGTAGGCAAAACCATGTTGCGTCCGTTGTCACTGTGGAGGCTTGGCAGTCCCAAAGGTTGAGTCACAGACTTCCTAGTTTGAGATAATAAAGAAAACAAACATTTGTGTGTTTGTGTGTGTGTGTGTGAGAGAGAGAGAGAGAGAGAGATGTGGTCCGAACTTCTCTAAATCTAAGCCATGTTAAAACGGATAATCTATGTACTTTGATGTGTACGTGTGGGTGTGAGCAGGTAATAAACTAATGTACAATAGAACTTCCTCATATTAAAACGGATAATATGTGTGCGATGATGTATACAGGTGTGTGTACATGTGTGTGTTGTGTTGTGCGTGAGTTTGAGCATCATGTGTAGAGCTGACAAGTGGTTCATATACAAACACGTTTTATTTTGCGTGCGTGTGTATGTGTGTACCTGTGTATAATCGTAGACGTACTTATTCTTACTGTCCACGACTGGTTGTGGAGTACAGGGTAAAAGTGGACCACTACCGCAATCTGGACTCAAAATCACTTTTGCAAGCTGTGCATTTACTCTTTCTCCGCAAACACTGTAATCAAACAAGAAATGTATATGCGACACACATGTGTGTGTGTGGATGTGTGGTGTATATGTGTATATACATATACTTTTAAAATGTGTGTGTGTTGTGTGTGTATAGACACAATTTATGTATAATTATACACAAATGTAAGTTTTATATCTTACCCAAGAATGTGTAGGGATGAATGAATCGTACCGAACAGAAACAAGATCACTGCATACATCTTCAACTGTCAACCTAATTCTTGTTTTAGGGTTAGGTTACATTTTAGACGATGAGCTCTGACGTGGGTAGCCGGCCGTCAAGTCAGAATTCAATGTGGGCATTGCAAGTGAATGGAGTAAGTGCGTGCGTGCATATGCACATAAAACACACATACACACACATATATATATGAAAATTGTATACTTTATTTTAATAATTTATATTACATGTACATGTAATTTTAAATTAATCTATAAACTTTCTATTTAATACACTATTAAGTATATATAGGTCGACGATAAAACACAATTATTAAACATGTATGCATTTCATATATTAGAAAATTATATAATTATACTGACTATTTAGTAGATAATATTATATAATTAATATGCTATTAAACTTTAATTATTAAAAAGGAGTTATTTATAAAATAATAATATTTTAGGAGATTCCTCGGGCATCAAAGGTGGGATGGGAGCATCTCAAACCATCACAAGAGCAAATATTCAGGAGTACAACAGCAAAAATTTAAAGTGAATATATATATATATATATATATATATATAAAGGATTATATTAAAAAATTACAATTTAAGGCAATTTTTTAATTTTAATTATTAAAATTTTTATTTTAATGTTAAACTCTGATTTTTATTTCAGGATTAAGAATGGAACAGAAGATGGTAAACCAATAAAAAGCAATTAAAAACTTAACTTATATAATTAATTAACTATTTTAAAGAACAACGTGAGATAACGGAGTTGGAAGCCGATGATGAAACTCCTCCTGAGGTATATCTACACACACATGCGTGCGTGTGCGTGGTGTGTGTGTGTGTGTGTGTGTTGTGTTATAAAATACATTTTATAGAGTAAAGTCCCACACAAAGGGCTTCCAAGTAAAAAGGAGCTAGATATGAGTTTACCATACCGTCTACCTCGCAAGGCATGTGTCCTAATAAGAACTAATTATATAACAGTAATTTATTATAAAATATAGAATTTAATTCTATTATATCATTATAATATTAATTATAATTATTTATTAATTATATACAATACAGAAAACTGAGGTTGATCTTAGGCCACTTATTTCAGCTCTTTTGCCCATTGCACAGGTACATTCTTTATAATCAGTTTTGTGTGTTGTGTGTGTTTATGTTTACACACACACACACACACATTAAGTATGTGAGTACTCAGGTTGTGGAGGATGATACATTATGGGATGCACACTCTCTCCTTGCAGAGGTAATTATCTATTAATTTCATAATTAATTACATAATTAGTTTAAATTATTTAACTATTAAGTTTTTGACAGACACAGTTGAAATGAACCAACATTGTGACAATCCATGAGTTTAATTCAATACGGAATCGCACGCGCACACACAACACACAGTGTATACACGTGTGTACAGACATTCCATACATTTAAAAGTTTTTTAGTTAAACTTATTATAATTACAAACTAAATTGCTATTATTTTTTTCGCAATATTACTTGTATAAAATTATATGAATTTTATAATTACAAATTAACATTATTTATTTAATTATATCATATAATAATAATAGTTTAAATTAAGTAAACGGTTAAATTAAATAAATTCAAAACGCACCAGAATTTACATATAAATACGAGGACTACATACGCGGAATATCCATCTCCAATAAACCTACATAGACCATGTATCATACCACACCTACATAGAACTTGAGAGGAGAGAGAGAAAACTTGTACTATGAGCACACACACACACACACACACGTACCAGCTATTATGCACTGGATAGGGACGGGGTGTTCCAGGGGGAATACTAGCAGCTCCAGCTTCACCAGCGAGTCGACACAGAGCTCAGCCTCATGTAGTGTGGAGACGAGGTTAATGTGGCCACTAAGCTCGTTTATGAACTTAAGTAAGGAATCAAACTCCATACGCTCGTCCATGATTCTTCTACGGTGCTTTTTCAGCAATGCAACGGATATGTAGAGATGGAAGTGCTCTGTTAAGTGCCTGCTCCATAGTACTTCCCAAAGCCTTAGTACGTCCTCAAACACAAACTCTCTGTCAAACACGCCACACATTAATACAACACACATAGAGAGAGAGACCGCATATGTATACTTAAATGTATGTGTATACTCACGGATGTTTATGGCATGCATAGTCACATGCTTAACTACATCACATAGAGAGGGAGAGTCCGCGTATGTATACTTATCTGTATAGTTATATACTGGAAGATGTTTATGGCATGCATACTCACATGCTTAACGACATTACACACACACTCACACAAACGCACGCACGCACGCTCACAAATACAATGTATACAAATGCATTAATCTAGTTCAACAAATATAAATTATATTATTAATCTCTGATTACAACTTAACATACACATGCATATAAAACTGCGTGGGAGAATATACTAATGGTCACGGTACATACACATACGGTTTAATATATATAATTATGCATGCAATATATAACACATATACCTCTTGAATTGGATCAAAATCCATCGGAAACAGAAGAAATAGTTGAGGCAGTCAACTTGTCTAAAATAGCCGTGTAATGGGGCGTCTAATAACTGCACAAGCTGCAAACAAAAACATAAAAACTAATTAATTTAAGGTATTAAGACATAAAACACATAGGTTTCATATGTTTATATACACACGCACACACACGTATGTTTACCTTTGACAGTGCCAGAAGCTGAGAATGCATGCCATTTTGATCACGGTGAAAGTTTGGTCCCAAGCGTTCCATGAGAGCTGCGAAGCTCCAAAATGCCTCTTCTTCATCTCTCATTACATACAGAATTGGTGAAAGTAGATCACTCATCCCTAAATAACACAACACATCACATAATATTTATACCTGTATATACACATACATACAAGCATAGATATATGTATAATACAATCAATCACACAATATATATTACCACATACAAACATAGATATAACTTTATCATGTATTAGTTAGTGTCAGTGACATGAGTACGCACACGTATCTATGTAAGACCAACCTGGCAATAACCGAGATCAAAGTTGTAAAATGAATATGTTATAAGAATATCCCTTAGTAATGCAACATTGGGGTTATCATCACTACCACCATAGAAGTCTGTTGCTCTGTCCGTCCGCACCTATTAAAAAAAGAACAACTAATTAAAACATCTCACTAATAACTATTGTATCGTAATGTTTATTATAATAATGGTTATGATAATTATCACAATAAATGATTCCATAAGTAGCACATTTATACGGATGATCTGAACATACAATAACTTATATAAGTATACACAAGTTATAACGTCTATGTATGATCACAGGGACAGACATAAACACATTCTTTGATTATGAAGATACTGACCACGTCTTTTTCGACACGGCTTCTTCGTTCGCGAAACTTGCTAAACCGCTTTGCCTGCTCAATTGAGACACTCTAAGCAACCACGAGCAAAAGACTTACATAAAAAATAATGACCAGATGGAATATGCTAAAACAAAAACTATACCTGCCATTGTAGCTTCAGAACACGATATTCCTGTCTTTTTTTTTCTAAAAGTGCTTCCCTTTCTTTGTACGTTGAATCAAATGGGTAAAACTCCAACAGGAATTTCCATACCTGCAAGATATCATATGTGTATATGTTTATATAAAGAAATAATGTAGAATACGAAAGCATACCAAGGGTCTTAAAGAAGGCTCTATCCCTCCATGAAATATTCTTTCTTTCAACTCCTTTGGATCCGTAACGCGTCCTTCAGCGTCCAGAAAAGTCATCCACTAAAACAGTCCATTTTAGAAGAACTTCACATGCACGTATGTATGTATATGTATGTGTGTATGTCTATGTGTATACATACCTCAGCCTTGGTGAGGGGAAGTTGCCTTGTCTTACCCTGAACCAAGCTCGGCAAATCATCCTGCACAACACAGCAAGGTCAGCGCAAGCTAAGAACCGTGTTTACCACACCTGTGTGCCATCCACAAGCTCAAAGTTTCCCACATTAGTTGATGCTTCCCATCCTCATTTTGCTGCAAAATGCTACATTATATATGTTTTAAATATTAAAAACTAGCTAATAAACCCCTTTCTAAACTGATCTACAGAATTTCTACATATATGTGCACACCAGCACTTATATACATATACGAACCTCTGGTTCTTCAATGGGATTCATTGTCAAAGGTGCTAATGGACGTTTGCTCTTTTCCTCGTTAACATGTTCAAGTCCATTCATGAGGGGTAGTTGTATCGCGTGCAAACTTTGTAACCATGGAGAACTTCTCCAAAACTTGAAGTGAAAAGTTCGGATCTCTATGACTAAATTACATAGTTATGTTTAGTGAAGTATTTCACGCGTATATCCATGTATGTGAATGTGTTAAGCTGGTTTAGCCTCTGTGCAGAACACCACACACACATACGCAAGTATTAGAGCATTTACCATCATATTCTATATTGTGTGTATAGAGTATGAACTTACCGAGGAGTTTGTCGAACAGAATTTGTCCTGGTCGGTCCTTCTTCTTGCCCATTTGATGTCGTTGGTATATCCTCCTTCGTTTCTGGCACTGAAGCCCGTGGAATATCTGCTAGCTCCAGCGATGTAAGTGATTTCTGCACAAAACAAGCTTATAAGCAATAATCATGCATAGATATGCATATACTGTGTAATGATTACATATATGTTTCATTCCAATAAGGAGCCTACCAATCTTGGTATGGGTTGTATATATAGATTATTTATCAACTATCGAACCTGAAGTGGATCTTGGATGTCATTTACAAGGTAAACATTGGGGTCATCACCGGCCCTGTAAAAAGAAATGCAAGTTATCTATAGAACAACTGTATATTCACCTTAGTAATATAGTAATAATGATATATTTTTATGAGTTTGTACCTTCCAAGATATGAGTACTCTTTAGTATACCAAAAAATTCACGGGACTCCGCCATTGTGAAAGTAGAGTGGTGGCAAAGCCAGTCCTGAAATTAAGTTAAACATGAGCACAAAAAGTAAACTATACATATATACACAGCGTTTGCGAGCGCACGTGCGCGTGTGTGTGTGAGAAAGAGTGAGAGAGATGTACCATTGGTGAGAACAACTATGATATATTGCCAGCCGAATGGAGGGGTATGCCGTCTTATAGACTTCATCTCTTCGAGAGCGACAGCACGAATAGTGTACAAATTTCGGTCTGCGCAACTCATAATCATAAAGTAAATAAAACGTAAACATAATAGATTATATATAACTATTATTCTCATGTACCTCTTTCAAACTTGCTCCCTTTTGCTTCCTGTTGACATCGTTAGATGGGATCCAGGTCTAAAGAAAAACAAAACAGCTTTAACCATCTCTCTCTCTCATACACACACAGTGTGAACGGTATAGTAAATTATAAGTCTTATAGAGAATGATGTAATTTACCATAAAAACAGAGAAGCCTTGTTTGATAAGCCGCAGCTGACCATTTTTCTTTCATTAGAGCTCGGATGAACCGCTACATTCTCTTTTAAATATGAGCTCGTAATCATCATCACCTGGTGAACTGCCATTCGCTCTCTACAAGCGAATGGTACCATCAATATAAATGTTCTCATACACACACACACACATATACACATATATATTATGTGCGTGTGTCGGTGCGTCAGTAAAATATCAAGTTCATGTATATACAATATATGTCGTGTATACACACCATCTGTATACAGTTTATGTAAGGTCGACCTATAACATAAAACTTCCTACTGTATAGTATCTACTTCATATAATTTAAATCGAGAATAACCTTGAATTGCGACAATGCGGGTGAAATCACAAATTCCTAAGTCATATGCAACTACAGATTTACCTTCACAGGAGATCTGATGCCATCGATGCTACTCAGAAGAACCCTAGTTCCTTGCCCTAAACAGAGTGAAAACGTGTCATGCACGCGGATTCTACCACGTGTCGGGATCCAAATAACTCTAAATTTCAAAAATTTGAATTTTAGGGTTCGTCAGATGATTACCTTAGGTTCTTCCGGATGTCGCTGAATGCACCGCTGATTGAACGTATGGAACTTCCACTGGCGGCGCCAGGGAGACGTTCTAGTCTCCTGAATATGCTAAATTCCATGCCTGGATCGAGACGGGAGAGTATGTCTGTTCTTCGCAGGATCTCCGGGAAATGGCAGTTCAAGTGCCACAAAATGCTTCAGGAAGGAGCTTTCAAAGACGCTGGCAGTCCCACAGAAGTGTGTGTGTGTGTGTGTGTGTTTGTGTTTTGATAACAGGTGGTCATTTGTTTTATTGTATTGCCTTGATGTATATATGAAAATAGTTTGTGCGTGCGTGTGTGTGTTGATGTGTTTCTCAGGCGTGCGTGAATATAACCAGAGACAACGAGAGGCATTGCAAATGTTTCATGAAGTGGATTCTCTACTTCACGTTGGTGAGATACACACGGATATATAGTGCTTTCTAGATAAGCACTCTATACATATGGCTGTTTACATACAATTTACACATTTAATACATATTTGTAACACATACATTTGCATGTGTGTGTTAAAACAGGTAAAGCTACAAAGAATGTGGCTGAACAGGAGGTTACGGGGCATACTGAGGCCTTCGCTATTAACGTTTCTAATTTTGCAAACGTAGTGCTTCTGTTCATGAAGGTATACTCTCTCTCTCTCTCTCTCTCTCTCTCTCTCTTCTTCTTCTCTCTCTCTCTATATTATATTACTTATACTGATTAGTTTATATAATTTTAAATAGTGAGTATTTTTCTTGTATGTGAACAGTTATATGCAACAATTAGGACACAAAGTTTGGCTATAGCAGCATCTACACTGGATTCACTGCTCGATCTTATTGCTGGTGTTATATTGCTGTTCACACAAAAATCCATGGAAAGCACAGACATTTACAACTATCCCATTGGAAAGCTTAGAGTCCAACCTGTTGGGATCATTTATATTTGCCGCTGTCATGGCTACTGTTGGTAAGCTGTAACCATCACACACACACGCACGCACGCACGCACATCCCTTAACATGACAGGTTTCCCTCTTCACCTGCAGCATAATGGACATAAACTTACTGGTAAAGTTTTATATTTCTTTTTGAGTGATAATTTATTTACATATTTACAGGATTGCAGGTTCTCTTGGAAGTATTAAGCAGTTGATACAAGGAAATTCTGAGGCTAAGCTCACTAAAGAACAGTGGATATGGCTTACTGTCATCATGGGAACGGCAACTGCGGTCAAGCTTGTACTCTTTTTTCTATGTAGAGCGTTTGACAACGAGATTGTTCATGCATATGCAATGGTGCGTGTGTGTGTGTGTGTTTTGTAGAATGTGTATGTGTATATATATTACAGGACCACTATTTCGATGTGGTGACGAATTTAATAGGATTGATTTCTGCTGGTCTTGCTGATAAGCTTTATTGGTGGTTGGATCCTGTAGGAGCGATTATCCTTGCCATATATACTATCTACAACTGGTCTGAAACAGTAATGGAACACGCTGGTACGTGTGTGTGTGTGTGTGTGTGTGTGTTTGTGTATTATATACCTAACTTTTGTAAATATTGATAGTTTCGCTTATTGGAAATCTGCACCTCCTGAAATACAACGGAAGCTGACGTATATTGCCTTCAATCATCATCCAGACATCAAGCATATTGATACTGTTCGAGCTTAACATTTGGTGCCTTGTATTTGTAGAGGTACTGTGTGTGTGTGTGTGTGGGGCGCGTGCTTACGAGAGACACTCAATTATATAGAGGTATACAATAACTTGAGAGCTTAGTCCTGTTTAGTTCATTTAGTGCTAAAGAGTTTATTGGTATATATAACATATTTGCTAACGCATACCCCACACACACACGCACACGCATATCATATTATAAAGGTTGGAATAGAGTTGCCAGGAATATGCCACTGCGAGACGCTCATGATATTGGGCATACATTACAAAGAAAGTTTGAAGCTCTGCCTGAGGTGGAGAGAGCCTTGTTCAACTTGAACATGATTATAGGAATAGGTCCCAGCATCAACGTGGTTTGGTTATTATGGATCAATAATATTTACAACCTGATTTAAAAATTATGTAGTATATTATATAGTTCATGAGTTGTCGAATTTTTATAGATATAATTAATTAAACATTTAAAATTGCATTCCCTCGTTCTCTTACACTCGCAAAAACACACACACACGCACAGAAGCCTCACTAGACTTTAGTTATATCCTCTCACAGGATACAACAGTAATGCATGGTGCGTGGTGCGTGCGTCTGTGTGTGTGTGAGAGAGAGAGAGATGTATATTCAACCACTTCTGGCCATCATTATATATAAGAGAGAAAAGCTTAATCACGGATGAAATTGCTTTTCTGGTGTTCTGGCTTGTGAGTGCATTCAAAGTCTAAATGAACAAATGCACGTTCTACCTCTGGAAGTGCTTCGATCTTGTCTTGTAGGGACTGTCCTATGTCGTGCGCTTCCCTCAGCGGCATCGTCTCCGGCAGTTGTATATCTACCTGCTAAAATATATAAACTCTCTCTCTCTCTCTCTCTCTTCTCTCTCTCTCTCTCTCTTTCTCTCTCTCTCTCTCTCTCTTCTCTCTCTCTCTCTATTATATATTATATATATATCTGGTGGTGTGTGTGTGTGTGTGCAAACCTCAACGAAGAAGAGAGATCCAAATGTATAAGCTCGAACTGTGTCAATGTGCTGAATCTCACGGTGGTGATTAAAAGCCATGTAAGTCAGCTTTTGTAAAACCTCCGGCGGTGCAGATTTTCCAATCAATGAAACTACAAACAAATCAAAGTAATTAGAATGTGCACACACACCACACTATATATATTATATATATCTGTGCGCTGTGTGTGTAGATATCTTGTATTTATATATATATATATATATATATATATATATATATATATATATATATACATATTGTATATGTCTATATGTACATGTATATGTATATGTTACCTGCGTTTTCAAATACTTTTTGACCAGTTTGTAATAGTGTATATCGCCAAAAGAATGGCACCAATGGGATCGAGCCACCAGTAAAACGATCTGCTAACAGTGCAGCTGCTAAACCAACCACGTTCGTAATCACATCAAATTGATGGTTCCTGTATACACACACACACACACACACCACACAACACATATAAGTGTGCGTATTAAAAACTTAACTATTTATTGAATAAACTAAACTATACTAATGTTTATATTATTACATTCATAAAACTTAAACTTACCATAGCATAAGCTCGTAATTTCATTTTTGAAATTACTACAGTAAATATAGAGTCCAAGTTTTACCACAATAGCAATTCCCATAATGATGACCATCCAAATCCGCTGTGAGTTATCCAAGTGACTCTCCGGTTTACCATTTAACAATTGTTTCATACCCTCTATAAGCACCTGTAACCCTACATTATAAAATATTAACAAAATTAAAAATGAAATAATTAATTAATTATAACATAAAACAGTAAATGTTAAATATTAACAAATAAAAAATTAATTAATTAATTAATTAAATTAAAACTTACCAAGAGTTGCCATAACAGCTGCAAATACAACATACCAACAGTTGAACCCTTAGTTTTCCAATGGGATAGTTGTATATATCTGTTCTCTTCATTGTCCATTGTGTAAACCATAATATCCCCCCTGCCAAAAATCCAACAAAGAGTCCAATGTAGATGCAGCAATTGCTAGAGATCCACTAGCTACTGTTGCATAAACCTGTATATAACCATATACATTTTAATTAAGTTCAATATTAAATTTTAATTAAATTTCTTAAATAATTTTTACACGATGATTAAATAATAAAACTAGAGAAATTATATTTATATCCCTGAAATTTATCATATTTACATATATCCCTGTAAGTTTCCTCTAAAAGTTATAAATTTACATATATACCTTTAAAAACTTCAATCGTAATATTTTAACTTTTAAAATAACAATATTAACTAAAAATATATTTTTAATTCATAATATATTAAGTGTTAAATGTCAAAAATTATCATAGTACAAATATTTTTTAAAATAATTATATTATATTATGATATATACGTTTAATATTTTGTATTTTGGACCTAAATATAATAAAGAACAAATTAATTATAAATTTTTATTGATTTTTTAAAAATTTTTTTTATTTTAAATTTATGAAGTTTTAAATTGAAGTTTCAGGGGTATATATAATATGATAAATTTAAGGGGTAATTTTCGTAATAATTAAACTATAATTAACTAACCTTAAGTGCAAGTAAGAGAATATTCCAGAGATTCGAGCAATTGACAGCGAGGGCCTCATGGTCTGCCTGCTTCTGTTTCTGTTCATCCAGTGCAAGTCCCAGCTGGCTCAACGCATCGACTTCCTAAACATTGCAATCGCTTCTCTTTGCTTCTTATTATACTCACGAATTCCTATTAAAGAATTAATTAATTAATTAATTAATAATTAAATAATAAAATTAAATAATTATTTTTAGCTAATAATTATGACCTTCATTTTCAATACTAGTATCAAAAGCCCCTTCATGATGATAAGATTTAATAAGATTGAACTGCCACTTCCCAGACAGTTTCCTCAGACTAGAAAAATCTCTACTAGACCTCCTACTACTCTGTTCAGTATTGCTTACTTCGTCGTCTAACAAAGGGCAGTAATCTCCCCCCCTTTCTTCCATATCTAGGGCTTGTAATTTCAATTAATTCATTAATTAAATTCAATGTACTAGTGACTCTAAATTCAAGGAGGAATAAGGACATACGTAAGACAAAAGAGTACCTTTCTACCACCATCATGACACACATATTATATATATATATATATATATATATATAAAAAATGCAGATTAATCGTATACACATATTCATATGTATGTAGAACAGATATATTGTACCATGGTTCGGTGAGGAAGAGTCCTGGAACGCCTGATCAGATAGCGTGTCGTAGTACTGGAAACGCGAAAGCTTACATATGACTGAGTGCTGTAGGGCGGTACCATCGTCTGCATCGCAACCGCCTCCTCCCGCCGGCGGCACACTATTGCAACCTCTCTGTCGTCCTTACTGCATTCGCTTAGGAGTGGCACATCGCCGGACTGCATTCTTCTGTGCGTGTAACAATTATATCAACACTAAAATATGAGTGTTTTAGAGCAAAAGAGCAGGAGAAGAATATTCCTCTACATGCAGAGGATCCGAAAACGCTCCTCGAGTGGAGAGATCGCTCGCATGAGCACGTGGAGTCCATGCTTTCGCCATGTATTACTCTTCTATACAACAGCCATGTCAACACGTATCTGTTCTTTTCTGCCTGTTCTTTCCTGCCGTCCTACTAAATAATTATTTAAGTAAATAATGATCAACGGCTGTGATTCAGGAACAATATGTTTAGCTAATAATATGGCATTTAAATCATTATTAATAATAAATAGGAAGATGTCGTAATATAGTGTCCAATTCCACTTAGTTTTCACCTCAATCAGCCTCCATATCCTCCTCCTGTGCAGCTTTTGCAGCGGCCTTGGCAGCTTCTAACAGGTCTGTAGGCACCTGTAAAGAAATAAACAAGTCTTAACACTGTATGTGTGTCATATATACGTTACACAATATACACATGGTCGTTATTCTGGTTATGATGTTGTATGTGCGCGTGTGCGTGTGGTTGTGTGATAATGATACCTTTTGGTGCTCCTTGTTAGACTCGTCACAAATCCAACTCATTTCCAGCTCAAACGATTTGTCTTTGGCTTCATCATGTACTGCATATATTCTGCAATATAAGACCACGGTTACACACACAAACACCTCCCTGCGGGGACTGCCCCCGAAACGCCGGAAACAAGCCTATTAGTAGTTAGGTGGATGGAGATTAAATCCCCCAATATCATACCACACACACAGACACATGCACGCACGCATGCACACACAACGTACATCTTGGCTACAGCAACAACAGCCTCTTTGCAAGTCATCTCAGTCAACTTGAGCTTCTCGATCTCACTGTAAGGAAATTAATGATATTACGATATGCATTTTATATATATCCGTATGTTATTTAGAGATTTTCTTACGTTTTTTGCTGCTTGCCGACCTTTTCCCACCGCTGCTCCAAAGTAACGCTGTGTAAAACTAAGTGTTAATACATACATGTATACCTCGACATATGTACACATATATCTTAGTCCACTTACGTAAGAAACACCAGATGCTTCAATCATATACAGCTGAGGCCATCTCTGTCATATCCACCAAGAATAACTGAAGTCCCAAACGGCCTATACATGAAAAATATACAATAAGATGATATGTGTGTGTATAAGCAAATAAGGAAGTATGGATTACCTCAGCCACCAGTAAAGTGTACAGAGATGCACATAGCTTGCAACACGTTCACAGAGCTCCTTTGTCGGAATTTCTTCACCATAAAAGCTGAAATGGAGAAGATAAGCTATTAAATTTCAACATCGAACAAGTATTACCTGAGATAGTTCTTTGCCTCTGATCTTGCACGACTGACTATTTGCCTTCCATCCGCCGAAAGCCCAGCTATAGCCTTACATAGTGTATGTATATATAAAGCATCATATATGTGTGTGTGTGTGCACTAAGTATCTTGCGCTTACCATTCCCGCATGTTGGTGTACATGGTGAATTCTCTTGTTCGATCCTTCAACGAGCATCTTTGACGGTGTCAGCTTCTCCGTTGCCTGTTTTGCTAAATAAGTATTTACATATATAAATGTATACATAGAAATACACACACACACACACACACACACACATATATATATATATATAATCAATGTTATGCATATATGACATACCATCACCACACCATCTTTGCAGACGACTCCAATAGCAGTTCTACAAAAACAATTAACGAAATTAAAACAACCCAAATAGCTAAATGAATATAAAAAACCCAGATAAGAGAGAGAGAGAGAGAGAGAGAGAGTTACCCGCTATTGTCGACAGCTTTACTTGCATACTCTGTCTGGAAGACGCGCCCATCTGGGGAGAATGTTGTGACAGACAAATCGTACTGCAAATGAAGGAGTGAGGCTGCGTGAGAGAGAGACAGAGAGAGATCTACAGTTAAATACAAATACGACTTACCCCGGTGCCGATGCTGCTCATTGCTGCCCTCTGAAATTAGGGTTTATGCAAACCCTACGCCCTAACTCAAAAATTGATTTCTTTGAGTATCATACTTTAACCCTTAATCAACGTATATAATAATACCAATTTTTTCAATTATTATTACATGTATATTTTAAACTTTAAAACAAACTTAAAATTTTTTGACGCAATATAACATGGATACATAATCCAGCTCTCTACATATATATCAATGTTATTACACATTATACATGTATGCACGCATAGTGCATGTATGTATGTCGTTTAATATTGAAAAGAAAAACAACTTAAAACTGTTATATTTGCACAAATTAACACATTATTATGGGTCATCACATAAGCCTATTTCTCCACCTCATTCCACTTCTTCTGCCACCTATAATACGTCTCATATAAAAAGCCTGAAAATGCACGAGTGCTATGAGTATACTCTATATAGAGATGAATATATATGTGTGTGTGTGTGTGTGTGTGTGTGTCCACATATAATAGACTTATGTACTGTACAGACACACAGGGTTTAGAGAGAGAGAGGGAGAGAGAGATTTACCAACACCAAGCACAACAATGATCGCATCTCCAACCATAGACATCTTCTTGGCAGTCGGCTTCGAGCTTTTGAAGGGTGCTAGAGCCGGATCCTCAGCTAAAAGCTGAAATAAGACCGTGTGTGTGTGTGTGAGTGAGAGAGAGAGATGTGTGTGTGTGTACATCTATGTATCAGTGTCGATATATATAAGCACGCATAGAGCAGATCATGATTTTCAACGTACAATTTATAATAATATATATAACTAACATATATAGTTCAACAGTTCAATAAAGTTTTATTTGGTTTAACAGATGAATACAACCATGTTATATTTACGATTGATCATAATGTGTGTGTGTGTGTGTTTTATTCACGTGTATATGTATGTATGTGTGGGTATGTTTCAGTTGTGTAATAAATTACACGACAGATTTCAATTGTATATAGTTTAACAGTTCATTAAGTTTTACGTGGTTAGAAATATCTAAAAACGCATCGAATAGATTAGAATATTATATATATATATATATTTAAGAGAGAGAGAGAGAATGAAAAGCACATTTTGTACCTCGATTTCGCGTTTACCGAAAAGCCGATGAGCCGACCGCTCCTGCACTGTCCATGGATTGGATCGGACAACAGAGATCCGACGCCCAGCTACGGCGGCCTTGAGCGACTGCATACCTCCACAAGAACCCTAGTCCTCCAACAAATGTTTAGGGCTCTTACAGAACATATTGTAATGATATATATGAATGATACAATATTAAATATTATTAATTCTACGCAATTTGCATTACATACCTTAATATATTCTAAGAATTTAATTATATTTATATTTTATAGAGTAAAACTAAAGTCTATGTTTTTTATTACGATAAATTTATTATATTATTTTGCAGTTTATAAGTGTTTTACCAGCGACGGTGTCGGAGTATTTTGTTTTATGTTATTTAGATTCAAATATTAAATAATAAATCGAAAATCTCTAAATGACAACATAAATATCATTTAACATTGTTGTTTTTATATAAAGGATAATATATATATATATATATATATATTATATATGTATGTATTTATGTATGTATGTATGTATAAGTTAATATTGTCATAACTTTATGTATGTTTAATAATCAGTTTGCCATTCGATTGCATAAATAAAATAAAATAGAAACTTTATTTATAACTAATTACTATTTTTCTCTCTATATATTTTCGAAAGTATGTATTATTTACTCCTTTGGAGTGATAAGTATCTCCAAATCTTGAATTAATACCAATTTTTGTTCAATTATATATAAAATATTAAATAAATTTATTATTTCTTAATGTCTTTATTTAAACTTGTACATGCTGACATATTATTCTTAAGAAATATTTTAGTCAAAATCTTATATGTTTTTCTTTATATTTTGTTTATTATTTTTTAAATTTTGTTTATTTTAATATATTTTCACTATGGTATACAGCATAATACTCTTGCATACACGCTCACATTAAATGACATAAAAGGACAGAGGCGTGTGTGTATGTAAAACGTACTCTAGATCTACATGATACACTGTTGATTCTTACTCTTGTTCTTGCTACCTTTGGGCCGTCCCCTCTTCCTACGTGTCACATTGTTGGTGTCCACGTCCTTGTGAGGCATGCCGTGTCCTGCTGTGGTGTGCCGGCGTCCTTGTGTACTGCCACGTCATCTACCTCCTCCAGTTCGGCTTCGGCTTCGAACCATTCGTCATCCCCCATCTTCATTTTTGTGTGTGCCTCCTCCATTGTTGAGGTGTCCTCGTACCACACTTTCTTCTTCTTGTTCTTGCTCCCTTTTGGCCTTCCCTCTTCCTCTTCGTGGTTTCCGTCGTCATCGCATCACTGCACATAAACTCACGCTACTTAACACACACACTTAGTGTGAGCGTGTGTATGTGTGTGTTAAGTAGCGTGAGTTTTTGTGATGACCACAGAAACCACAAAGAGGCAAAGAACAAGCTCTAAGTGTGTGTTGTGCGCATGTGCACGTGCTTGTGTGTTGTGTGTGTGTGTGTGAGAGAGAGAGAGAGAGCGCCTTACAGCCGAGCTTCATCCAATTCAGATATTAAGTTTCCCAGTGTAATGCTTGAAATGGTTTCCCCAGAAGTGGAAGCATCGGCATCAGCATTGTCTCCAGTCTGTACATTAAGTATTATTGAAATATAAACAATATTATACACATAAATTAGACTACAATAAAGCATTAAATTATCTATATTATACAAAATGGTGATCAAGTATTTTACATTTACTTTCTAAAATGTATTCCAATTTAAATTGTGTCATTTTTGAAATATATAGTCAAATCCATATGCCGAAACTACAGTGTTATATGTATGCACACACACACACACACACGAATATACATAATATTCATAAACATAACTATATACTATGTTTACCTTTTGGTATCAGCATATAAACACATGGATATACATAATAATCCATTGTAAACTATTACTCTGTTTACCTTTTGATATGTGAATATAGAGACATATATTCATATGGATACCGCATATACGGCCACACACACACACACAATAAATCCATTGCCACAAACTTCAAACGCTATCTATAAGCTATATACTATATATTCTTTGATATGTGAATATAAACATATATTCATATGGATACCACACACACACACGCACGCACACACGTTACCTTGTTTGACGCAAGCAAAGACCTGAGGAGCTTCAAAGGAGGCTGGTTCTTCATTCTCTGCATAACAAACTTGTAAACACATCTCCACACACGCCTTTGTCGTATTTCACTTCAGTAACCAGGTATAAACCATCGTAGCTGTATAAAACCACATGGAACAAGCTCCTTGCCCCTGTATCCTCTAATGAGTCTCACGGGTGTGTGCATCTTGTAGCTATTTTCTAATCCCAGGTTCCCCCTCACTTTCTCCTGGTCGATTGCTGCACCTTGCCCAGAATATACCACCCTGTCACCCTTGTCCTCGTTGTCTGAATATCCCGCCGATACCATCATCACCACCGCAACCGCCACCTGTCCACACACGTACATGTCATTGTGTATACTGTGTGTATGCACGCTGTATCTTTTGTAAAAGAAGATCAATCAATGTAGATGTTTTTGTGTGCCTGGTGCATGTGCTGTCTCTCCCCCTCCCTCTCTCTCTCTCTCTCTCTCTCTCTCTCTCTCTATATATATATATCTGTTCTGTGTGTGTGTGTGTGTGTGTGTGTGTGTGTGTGTGTACATATGTGTGCGTGTATCTGTGTGTCCATGTGTAGTTGCATTATAAGAGATAGACATACACACACACACACACACACACACACAATTACCTGGGTGGATTCAAGTTGGTTGCATTCTCGTACATCAATCCCAGCCATTGGATGACGGTGAAGGCCAACCATGCGCATTTCCGCGCGGTTTATAAAAGTATCTCCTACTTCTACACCGGGAATATTTCCAATCAGCGTCTGGAGCTTCTCCTGGTTAATAAAACGCCCTTCCTTCTCATATCTTATCATAACTTGCCAATCGGGCCTTCGTGTACTTCCACCTCTGGCCTCTCTCACAAAGTCCTCTCGGTAGCTGTGAACGTAAGAGAGTAATTTTCTATAATTAGATACGTGTGTGTGTGTGTGTGTGTGTGTGTGTGTGTGTGTGAGAGAGAGAGAGAGAGAGAGAGAGAGAGAGTCCATATATTTATCAAACCTTTTCTTAAGATTCAAAACAGCCTTTCGAATGGGATGCATAGAAGTCAGAGGGTGCTCGGGCTTGGGAACTGTCAAATCATCCCGGTCCTGTTCACTGCAGAAAAGTTTGCGTGCGTGTGCGTGTGCGTGCGCGTGTGTGTGAAGAAAACGTAAACATAGCTCGTATTACGAACCTTTGATTTGGCACAGTGTCTGTCTCCTGTTGTATGACATTCTCTGGCCTAAAATATATAAAAACCTTAATTATGGTTCTTAAGCTTCTTCGTGGAAGTAATTATGTCTGTATATCATATGTACATTCTATTATGGAAAAATTTAGCCTAAGCATCAGTGTTACTCACATGGAAAAGAACAATATAAACGCACGCACGCACGCACATTCTACACACTCACCTTTGTCTGTGAAGATCTTCAAATTCACCATTCCTGAACAACAAAAACAAATATAAGAAAAGCCAACAAGACAGCAAACTCCTGAATGTACTCACCTCGGCTTGAGAGGCCTTGCAGCAGACTCCGCATTCAAGAAACAGCTATCCATGTCCTGCCTTGAGCGAACCACATTCTCTCTAGATCTTTGCACACGTTCTTCTTCTTCCAAGCCCAGTCTTGACAGAAATGTCCCGGCTTCAAACCTTTGCCTCTCCAAATCCATAGCCGCTCTTGCATTCCTACGTGCATTCCAAGCTTCTGCAAGCGATCTAATCGTGCACCTGTCGGCTGACTTCTGTGCATCTCCGGCTTGAGTCGAACAACCTGGTGCGTTTCTTAATCTACCTGCGCATAAGTCCTTATCTCCAGCCAATTGAATCCCATATATGTCGATTCTATCTCTGCACATTCTGCTACCTGCTTGAATCCCAGATATATACGGTTCCTCATCTGTTCTTGGAGCTATTCTTGACCTGTTTGAGGACATACCCAATTCTGCTCGTCCTCCTAGAGACATCCTTGACCTATTCGCATACAGTCCAGCAGCATTTCGGAGTGCACTTGCTTGAGTCACACAAATATCGGCTTCCCCGGACGATCCTGGCGCAGTTTTTGACATTCCAAATTCCGCAGCAGCTTGAGTCCCACATTTTGGCACATTTCTTGCGACAGTCCCCAAATCTGCTGAGTTACCTGCATCCGCTTCTGCACCCGATCTTGGTGCATTCCCGGCCGATCTTGGTACAGTCCCTGTTGATCTTGGACAATCCATGTTCTGTCTTGGGGATTTTTGTGCATTTCTTGCATCTAGAACCGATCTAACTGCACAGATATCTTCTTCTTTTTCAGTACACTTTGTGCAAAAGCCGAGATGAGACGGACTGTCGACAAGACCTAGGACGGAGTCCGGATTCTTAAGGCCCATTATCCGGCACAGCTCGCCACAGAAGTCCGCCATGGCCTTCGGCGACTCGAATGTGATCGGTGGGCACGCGAATTTTACCGGCACGGTGACGAGACCTTCTTGTTCTTTCGCCGCGGCCATCCCTCCCGCCACTTGCATTTGAAACACTTTAAACCTAAACTGAATCATTTGTCACTTATCGTTACCTGTACGGTCGTTTGTCGTTGCCTGTACGGCTTTCCGCCACGTTATCTCCTTATGACAAAATTGTTACGATTGCATAATCTCAATATTTTTAAAATAATTATTGCAGATACTTAAAATAAAAATAATATTTATTATCTAAAATTAACTAAACTTTATTTCCTTTATATTGTTCCATTGGTTTTTTGACCATTTCATAAAACAAATAAAGGTATATTTATAAAGAAAATTAGATAATCTTATATAATATGTATTACTCCACATGACTGCCATGTTAAATTCCATTTAATAATTGTTTTAAATTCAATTTAATAATTATCTTAAATTTAAGAAGTTAATGTGAATTAAGAATAATAATTGAGTTAAGGGTCAAGTTAATGATAATAAATAAGTTAAAGGTCAAGTTTAAGGATGTTAAAAATAATAATTATTTTAAAGTCTAATTTAATAATAAACTAATCAAAGTTAAAAATAATAATTAGGTTAAGGGTTATTAAATATAAATAAACTTAAGAAATTAATAATTCAGCTTAAGAGTAAACTCACTAGATTAAGGAAAGTTAATTAAGCCCATGCATAAAAGTTTGATGATAAACTAGCTAAGTTAGAAATAAATTTACCGAAGAATAACTGGTTAAAGATTATTAAATAATTAAGCTCATGCATAAGAGATTACACTAGGTTAAGGATTTAATTTAATAATAATTCATCAAGTTCATATTAAATTTACTATATTAAGGATAACAAATAGGTTAAAAATCCATTTTAAAGATGAGTTACCATTAAAGATCATTAAATAATTAAGCTCACCAATGATGAATATATGTATTAGTCTTATATAATAAGGTTTATTCACTTTGTTTGTGGAAGATGTCTATATGTCATGAATGTTCCATCAATGCCATCGTAAATTTTAATCTTAAACGCGTGTCATTGACACATAAAATCCTATCCTATGCAACGACCATCTTAAAAATCTATACCCACATAGCATTAAAGGGTTAACAACTATGTTAAGGGAATGTTAACAATTCAATTAAGGTCATTAAATAATTAAATTTGACTTAAAAATAAATTTATCAAGTTAGAAGTTAAAATTAAGTTAAGGGTTTATTAATTAATAAATTATTATTAAATAATTAAGTTTGTCAAAGATGGTTATGTGTATTAGTAATTTTAGAAATTTAAGCATGTTAAAATGTTCTTTATATATGTGTGTGTGTTACTTTGAAATTAAACTATTATTGATATATTTTCATTGATTATTAATTATTAAGCGTAATCCACATATTTTAAACATTCATATTAATGTTTTAAAGTATTATACATGTGCACTTATATGAATAATTTAAATATAAGAACCACAAATAACATTAAAATAAATACACATAAACATGAAATAAAATTTTATATTTTTAGTATTATTTCTTAAATAAAGCTTAAGACTAAGTTAAAATTTAAGTTATTTAATTAGGACATACCACAAAGACTTGTATAATTATTGTTTTAAAATAAAATTTATTACAAATTAAAATGTAAGCTATTCTAAGGAATATCCTTTAAAATATATATTACATTAGTAATATTTTATTATTTAAATAAATTTAAATCTAAGAAAAAATTATCATTTATAAAAATATATTCTT